>JAWUZG010000058.1:18617500-18620000 GCA_036785705.1 Acanthornis magna | reverse complement strand
CTAACCCTAACCCTAACCCTAACCCTAACCCTAACCCTAACCCTAACCCTAACCCTAACCCTAACCCTAACCCTAACCCTAACCCTAACCCTAACCCTAACCCTAACCCTAACCCTAACCCTAACCCTAACCCTAACCCTAACCCTAACCCTAACCCTAACCCTAACCCTAACCCTAACCCTAACCCTAACCCTAACCCTAACCCTAACCCTAACCCTAACCCTAACCCTAACCCTAACCCTAACCCTAACCCTAACCCTAACCCTAACCCTAACCCTAACCCTAACCCTAACCCTAACCCTAACCCTAACCCTAACCCTAACCCTAACCCTAACCCTAACCCTAACCCTAACCCTAACCCTAACCCTAACCCTAACCCTAACCCTAACCCTAACCCTAACCCTAACCCTAACCCTAACCCTAACCCTAACCCTAACCCTAACCCTAACCCTAACCCTAACCCTAACCCTAACCCTAACCCTAACCCTAACCCTAACCCTAACCCTAACCCTAACCCTAACCCTAACCCTAACCCTAACCCTAACCCTAACCCTAACCCTAACCCTAACCCTAACCCTAACCCTAACCCTAACCCTAACCCTAACCCTAACCCTAACCCTAACCCTAACCCTAACCCTAACCCTAACCCTAACCCTAACCCTAACCCTAACCCTAACCCTAACCCTAACCCTAACCCTAACCCTAACCCTAACCCTAACCCTAACCCTAACCCTAACCCTAACCCTAACCCTAACCCTAACCCTAACCCTAACCCTAACCCTAACCCTAACCCTAACCCTAACCCTAACCCTAACCCTAACCCTAACCCTAACCCTAACCCTAACCCTAACCCTAACCCTAACCCTAACCCTAACCCTAACCCTAACCCTAACCCTAACCCTAACCCTAACCCTAACCCTAACCCTAACCCTAACCCTAACCCTAACCCTAACCCTAACCCTAACCCTAACCCTAACCCTAACCCTAACCCTAACCCTAACCCTAACCCTAACCCTAACCCTAACCCTAACCCTAACCCTAACCCTAACCCTAACCCTAACCCTAACCCTAACCCTAACCCTAACCCTAACCCTAACCCTAACCCTAACCCTAACCCTAACCCTAACCCTAACCCTAACCCTAACCCTAACCCTAACCCTAACCCTAACCCTAACCCTAACCCTAACCCTAACCCTAACCCTAACCCTAACCCTAACCCTAACCCTAACCCTAACCCTAACCCTAACCCTAACCCTAACCCTAACCCTAACCCTAACCCTAACCCTAACCCTAACCCTAACCCTAACCCTAACCCTAACCCTAACCCTAACCCTAACCCTAACCCTAACCCTAACCCTAACCCTAACCCTAACCCTAACCCTAACCCTAACCCTAACCCTAACCCTAACCCTAACCCTAACCCTAACCCTAACCCTAACCCTAACCCTAACCCTAACCCTAACCCTAACCCTAACCCTAACCCTAACCCTAACCCTAACCCTAACCCTAACCCTAACCCTAACCCTAACCCTAACCCTAACCCTAACCCTAACCCTAACCCTAACCCTAACCCTAACCCTAACCCTAACCCTAACCCTAACCCTAACCCTAACCCTAACCCTAACCCTAACCCTAACCCTAACCCTAACCCTAACCCTAACCCTAACCCTAACCCTAACCCTAACCCTAACCCTAACCCTAACCCTAACCCTAACCCTAACCCTAACCCTAACCCTAACCCTAACCCTAACCCTAACCCTAACCCTAACCCTAACCCTAACCCTAACCCTAACCCTAACCCTAACCCTAACCCTAACCCTAACCCTAACCCTAACCCTAACCCTAACCCTAACCCTAACCCTAACCCTAACCCTAACCCTAACCCTAACCCTAACCCTAACCCTAACCCTAACCCTAACCCTAACCCTAACCCTAACCCTAACCCTAACCCTAACCCTAACCCTAACCCTAACCCTAACCCTAACCCTAACCCTAACCCTAACCCTAACCCTAACCCTAACCCTAACCCTAACCCTAACCCTAACCCTAACCCTAACCCTAACCCTAACCCTAACCCTAACCCTAACCCTAACCCTAACCCTAACCCTAACCCTAACCCTAACCCTAACCCTAACCCTAACCCTAACCCTAACCCTAACCCTAACCCTAACCCTAACCCTAACCCTAACCCTAACCCTAACCCTAACCCTAACCCTAACCCTAACCCTAACCCTAACCCTAACCCTAACCCTAACCCTAACCCTAACCCTAACCCTAACCCTAACCCTAACCCTAACCCTAACCCTAACCCTAACCCTAACCCTAACCCTAACCCTAACCCTAACCCTAACCCTAACCCTAACCCTAACCCTAACCCTAACCCTAACCCTAACCCTAACCCTAACCCTAACCCTAACCCTAACCCTAACCCTAACCCTAACCCTAACCCTAACCCTAACCCTAACCCTAACCCTAACCCTAACCCTAACCCTAACCCTAA
>JAWUZG010000058.1:18147500-18612500 GCA_036785705.1 Acanthornis magna | reverse complement strand
TCCGCGATGCCCGCGAGGCGGGCGGCGCCGCGGGGAACGGCGCCGGGCGCGCGGAATCGGTTTCGGAATTTCGGTCGGGCGCCCAACGTGGACGCCTATTTGCGCGGGGTCCTCTGACGGCTGTACGGAAAGATGGCGCCCGCCGCTTGCCCTATGGGGCTTCGCTAAGATGGCGGCATCCCGATTTCGCGCATGCGCGCGGTTTGCCGTTCGTCAAAATGGCGGCGCGCGGGGCCCTGTGTGGGAAATAGGCGTTTAATCGGCGCCTGAGCGGAATCCCGGCTCCCGGGGCGGACCGGACGGCTTCCGCGACGCCTGCGAGGCGGGCGGCGCCGCGGGGAACGGCGCCGGGCGCGCGGAATCGGTTTCGGAATTTCGGTCGGGCGCCCAACGTGGACGCCTATTTGCGCGGGGTCCTCTGACGGCTGTACGGAAAGATGGCGCCCGCCGCGTGCCGTATGGGGCCTCGCTAAGATGGCGGCGCCCCGATTTCGCGCATGCGCGCTGTGTACCGTTCTCCAATATGGCGGCGCGCGGGGTCCTGTGTGGGAAATAGGCGTTTAATCGGCGCCTGAGCGGAATCCCGGCTCCCGGCGCGGACCGGACGGCCTCCGCGACGCCCGCGAGGCGGGCGGCGCCGCGGGGAACGGCGCCGGGCGCGCGGAATCGGTTTCGGAATTTCGGTCGGGCGCCCAACGTAGACGCCTATTTGCGCGGGGTCCTCTGACGGCTGTACGGAAAGATGGCGCCCGCCGCGTGCCGTATGGGGCCTCGCTAAGATGGCGGCGCCCCGATTTCGCGCATGCGCGCGGTCTGCCGTTCGTCAAAATGGCGGCGCGCGGGGTCCTGTGTGGGAAATAGGCGTTTAATCGGCGCCTGAGCGGAATCCCGGCTCCCGGGGCGGACCGGACGGCTTCCGCGACGCCCGCGAGGCGGGCGGCGCCGCGGGGAACGGCGCCGGGCGCGCGGAATCGGTTTCGGAATTTCGGTCGGGCGCCCAACGTAGACGCCTATTTGCGCGGGGTCCTCTGACGGCTGTACGGAAAGATGGCGCCCGCCGCGTGCCGTATGGGGCCTCGCTAAGATGGCGGCGCCCCGATTTCGCGCATGCGCGCGGTCTGCCGTTCGTCAAAATGGCGGCGCGCGGGGTCCTGTGTGGGAAATAGGCGTTTAATCGGCGCCTGAGCGGAATCCCGGCTCCCGGGGCGGACCGGACGGCTTCCGCGACGCCCGCGAGGCGGGCGGCGCCGCGGGGAACGGCGCCGGGCGCGCGGAATCGGTTTCGGAATTTCGGTCGGGCGCCCAACGTGGACGCCTATTTGCGCGGGGACCTCTGACGGCTGTACGGAAAGATGGCACCCGCCGCGTGCCGTATGGGGCCTCGCTAAGATGGCGGCGCCCCGATTTCGCGCATGCGCGCGGTCTGCCGTTCGTCAAAATGGCGGCGCGCGGGGTCCTGTGTGGGAAATAGGCGTTTAATCGGCGCCTGAGCGGAATCCCGGCTCCCGGGGCGGACCGGACGGCTTCCGCGACGCCCGCGAGGCGGGCGGCGCCGCGGGGAACGGCGCCGGGCGCGCGGAATCGGTTTCGGAATTTCGGTCGGGCGCCCAACGTAGACGCCTATTTGCGCGGGGTCCTCTGACGGCTGTACGGAAAGATGGCACCCGCCGCGTGCCGTATGGGGCCTCGCTAAGATGGCGGCGCCCCGATTTCGCGCATGCGCGCGGTCTGCCGTTCGTCAAAATGGCGGCGCGCGGGGTCCTGTGTGGGAAATAGGCGTTTAATCGGCGCCTGAGCGGAATCCCGGCTCCCGGGGCGGACCGGACGGCTTCCGCGATGCCCGCGAGGCGGGCGGCGCCGCGGGGAACGGCGCCGGGCGCGCGGAATCGGTTTCGGAATTTCGGTCGGGCGCCCAACGTGGACGCCTATTTGCGCGGGGTCCTCTGACGGCTGTACGGAAAGATGGCGCCCGCCGCTTGCCCTATGGGGCTTCGCTAAGATGGCGGCATCCCGATTTCGCGCATGCGCGCTGTCTGCCGTTACTCAAAATGGCGGCGCGCGGGGTCCTGTGTGGGAAATAGGCGTTTAATCGGCGCCTGAGCGGAATCCCGGCTCCCGGGGCGGACCGGACGGCTTCCGCGATGCCCGCGAGGCGGGCGGCGCCGCGGGGAACGGCGCCGGGCGCGCGGAATCGGTTTCGGAATTTCGGTCGGGCGCCCAACGTGGACGCCTATTTGCGCGGGGTCCTCTGACGGCTGTACGGAAAGATGGCGCCCGCCGCGTGCCCTATGGGGGTTTCGCTAAGATGGCGGCGCCCGTATCTTGCGCATGCGCGGTCTGCCGTTATTCAAAATGGCGGAGCGCGGGGGCCTCTCTGAGGGAATAGGCGGTTACCCGGCCGCCTGCTCCGAATCCGGATTTTTACGGCGACTCCGCGATTTTTCGCGGCCTCTACGTGTGTACGGAAGTTGTCCGGCGGGGTTCGCGGCGTCGGCGGCGGCCGGGAGCCGCGTTCGGGGCGGCAGGCTTCGGTGAAGTCGGCTTTACCGATCGGGCTTTTGCGCATGCGCATTTTTGAGGGCCGTAAGATGGCTGCCATTAGGTGCCTCGGTATGCCTCGGTAGAAATGGTGGCTCTTGCGCATGCGCGTTGCGGCGTGTTTCGACCGCCCCCCCCAAGGGGTCTTCGCTCCCGGGATAGGTGACTATGAGGCTGCCTGAACGGAAATCGGATTTTAATGGCGGTCGCGCGATTTTTCTCGGCTTCTACCGCTGTGGGCGAGGCGTGCGGTGCGTTTATCAGCGCCGGAGAGGGGCGGGGCCGGGCCCCTTGAGGCCGGCGTCCGCG
This sequence comes from Acanthornis magna, assembly GCA_036785705.1. Taxonomy (NCBI): domain Eukaryota; kingdom Metazoa; phylum Chordata; class Aves; order Passeriformes; family Acanthizidae; genus Acanthornis; species Acanthornis magna. The sequence goes on along the minus strand of JAWUZG010000058.1, from coordinate 18,609,653 downwards.
AAGCCGGCTCGGGCGCGGGCGCGCGCCCCCCCCACATGAAGGACCCTCGGCGCGGGCGCGGCTAGGGGGCGGTGCCGGGGGCGTGACGGTGGGCGGACCGAGGGGCGGTGCGAAGGGCGGGGACTGGGAACGCCGCGAGGGGCGTGACGGTGGGCGGCTCGAGGGGCGGGACGCCGGGCGGGGCCGCGTGACGCCGCTCGGGGCGGGACGGGGGCGGTGCGGGGGGCGTGGCGGTGGGCGGTGCGAGCGGTGGGGGGGCGGGTGGGCGGTGCGAGGGGTGGGGCGCCGCGCGGGGCGGGACGGGGGCGGTGCGAGGGGCGGGACGGTGGGCGGTGCGAGCGGTGGGGGGGCGGGTGGGCGGTGCGAGGGGTGGGGCGTCGCGCGGGGCGGGACGGGGGCGGTGCGAGGGGCGGGACGGTGGGCGGTGCGAGCGGTGGGGGGGCGGGTGGGCGGTGCGAGGGGTGGGGCGCCGCGCGGGGCGGGACGGGGGCGGTGCGAGGGGCGGGACGGTGGGCGGTGCGAGCGGTGGGGGGGCGGGTGGGCGGTGCGAGGGGCGTGACGGTGGGAGGTGCGAGCGCTTGGGGGGGCGCTCCTGGGCGGTTCGCGCGGCGAGGGGGGGCGCTCCGTGGCGACTCGCGCGGCGGCGCGAACGGCGGGGGGGGGCGCTCCGTGACTGCTTGCCGTGGGTCCGTTTCGTGCGGGGTGGCTGCGCCGCACCATTCCGGCTAATTAGCCAATCAACTGATTGTCTAATTAAGGGGGCTGCGGGTTGTGCTCGAGAGAGGTGCTTCACACAGGTGAGCACAATCGCATGTGATGGATGGAGAGATGGTGTGAGATAGTGAGATAGTTTCTGCGCTCGAACCCCCTATATATATATATATATATATATAAGTATAAAATATATATATATATAAGTATATATAAGTATAAAATATATATATATATAAGTATATATAAGTATAAAATATATATATATAAGTATAAAATATAAGTATAAAATATAAGTATAAAATATATAAGTATAAAATATATAAGTATATAAGTATAAAATATATAAGTATATATATATATATAAGTATAAAATATATAAGTATATATATATATATATATATAAGTCGTACAGTAAAGTTTTACATATATATATAGAGAGAGAGAGAGAGAGAGAGAGAGAGAGAGAGAGAGTGTATATATAAATAAGAGTGAGACTTAGAGAAAATAGGGAAAATAGACTTAGAGGAAACAGAGTCAGAGAAAATAGTTGGAGTTAGAGAAAACAGAGTTACACTTAGAGGAAATAGACTCAGAGGACATAGAGAAAACAGAGTTACACTTAGAGGAAATAGACTTAGAGGACATAGAGAAAACAGAGTTACACTTAGAGGAAATAGAGAAAACAGAGTTAGACTTAGAGGAAAAAGGGTTAGACTTAGAGAAAATACAGTTGGACTTAGAGAACATAGTTAGAAGACCTAGAGTTAGAGGAAATAGAGGAAATAGAGTTAGAGGAAATAGGGTTAGACTTAGAGAAAATACAGTTGGACTTAGAGAACATAGGTAGAAGACCTAGAGTTATAGACTTAGAGAAAATAGACTTAGAGGAAATAGAGAAAACAGAGTTAGAGAAAATAGAGTTACACTTAGAGGAAATAGACTTAGACTTCAAGAAGAAAGAGAAATTAGAGGAAATAGAGAAAATAGAACTAGAGAATTAGAAAACAGAAGAAACAGCTAGAGATCTAGGAAATAGAGAAAAGAGACTTAGAGAACAAGAAAATAGAGAAAGTGGAGGAAATAAAGTGACAGAAAATAGAGAAAATAAAGTCAGAGAAAATAGAGAGTGAGGAAGATAGAGGAAATACAGTTGGAGAAAATAGGGAAAACACAGAGAAACACGCAGTCAGAAACAACAGGAAACAGAGACACAGAGACAGACACAAATAGAAAAGTAAAGTGGAAGCAAAGCAAGAGATAGAGTGAAGAAATTACTAAACCACACCAATAACAGACAACAGCCAAAAGGGGGGGGGGTCAGGGAATGTATCTTTATTAGGATTTATTCAACTTTACTGAATGAATTTTATATACATTTCAGCAGAACACATGTAAACAACAAGTACAAGCACAATTACAAATACAATCCATATACACAGCAGTAAAAGTACAATTTACATACAGAGCAGAACATGGAAATGGAGCAGCAAATACAGAATACAGACCAATACAAGCCAAATACATATCAAGCCAATGTAACCATTTCTCTGTGTCTGGGAAATTTGTTACATTCGGTTTCATTGATAGAGGAAAGCCAAAACAAAAGCAGCACACAGAAAACAGAACACTCATCCACCACACAGACACAACTCTTCTCCAGCTAAAAGACAAACTCACCATCGCCCTCCTCTCAACCACACTGCTGACACCCAGACATCACCGCACATTCGCAGCACTCCACGGGAACATGGTTCCCGGGAGCCCCCTCAATCCTCCTGCCTGGAAAAACCCCGGCCCGGCACGGTCTGCACTCGAACATAGGCGATGAACGTCGCCTCGCAGACCGGCCGGGACCGAGGGAAAAAAAACCCCAGCTGGGGGAAAAAAAAAATCCCCCAGCTGGGGTTTTTTTTATTCTAAGTTTAAAAATTTGTTGAAAAACCTGAAAGGTAAAAAATCAAACACACAAGGTTAAAACCACTACACACACACACACACCCCCCCACCATCGTCCTCCTCTCAACCGCACTGCTGACACCCAGACATCACCGCACATTCGCAGCACTCCACGGGAACGTGGTTCCCGGGAGCCCCCTAAATCCTCCTGCCTGGAAAAACCCCGGCCCGGCACGGTCTGCACTCGAACATAGGCGATGAACGTCGCCTCGCAGACCGGCCGGGACCGAGGGAAAAAAAACCCCAGCTGGGGGAAAAAAAAAATCCCCCAGCTGGGGTTTTTTTTATTCTAAGTTTAAAAATTTGATGAAAAACCTGAAAGGTAAAAAATCAAACACACAAGGTTAAAACCATTCCACACACACACACAAACCCACCATCGCCCTCCTCTCAACCGCACTGCTGACACCCAGACATCACCGCACATTCGCAGCACTCCACGGGAACGTGGTTCCCGGGAGCCCCCTCAATCCTCCCGCCTGGAAAAACCCCGGCCCGGCACGGTCTGCACTCGAACATAGGCGATGAACGTCGCCTCGCAGACCGGCCGGGACCGAGGGAAAAAAAACCCCAGCTGGGGGAAAAAAAAAATCCCCCAGCTGGGGTTTTTTTTATTCTAAGTTTAAAAATTTGTTGAAAAACCTGAAAGGTAAAAAATCAAACACACAAGGTTAAAACCATTCCACACACACACACAAACCCACCCTCGCCCTCATCTCAACCGCACTGCTGACACCCAGACATCACCGCACATTCACAGCACTCCACGGGAACGTGGTTCCCGGGAGCCCCCTCAATCCTCCTGCCTGGAAAAACCCCGGCCCGGCACGGTCTGCACTCGAACATAGGCGATGAACGTCGCCTCGCAGACCGGCCGGGACCGAGGGAAAAAAAACCCCAGCTGGGGGAAAAAAAAAATCCCCCAGCTGGGGTTTTTTTTATTCTAAGTTTAAAAATTTGTTGAAAAACCTGAAAGGTAAAAAATCAAACACACAAGGTTAAAACCATTCCACACACACACACACACACACACACACACACACAAACCCACCCTCGCCCTCCTCTCAACCACACTGCTGACACCCAGACATCACCGCACATTCGCAGCACTCCACGGGAACGTGGTTCCCGGGAGCCTCCTAAATCCTCCTGCCTGGAAAAACCCCGGCCCGGCACGGTCTGCACTCAAACATAGGCGATGAACGTCGCCTCGCAGACCGGCCGGGACCGAGGGAAAAAAAACCCCAGCTGGGGGAAAAAAAAAATCCCCCAGCTGGGGTTTTTTTTATTCTAAGTTTAAAAATTTGTTGAAAAACCTGAAAGGTAAAAATCAAACACACAAGGTTAAAACCATTCCACACACACACACAAACACACCCTCGCCCTCATCTCAACCGCACTGCTGACACCCAGACATCACCGCACATTCGCAGCGCTCCACGGGAACGTGGTTCCCGGGAGCCCCCTCAATCCTCCTGCCTGGAAAAACCCCGGCCCGGCACGGTCTGCACTCGAACATAGGCGATGAACGTCGCCTCGCAGACCGGCCGGGACCGAGGGAAAAAAAACCCCAGCTGGGGGAAAAAAAAAATCCCCCAGCTGGGGTTTTTTTTATTCTAAGTTTAAAAATTTGTTGAAAAACCTGAAAGGTAAAAAATCAAACACACAAGGTTAAAACCATTCCACACACACACACACACACACACACACACACACAAACCCACCCTCGCCCTCCTCTCAACCACACTGCTGACACCCAGACATCACCGCACATTCGCAGCACTCCACGGGAACGTGGTTCCCGGGAGCCTCCTAAATCCTCCTGCCTGGAAAAACCCCGGCCCGGCACGGTCTGCACTCAAACATAGGCGATGAACGTCGCCTCGCAGACCGGCCGGGACCGAGGGAAAAAAAACCCCAGCTGGGGGAAAAAAAAAATCCCCCAGCTGGGGTTTTTTTTATTCTAAGTTTAAAAATTTGTTGAAAAACCTGAAAGGTAAAAATCAAACACACAAGGTTAAAACCATTCCACACACACACACAAACACACCCTCGCCCTCATCTCAACCGCACTGCTGACACCCAGACATCACCGCACATTCGCAGCGCTCCACGGGAACGTGGTTCCCAGGAGCCTCCTAAATCCTCCTGCCCGGAAAAACCCCGGCCCGGCACGGTCTGCACTCGAACATAGGCGATGAACGTCGCCTCGCAGACCGGCCGGGACCGAGGGAAAAAAAACCCCAGCTGGGGGAAAAAAAAAATCCCCCAGCTGGGGTTTTTTTTATTCTAAGTTTAAAAATTTGTTGAGAAACCTGAAAGGTAAAAGACTCTCTGTCTCTCACACACACACACACAAGCTTAGCACCAGGCAACACACACACACACACTGTCACAGGCAGCCATAACCAGCCACAGGCAGCCACCCTTGTTCAGCTCACACACGGACTGCTGCCCTCACTCGAGACACTCTACTGAAGAAGATGCTTCAACTCATCTTCCAACTCCCTCTCCTCAATGTCAAACTCTGGACTCTGAGAAAATCGGTAGCAGCGGTGACCGCAGTGTGACTGGAATCTTCCTCGGGGACCTGCAAGACAACGTGAGGCAGTTTACGAGTGGCTGAAGGCTAGGAGTTATCCCCACATCCAGCCCATAAGTGTTGTACCCAAAACCCCATAATCGATAGATGAACCATTAGGTCTGGTAACTGTTCTACCTAGCCAGGACTCTACCTGCCAGGGCAGGGCGGCTCCAAGCCTAAGTGGTGCACAGACCCACGGTGCACCGCATAAAAGCAAAGATGACACGAGGACATGAGATAACTCTCCAGAAGATTAATTATTGAGCCTGATAGGCTTTAAGATGATGGAACCTACAGAACTACGGCATTCACTGCAAGAGGGTCTAATACTCTTCATTACAGAACTCCAAGGGAATGACACGTGAAAAGAAGGTACTACCAAAACGGAGAAGGAACACGGATGAGAACATCTTCTGGTCTCCAAAAGTAAAAATGTCAAGATGCCGGAATAAGCCCGATGTGGGAAAGTACACAAGTAGAAAGCCCTGATGCTGATATGGCCCAGAACAATGCTGATACAGCATCGAGACCTAACAAAGCCCTATGACACAGAAGATGATGGACACAAGCAACACAACATAGACACAAACAGCACAAGACACAAACAGCACAAGACAGACACAAGCTTTACAGAAATAGCATATGATAGAGAAACATAACCCCTGAAACAAAGTTATTGCCAAAGCTGTTAAGAGGATGCTCAAGAAGCTCAGTAGGCCTAGAGGAGGAGGCAATGACTGCCAGGTGACCATGGCAATTGCTCTGGACTCAAAAAGGTGGTCTCCTCAGGCAAAAAGATCCACGGTGACATCAAGACTCAGAGAGATCCACGGTGACATCAAGACTCAGAGAGATCCACGGTGACATCAAGACTCAGAGAGATCCAGGATGATGTGAAGCCCACAAGAACGTGGAGAGGGGTTGGAGCTGCCCTGCCCTGCCTGGCAAAGGTTCGGCTGATGCTGAGGAGAAACCCTCTCCCTTTACTTCCAAGGGGCCTGTCCCACTACAGCCCTCTCCTCTAAGCTGACTTCAGATTGCCTCCCGTGATTCCAAAGGTTTTTCCCTTCCCCCGACCGCCGATCCCAACACTTAGCTTTCGGAGGACGAGCCGACCGAGTCCACCCTCAATGGAAAAGAACGCCTCGGCGCCGTGGACGTCGATATGTTCCCCGAGGTCTGCTTCGGTGGCTGCAAAGATTCAGAAAATTCAGACTGCGATGATACGACCCAAAAGAGACCCCTTCCGCAACACCCCTGTGCCTCGCCTGCCGAGGCTTATCGCTTACCTGCCGTTCCCAAACGTCAGCTCCGGGCCTGCTGACAGCACCTAGAGATGACAAAACAGGAAATGTGACTATCACCTTTGAGAAGAGCAATGCCCAGGCTCCTATGCACCACCACCCCAGCTCACCTCAAAGCTTCATCTGACTCCAGAGGCCTCCTGGACAACACCTGCCAAAATGAAAAGGTACACGCTTAGCGTGCCGGCTGCCGCGTACCATTCCCCTACCGATCGCCCTGCCTGAACGCTGACTCACCCGCTCCCCTCTGCTCCTCGGCGTGCCTAGGGCAGCGGCGACACCTGCCGAGAAACAAAGCAAAGAAACATGCTGAGACGCTGTGAAACTACAAAATGTGTAGTTTCAATTGAAGTACACCGCATCCATACCTTCAGCTTGCACCCATCTGGCCTCTGACATCCTGGGCCGAGACAACTTGCGAGTTGACAGCCTGAAATGCACAAACAGAAATGGATGCTTAGAGCTGTGTTGGAAATTGAGACCCGAGCGATAACGACGCATTCTGTCTGCCGGCCACCGCTCACCTCGCTCCGTCGACCTCGACCGCTGACGTATGGCATTACCTCCTAAAAATAAAGGCAGAGAAGAATGCTGTAACATAGTCACCGTTTCACTTTCCCCTGCAAAGACAAACGGTGACTGACCTTCACGAGGGAACCCGCTCGCCCGGCATGGGATGCTCTGCCACGGATTTAATCCATCTGCATCTGAAAGAGAGTTGTGACAAAACTCAAAGTGCTGCATGGTAACTTAACAGGTCCAGACATCTTTTGCCAATATAGATGTGTACCATCTAGACTATAACTACACCCTACATTACAAACTTGGGATCCCCGGGCTCCCGCTCTCCCGAGGATGGCGGGCATAAAGCCGGCAACCGGGACGCATGGGATGGCTGCAAAACTGTGGGCTCGATCGGCTAAGCCAACTGACAAATTAACAATATGGTCTTATTCCTGTTACACCTACGTACCAGACTATGCAGCAGGGCAGAGCAGCTCTGGGCCAAACACAGACAGACGGCCATGAGATGGGAGATGCGACGAGGGGATGAGACAATGAGAGAAAACTCTCCGCAAGAAGAACGATCGCAAAGTGGAATGAAATGACCGAGCTGAGACCGATGCTGAGCCGATGAGGCTCGAAGAACCCTGGCAGAAGATGCTAATGGAATCGCTTCACGACGAGCTCGCCGAAACGGCAAAGATGGATGCCCGAGAACTGTGAAGATGTGGAGAAAATTCCGACCGCACATTCTTACAAGTCCTAGCCTGCTATAATGGATCATTGCGGTACACAGCTGTCAATACAGCTGAGAACAAGACCATAACAGACATCCGACTCGATGCTGCTAAAGAGAGATGAGATTCTGATGCACATCCAGGCTGGGGAGTCAAAGGTTTGAAAAGATCCGCCCCGGGGCGATGAACGTGGAGATTGGAGATGCTAAGGATGACACGTGGGCTTTCGGAGAATCCCGTCAAAGGGATTAAGGCAAAAGACGTGCGACACGAGATGCCCAAAACACACAGAATGCACAATAGACAAAAGACACGACGTGCACCAGAACTGCTCTGCCCTGCGCACCTCTGCGTTGTGATCAAAATTGAGGCTATCCCTTTATGTGGCCTAAGGGGCCCTTTCCTGGACATCCCGGTCTCCAGAGCTAATTCCAAAAATCCCTCCCGGTGAGTCCCGACCCGGCACGCGGCATCCATCCCCTCTGGGGCTCGTAGCCCTCGACTTATCTCTCAGATGTCCGGGGATGTGAATCCTCGTCGGGTGCCAAAGGAGGCCTCCTCGCCGCCTCGGAACTTGCTGCTGTCACCGAGCTGTTCTCTCTAAGTCAGCTACGATAAAGAAAGCCAAACGTCAATGCACGATCCACGTCGGCCAAAACCCGACAATCTCCCTGCTCACCGTCTCCGGAGAACACCCGGGTCCTCGGGCCGCACGCTCCGGCCGTGCTGGGAGGCTGACGCCGTCATCGCGGGGCATACCTGGGTAAGAGGAGACACGGTGACGTGGCATCGCTGAAACTTGAGCGGAACCTCGCTCCTCCTCCCTACCTCTCCGACTCACCGCGAATCCTCGGCCTTTGCTGAAGGCTGCCCGGATGACAACTTCAAACAGAAAAGATAAAGGCTTCGTCGCCGAGCCCCCTAATACTTGCGGAAGGCTCGCGAGGGCTGTGAACCGGGTCGGTCGGCTCGTCGGCGAGGGGGTTCGGCCCCGATAGTCCCGATACGAGCGGACTGCCTAAAACACACAAACAACGAGGCACGCTTAGAGCTTAGCAAACTGCCACGTATGGCTCACCTATTAGTCACCCCACCAAAATGCCAACTCACCCGCTTGCCTCTACGCCTTGGGATGCCTAGGGCGGCAGCACCTGCAAAGAAACAAAGGCAAAAAAAGATGCTGAGACGCTGGGAAACTACAACCTGCCCGCTGCGCTGGAATTACACTGCATCTATACCTTCGGCTCGCACCCATCTGGCCTCTGGCATCCTGGGCCGGGACGTCTTGGGAGTGGACCCCCTGAAATGCACAAACGAAAAAGGATGCTTAGAGCTGCGCCAGAAGGTGAGACCTGAGCGATAACGACTCCTTCTGTCTGCCGTTCGCTGCTCACCTCGCTCCGTTGACCTCGACCGCTCACATCCGGCATTACTTCCTAAAAATAAAGGCAAAGGAAACTGCTGTAACATATCCACCGTGTACACCGCCCCCAAAAAGCCCTGCCTGGGAGAGAAGGAGCAAACCAAAATGAAGAGGTGCAGATGAACGTAGGGTCCAAAAGCATCGCATTGAGGAGGTAATTTCTGTCTGGAACCACTTGACGGTGGCCTCTATCCACAAGGGTCTCTGTCATATTGAACGAGGGGCTGAATGCCGCAGTCCACCTGTAGAACGAAACCAAAAAAGATGCTTATAGTTTCATCACCAACACAACAACTCCAGTAGCACCTAGTTCTGTGCTGGAATTAATACTCATCTCGGTCTCCAGTGCCCATTGGGCTCACGGTCCCCACCCTGTACCGATACCTGGCCGTGCCGAGCGCTGCGCATCTTCAAAATGAGATGAAAAACCGAACGAGGAGGTAAACGTGGAGCCAAAATTCGAGCTGTCGCTCCGACGTCGGGTGCGGACCCGCCTCGTTGCCGTGCTCCTCTGGCCTCCTCCGTTCGCGTCGGGTTGCCGTCCCGTCCCTCTGCCTCTGCAAAAGAATTGTTTGTCACTGTTAGACACGCAGGGAAAGCTTAACCCTTCCAAAGTTCTTATTTCTCAAACCAAAATGCCCAGGATCTGACAACAGCGTGCATTTACACAAATTACTAAAAGGCTACGAGATGCTGCTGTATCGCTCCCACCGTCTCCCCCAAACCCCAGATGGACCGGCTGCGGTTTGCTCCATCCGAGGTGTGGCTCGGGTGGCTAAGCAAAGTAATGGATTACTTGTAAAGGCTTCTCTCTACTCCACCTACCCTCCCCCCCGGTCTATTCTGCAGGGCAGAGCAGTTCCGGTCTAAACATGGACATGAACGTGTGCTACAAACGGCGCGAGGCGAGGATGAGGAAAAAGCTCTCGGCGAGAAGATGGCAAGGATCGAGACGACGCCAAAAGAGATGAGCCCTGATACGGCGATGGTGGACGGAGCGGGTCCTAAGGACCGCAAGAAAAGACTCTAACGGACCGACCCGTTACGAGAACTGGGGGTCACGATGATGGAGATGGCTGTGAGACAATGCTACCTTCAGAATGCTCCCCGTGCCCTTACGGGCCCCGGGACGGTACGACTCACGGCTGGCAAAACGGCCGGGAACGAGGCCTCAAAATACATCTCCTATGTACGTGACTCCACGCTTCCGAGACGCGATTCCAAGACGCGGCCGAGAACGCCGGTAAAAGAGCGAACGATACCGGCACCGTGCCGAGAAGTGCGAGAGTTCGAAAACCTAGAGACGGCGGGCGATGCTTTGACCCGAGAATAAAAGGTGAAGATAACTGATCCGAGGGACCCCGAAGACACGTGAGACGACAAAAGACGCCGGACGACACGAGACGGACCGGAACTGCTCTGCGCTGCACGCCCTGTGCTTGCGATCCGAGTAGAGCTGCTCCCTTTGGCTAGCCTCAGAGGTGCCTTAAAGGACATCTCTTTCCCCGTGTTCATTTTTAGATCTCTCCTGGGTATTCCCAACCTGCCACCCTGCTATCGGCCCATCTTTGGGTCGTGACCCCTGACTTATCTTTTGGATGACGGGCGATGTGAATCCACGTTAGAGTCTGCCTCAGGCGTCTCGGAAGGCCCTGGGATCCCGGGTTAGCTTCTTAGCTACGATAAAGGAAATCAAATGCCGTAAAGGAGTTTTGTGGCACGTGGATCAAATCCCCACAATTCGGCTACTTGCTATCTCCTAAGTGCACCTAGCTCCTTGAGTCTCTGGCTTCATCCAGGCTCAAAAGCTGTGGCTGTTATTAGGATGGACACCTGGGTCTGGAAGGAGCACTTACACGGTGTTTCTATGAGCGGGGTGGACGTATCTGTGTGCCTGAAGACACCTAAAGGCGCCGGCTGTGCCAGGGTAAATGTCTGAGGGGGCCCTGAATACATGCTATTTCCTACATTGCTACCTTCGACCCCCGTAGCCCACCCCCCCTGTAATTCCTAACCCTGTACGCTGCTCACGGTCCCTCTCCCTATCATAATACTTACCCGCTGGAAGCCTCAATTTCGGATGTTATCTTTGATATAAGGCGGGTCCCCTTTGTGACGGGATGAATACGCTGGAAAAATTTGAAAGATCAAACTCTGCACGGCATGGAATTTCAGCAAGTTGCGACGCTCCTAAAGAGAAAAAAGAAAACAGGAACAGAAACAAATCAGAAAATTTGTTAAATTACAAAGGCACCTTACCACCCCTGAATGTACAACTTAAAACTATGAACTTAAATACTCCCTGTATTTAATGCTGTCTTCTTTGTGCCGTCTTCGAAGCCTCTCTTGCTTCAGATGCCAAAAGCACCTGATGAAGAAGAGCTGAGAGGAGCTGAAATATCCCCTTCATTGAAATGAGAGGAGAGCTCTCACCCCAGTGAATCCCGGGGAGGGAATGATGCCCTCTGCAGCAGGCTGGGGTTAATATACCCCTGACCGGCCCGGCCCGCCTCTCGTTCCCAGCGTGCCCCGGGAAAAGGGGAGGGGGCGAATACCACCCACCTGGCATAAAAGCCCTCGGAAGCGACGGGGCTGTTTGGGTCCTCTGACTTAAATCTGGGGCGAGGAAAGGGCTTGATGAAGAAGAAGACTCTTTGGGGGTATGGCTACACCTTTTTTGCTCCAGCTTCGTTGACTAAAAGGGCAGAGACCAGGTAGGAAATAGAACTTTGTGTTTTGGTAGCATACCTAATGGTAGCTGAATAATTTGTTTTTAACTAGCATAATTAGTCCCTAGTGATTGCTAAGTAGTACTTCACATGTGACTAAGTAGGGGGGGAAGGTTAGTAATTATATGCATGGGTAACTCTTAGGGACTCGTGTGTCTCTCATTGAGACCTCTAATTAGGGTTATATACACTATAAGTATAAGTAAAAAAACAATAGACTTCGGTGTGGCATTGTAGGTATATATGTGCCGGTCTCGTTCCTGTATGAGACGCTGAGTACCGGGATATGGCAGAAGCGCCCTGAGATGCAGAGTTAAACCCTTACGGTGCCGAAAAATGCACGGGAACCCTTTAGGGGAGAGAAGAGGGAAATTGTTTATCTCTGCTTAAACTGACACAATGGCGAACAAAGAGTCTCTCCCCTTTAGTTTAATCCCCGAAAATATGGGGAAAAGAGGGGTTTTCCTCACTTAAAGTCCGTCCCGCGATGGAAAAAGGGGGATTTTCCCGCAATTCGAACCTTTAAAAGGGAGAGCCGCCTGGGCGTCCCCCCTAATTTAAACCCTAAGACGACGGAAATGGGGGACTGACCCTTATTTCGAAACTGTAAGCTAGCAAAGTCGAGGTTTTCCCTGGCCGTTTAAACCGAAAAATAATGGAAAATCGCGTTCCCCTGTCGCCTCGGCTCGTTCGAACCGGAACCGCGGCGCCCGTCCCGCCTTCCCCTTTTTTCCGGGCGGGCGGCGCGGGCGGAAGAGAAGGAGAACGCGGGGCGGGGTGATGCGGGTTGCTGAGCGGGGGCACGAAGGGAGGCTGGGAAGGGTGTTCGTGGAGTTTTGCTGCGTTCGAGGGAGTCGCTGCGAGTTACCTGTCGGCTCAACCTGTTGTTCAAACTGTAGCTGTGTCCCTCCGGGTCCCCGGCGGCGTCCCCCCGTCCCCGCTTTTCCGGGATGGGCGGCACGGCGCGACGCAGAAGAGAAGGAGAACGCGGGGCGGGATTATGCAGATTCGTCACCGGCGGCATGAAGGGGATGCTAAGAAGGATGCTTTTGGACATTTTCGGCATTGGAGGGGGGAATGCGGGTTCCGTATGGGCTCGGTTTGCGGAAACCGCGGCTCTAGGCTTACAGGGGTGTTTAGGGAACGTTCCGGCGAGCAGGTGCTAGGGGGATCCTAGGGTGGTGGGGGTCTCTAGGCTTGTGGGAGTCTTTACACTTACGGCGGTCAGGTGTTAGGGGGATCCTAGGGTTTGTTTTTGTTAGGGTTGTAGTCTGCCCCTGCTTCCGGGATGCCGGGGCTTTGCCGCGGCGGCTCGGGTCCGCCGGCCGCGGGGGGGGGGGGGGGGGGGGGGGGGGGGGAGCCGGCCGGCGCGCGCTCTGCCCCGTTTCTGCGGCGCGGCGGGCCGAGACGAGCGGCCCGGGGAGCGGGAGGCGGCGAGGACCGCCTGGGAGCGTGTCGCGCCTCGGCGGCGGTCGTGCCGGCGACGGGAGCCGTCCCTGCGCCGCGCGTCGCGGTCCGCCCGCGTCCCCGTCCCCCCCCCCCCCCCCCCCCCCGGCGCCGCCCACCCCGACGCCGGCGGCTCCGCGGCGGTAAACCGCGCGGAAACGACGGCTCCGGGTGGAAGTCGCGCGCGGAAGCCCCGAGACAGGCGGAAGGGAGCCGGACCGCTACGGGTTACCGCGACGAAGAAGGCTGCTGGGCTGGAAACGAAGGGACGTTATATAAATGTTTTATATATATATATATATATATATATATGTACACACTGTATATATACATACAGTAGTTATATCTGTGTAGGACATATATATAGATATAGTATATATATGGTATGTATAGTATATACAGTATGTATATACACACACACGTATATATAGATATCTATACCTATATAGATATAGAGAGATATGTAGGTATATATGGATGGATGTATATGTAGGTATATAGAGAGTTATATATGGATATGTGTATGGCTGTGTGTGGGTGTGTATGGATACATAGATATAGTGTGTAATGTGCATATGTATAGTATATATAGTTGGATACATATATGTATATAGAACTATATACATGCTTCTTTATAGACATAACTAATGTTCATTTCTAATTTAGTTGTTGATTAATTATTTACTTATTTATTACTGTTTCTAGTGCTTTTCTTTTTAGTTCTTGATTTATCTATTTATTTGTTCTTCGTAGTCTTGACAGCAGCAAAAGCTACAGCCGATAGAAGCGAGCCGAGCCGAACGGAATGCTGCGAGACGAACCCGTCCGTCCGGACGGCTGGCGGCAGACGGTTTCGGGGCTCGTCACGACCGCCGGGAGACGTGGGAAAAGACAGCTGACTGAGGTGAGGGGCGAATGGGGGACGGACAAGCTCCTTTCCCCGGTGGCAGAGCTGAGGGAGCGAGATAAACTCATATTATAGTTTTGGGTTTTCTCAAATATTAAAATGCGTGTCGCATATATGATTTTACTGCTTACGGAGGGAGTCTGCTTATAAGGATACGCCTCTGTAACGATGCCTGATGCCTTTATGCTCATTATGAGCTAAATGTAGATAGCCTGGTGAAATACCTAATATGGTTAGTGTGATAAAGACATAATACAGTATAAGCTTGTCACAAATATTAAAATAGATGGGGCAGGTACACTTTCTACTCTTATATAAAAGGACTCTTGCTGTAAACTTATAGGCACATAACAGTAACTAATACCATGACTTCTGTTATTAGCTGAGCACAGATAGACTGGTGAAATGACTAATATAGCAGTGTGATGAAGAGATATTACAGCATCAGCTTAGCACAAATATTAAAGTGGGTATCACGGGTAGGGTTTATACTCTTATACAAAAGTACTGCTCTGATAAAGACAAAGACACAAAGGCAGGGAACAAGAACTAGAGGCATTACTTGTGTTCTTAACTGAATACGCAGAATACGCTGCTGAAACAACTACTATAGCTGGGGTGATAAGTACAAACTGTACGAGAAGCTTTGCGCAAATAGTGAAATGGCGATCGCGTGTATGGCTTGTGCTCTTATACAAAAGTACTCTTACTGTAAAGGTGGAGGCATGTAACGTGAACTAAGGCCGGGGCTTCCGCTGTGAACTGAATCTAGACGGGCTGGAAAAAGAACGAATGTAGCCGTGGTCGTAAGTACACGCTATGGTGTCGGCTACGGACAAATAGTAAAATGGCTATCGGGCGTATGGTTCGTACTGTTGTAAAAAGTAGTATCGCTCTAAAGATATAGTCGAGTAACAATAACTAAAACCTTGACTTCTGTTATTAACTGAATCTAGAGACACTAGTGAAATACCTAATATAGGAGGTGTGATAAATACACACCGTAGTGTCAGCTTTTCACAACTGCTAAAATGGCTGTCGAGTGGATATGGCTTCTACTCTTATGTAAAAGTCATCTTGCAAAAATATAGAGCTGTGTAACGTGAACTGATGCCTTGACTTCTGTTATTAACTGAGTGTAGAGACACTGAATAGCTGGGGGAAAATTACATATTATCATATAAGCTATGCACAAATATTAAAAGGGGTATCACATGTATTGTTTCTACTGTTACACAAGAATCTTCCTGAGAGAAAGATATAGGCATATAAGAACACCTAGTTGGATGACTTCTACTATTAACTAAATGTAAGTACACTGGCAAGATAACTGGGATAGGTGAGGTGATAAATACGCAGAATATGGTAATTTTTGCACAAATGTTAAGATGGACGTCACATGCGTGGGTTGTACTCTTAGACGGAAGGAGAAGTGGTATAAAGATATAGGTGTGTACCAATAACTAATGCTTAGACTTCTGTTACTGAATGAATCTAGATACAGTGCTGAAAGAACAAATAGAACTGGGATGATAAAGCTGTATTTTAATGGCAGCTTGGCACAAATACTAAAATGGGCGTGACAGGTGTGGTTTGTACTCTTACACAAAACTACTGCTCTTATAAAGACATAGGCATGTAACATGAACTGATGCCTTGACTGCTGTTGTTAACTGAATCTAGATACAGTGCTGAAAAAATAAATACAACTACTTGAAAATGTTTACAGTTTTACTGGGAATAACGAGACCCCTGCTACCGATATGTCAACTACTGACAATACCCACCCACAAGAACCACACGATAAGGGGCAAACTGCAGATGACAACGAGAAGCGAAAAAATGGGAGCCAAAAAATACATGTGCTGTAAAAAGGCAGGGTCGAGTAGGAGCCGCACTAAATGGCTCTTGCTTCTGAGACCAAATTACTTCAGAGAAAACCTTCAATGTGGAGAAATGGCAATAAATAGACATGAAGCTGATGCAATAGAAACAGTAATTAATATATCCCCATGAATACCACAGGGGCCTTCTGGCCAGAAAGACACCGGTGGAGGTTCAACCGCCGAGTGCAGACAGAAGGCAGCTGAGACCCAGAAGACTCCTGTGCCTCCTACCGTCAGACGATAGGAGGACGCGCGGCACGCAAATGGAACGGGAAACGAGGTGCTGCTCGGGGAGGTAAGAAAAACTGCTCGGAACCCACATCCCACCCGACACACGTGCCAGATCGGAACAAATATAAGGTCCTTGATGGCTAGGATCACCAAGAAGGCAAGTAAGAAATTAATCTTGCCGGTGAGCCTTCCAATGCCACTTCACCGCTCAAACACACCGTTACAGCTAGCACGAAAAATAAAACAAAGGCATTCGGAAGAGGGAAGTGACTTCCAAGGGTAAAAGAGGGCCCCGCAGGTCAATCACGGCCATCCCAGAGAGACAGCCGAGCACCTCCCCAGAGCCCAGATATGACATATCACAACAGGACACCACAGGCAGACTGAGCCCTCCTATTACTGCCCAGGGTGCATACTCCAGGCTAGGAAGAATAAGATAAAAAAGAAGAGTGGTGCAGCAGCTAAAATGGACTTCAGGGCACAGGGTCAAGTAGTCAATAAGGCAGGAGCACAGATAGTCTTTCACACAGTACACTGAGCAGCAGACGCAAACTATTAAAGGAGCAACACAGCCCACGTGACCAACAAGGCACTCAAGGGCAAGTGGCCTAAGCAGAACTTTACACCATTAGATGAGAGGACAACATCCACAGCACGTGGCCCACTGAAGCCGCATAGGCTCCATCTAGGTGCTAAAAGCAAAAGTACTTGAGTCCCTGAAGGCATAGAAGTCACTGACAGTGCTTTAAGCAACATGCAGAGAGGGAAGACAATACAGCAGACCTGCAAAGCAAGCCCAAGGACAAAAGGACAGACTCAGGAATAAAACTACCAGCCCAGCCAAGGCCCATGTATACTACTACACGCAGGACAAATAACAAACAAAAGTAGCCACGCACTGTAGCACAAAACAGCGATATACTCAGGTAGTTAATGGCTCACTCACATGACTTTTATTAATGAAAACAAAAACCACGTATAAAAGCTACAACAAAAAAAGGCTCAGTAAAGATACCCAAGTCAAAGTTCACACGGAAAGTCCAACTGCTAACATGACATAAAGGGAAAACCACTAATGAGGCATATCAGGATAAAAGAAAGAAATACATGCACTAAGAACAAAGCCACCACCTACACTCAAGCTGACTAAAACAGTTAGCAAGGCCACAGCCCACAGAAGCCAGGCTTACACACGCTTCCCCCTTCTCCCCAAAAGGGCCAAACACAGCAGCAGCACTCTGGATGACTAATAGCAGGGAGCAAGACCACAGGCCACAAAAGCCAGGTGAACACACGCATTCAACTTTCTCCCCAAAAACGCCAAACCCAGCAGCTGTACACAAACTGAGTGATGGCAGGGAGGAAGACCACAGCACACAGAACCCAGCCTTAGACTCACATCCCCCTTCTGCCCAAAAAGGGCAAACCCAGTACCTAGAATCCTTCTGAGTGATGGCACAGAGCAAGAGCAGAGCCCAGAGAAGTCCAGCTTAGGCACACTGGCCCCTTCTCCCCAAAAACGCCAAGCCCAGCACGTGCACCCCAGCTGAGTGTTCCCAGGTAGCAACAGCAGAACGCACAGAATCCAGCCATACACACACTTGATCCTTCTCCCCAAAAAGGGCAAACCCAGCAGCTGCACCCAAGCTGAGGGACAGCAGGGAGCAAGACCAGAGCCCACAAAAGCCAACCATACACACGCTTGACCCCTCGCTCCAAAAAGGCCAACCCAGAAGCTGCACCCCAGCTGAGGGAAGGCAGGGAGCAGCACCACAGCCCGCAGAACCCAGGCTCACGCTCCCTTGCACCTTCTCCAAAAAAAGGGCAAACCCAGTAGCTAGAATCTATCTGAGTAACGGCAGGAAACAAGAGCACAACCCACAGAAGACAGGCTTACACACACATTCCGCTTCTCCCCAAAAAGGCCAAACCCAGCAGGTGGACTCAGACTCACAGTCACAGTGGGCAAGACCACAGCCCACAGAAAGCAAGCTTACACAAACATCCCATTTCTCCCCAAGAAGGGCAAACCCAGCACCTGGAGCACTGCCTGATGGATGGCAGAGAACAGGACAGGCCAGAGAAGCCAGGCTGACCCACTCTTTCCACATGTGCCCAAATAGGCCAAACCCAGCAGCTAGACACGAGCTCAGTGATGGCACATAGCAAGAGCACAACTCACAGAAGCCAGGCTGACACACACTTCCCCCTTCCCTCCAAAATGGCCAAACCCAGCAGCTGCACCCTAGCTGAGTGATGGCAGGGGGCATGACCACAGCACACAGAAGCCACGCTGACATATGCATCCAACTTTCTCCACAAAAGACCACAACCCGCAGCTGGACTCAAGCTGAGTGTCAGGTGGGAAAGACCACAGTGCACAAAAGCCAGGCTGACACACTTCCCCTTCTCACCAGAAAGGCCAAACACCACAATCAGACTCAAGGTCACTGATGGCAGAGAGCAAGACCACAGCGCAGAGAGGCCAGGCTGACACACGTTTGATCCTTCTCCCCAAAAACCCAGAGGCAGCAGCTGCACCCCAGCTGAGTGATAGCAGGGAGTAAGAGCATGGCCCACAGAAGCCAGGCTTACACACACTTGGCCCTTCTCCCCAAAAAGGCCAAACCCACCACGTGAACCCCAGGGGGTAGATATGGCAGGGAGGAAGAGCACAGCCCACAGAACCCAGGCTTACACTGGCTTGCCCCTTCTCCCCAAAAAGCCCAAGCCCAGCAGCTAGAACCTGTCTCAGTGATGGCAGGGAACAAGGGCATAAACCACAGAAGACAGGCTTACACTCACATCCCCCTTCTCCCCAAGAAGGACAAAGCAAGCAGCTGCACCCCAGCTGAGTGTTAGCAGGAAGTAAGAGCACGGCCCACAGAAGCCAGGCTTACACTGGCTTGCCCCTTCTCCCCAAAAGGACCAAGCCCAGCAACTAGAATCTGTCTCTGTGATGGCACGGAACAAAGGCACAAACCACACAACACAGGCTTACACTGACTTGCCCCTTCTCCCCAAAAAGCCCAAGCCCAGCAGCTAGAATCCATCTCAGTGATGGCAGGGAACAAGGGCACACACCACAGAACACAGGCTTACACTCACGTCCCCCTTCTGCCAACAAGGCCATACCCAGCACGTGCACCCCAGCAGGGAGATATGGCAGGGTGTAAGGGCACAAACCACAGAACCCAGGCTTACACTGGCTTGCCCCTACTCCCCAAAAAGCCCAAGCCCAGCAGCTAGAATCTGTCTCAGTGATGGCAGAGAGCAAGGGCACAAACCACAGAAAACAGGCTTACACAGACTTGTCCCTTCTCCCCAAAAAGCCCAAGCCCAGCAGCTAGAATCTGTCTCAGTGATGGCAGGGAATAAGGGCACAAACCACAGAACCCAGGCTTACACTCACATCCCCTTTCTCCCCAAGAAGGCCAAACCCAGAAGCTGCAGTCCAGCTGAGTGATAGCAGAGAGTAAGAGCATGGCCCAGAGAAGCCAGGCTTACACGCACTTGCCCCTTCTCCCCAAAAAGGCCAAACCTAGCAGGTGCACCCCAGCAGAGAGATATGGCACGGAGCAAGAGCACAGCCCACAGAACCCAGGCTTACACACACTTGCCCCTTCTCCCCAAAAAGCCCAAGTCCAGCAGCTAAACTCTGTCTGAGTGATGGCTGGGAATAAGGGCACAAACCACAGAACCCAGGCTTACACTGGCTTCCCCCTCCTCCCCAAAACGCCCAAGCCCAGCAGCTAGAATCTGTCTCAGTGATGGCAGGGAATAAGAGCACAAACCACAGAACCCAGGCTTACACTGGCTTGCCCCTTCTCCCCAAAAAGCCGAATCCCAGCAGCTGCAATCTGTCTCAGTGATGGCAGGGAACAAGGACACAAACCACAGAAGACAGGCTTACACTCACATCCCCCTTCTCTCCAAAAAGGCGAAAACAAGCAGCTGCACCCCAGCTGAGTGTTAGCAGGGAGTAAGAGCACGGCCCAGAGCAGCCAGGCTTACACGGGCTTGCCCCTTCTCCCTAAAAGGACACAGCCCAGCAACTAGAATCTGTCTCAGTGATGGCAGGGAACAAGGGCACAAACCACAGAAGCCAGGCTTACACTGGCTTGCCCCTTCTCCCCAAAAAGCCCAAGCCTAGCAGCTAGAATCTGTCTCAGTGATGGCAGGGAACAAGGGCACAAACCACAGAACCCAGGCTTACACAGACTTGTCCCTTCTCCACAAAAAGCCCAAGCCCAGCAGCTAGAATCTGTCTCAGTGATGGCAGGGAAAAAGGGCACAAACCACAGAAGACCGGCTTGCACTCACATCCCCTTTCTCCCCAAGAAGGCCAAACCTAAAAGCTGCACTCCAGCTGAGTGACAGCAGAGAGTAAGAGCATGGCCCACAGAAGGCAGGCTTACACACACTTGCCCCTTCTCCCCAAAAACCCCAAACCCAGCATGTGAACCCCAGCAGGGAGATATGGCAGGGAGCAAGAGCACAGCCCACAGAACCCAGGCTTACACACACTTGCTCCTTCTCCCCAAAAAGCCCAAGCCGAGCACCTAGAATCTGTCTCAGTGATGGCAGGGAGCAAGCGCACAAACCACAGAAGACAGGCTTACACTCACATTCCCCTTCTCCCCAAAAAGGCCAAACCCAGAAGCTGCACCGCAGCTGAGTGACAGCAGAGAGTAAGAGCATGGCCCACAGAAGGCAGGCTTACACACACTTGCCCCTTCTCCCCAAAAAAGGCCAAAGCCAGCAGGTGCACCCCAGCAGGGAGATATGGCAGGGAGCAAGAGCACAGCCCACAGAACCCAGGCTTACACTAGCTTGCCCCTTCTCCCCAAAAAGCCCAAGCCGAGCACCTAGAATCTGTCTCAGTGATGGCAGGGAGCAAGGGCACAAACCACACAAGACAGGCATACAAAGACTTGCCCCTTCTCCCTCAAAAGCCAAGCCCAGCAGCTAGAATCTGTCTCAGTGATGGCAGGGAACAAGGGCACAAACCATAGAAGACAGGCTTACACTCACATCCCCCTTGTCCCCAAGAAGACCAAACCCAGAAGCTGCGCGCCAGCTGAGTGATAGCAGAGAGTAAGAGCATGGCCCAGAGAAGCCAGGCTTACACGCACTTGCCCCTTCTCCCCAAAAATGCCAAACCCAGCAGGTGCACCCCAGCGGAGAGATATGGCAGGGAGCAAGAGCACAGCCCACAGAACCCAGGCTTACACACACTTGCCCCTTCTCCCCAAAAAGCCCAAGTCCAGCAGCTAAAATCTGTCTCAGTGATGGCAGGGAATAAGGGCACAAACCACAGAACCCACGCTTACACTGGCTTGCCCCTCCTCCCCAAAAAGCCCAAGCCCAGCAGCTAGAATCTGTCTCAGTGATGGCAGGGAAAAAGAGCACAAACCACAGAACCCAGGCTTACACTGGCT
Source organism: Acanthornis magna (assembly GCA_036785705.1). Classification (NCBI taxonomy): domain Eukaryota; kingdom Metazoa; phylum Chordata; class Aves; order Passeriformes; family Acanthizidae; genus Acanthornis; species Acanthornis magna. The sequence continues at coordinate 18,587,791 of JAWUZG010000058.1, read as the reverse complement.
TGCCCCTTCTCCCCAAAAAGCCGAATCCCAGCAGCTGGAATCTGTCTCAGTGATGGCAGGGAATAAGGGCACAAACCACAGAACCCAGGCTTACACTGGCTTGCCCCTTCTCCCCAAAAAGCCCAAGCCCAGCCGCTAGAATCTGTCTCAGTGATGGCAGGGAATAAGGGCACAAACCACAGAACCCAGGCTTACACTGGCTTGCCCCTTCTCCCCAAAAAGGCCAAACCCAGCAGCTGCACCCCAGCTGAGTGATAGCAGGGAGTAAGAGCATGGCCCACAGAAGCCAAGCTTACACACACTTGCCACTTCTCCCCAAAAAGGCCAAAGCCAGCACGGGCACCCCAGTGGGGAGATATGGCAGGGAGGAAGAGCACAGCCCACAGAACCCAGGCTTACACTGGCTTGCCCCTTCTCCCCAAAAAGCCCAAGCCCAGCAGCTAGAATCTGTCTCAGTGATGGCAGGGAGCAAGGGCACAAACCACAGAACCCAGGCTTACACTGGCTTGCTCCTTCTCCCCAAAAAGCCCAAGCCCGGCAGCTACAATCTGTCTCAGTGATGGCAGGGAACAAGGGCACAAACCACAGAACACAGGCTTACACTCACATCCCCCTTCTGCCAACAAGGCCAAACCCAGCACGTGCACCCCAGCAGGGAGATATGGCAGGGTGCAAGGGCACAGCCCACATAATCCAGGCTTACACTGGCTTGCCCATACTCGCCAAAAAGCCCAAGCCCAGCAGCTAGAATCTGTCTCAGTGATGGCAGAGAGCAAGGGCACAAACCACAGAACCCAGGCTTACACAGGCTTGCCCCTTCTCCCCAAAAAGCCCAAGCCCAGCAGCTAGAATCTGTCTCAGTGATGGCAGGGAACAAGGGCACAAACCACAGAACACAGGCTTACACTCACATCCCCTTTCTCCCCAAGAAGGCCAAACCCAGAAGCTGCAGTCCAGCTGAGTGATAGCAGAGAGTAAGAGCATGGCCCAGAGAAGCCAGGCTTACACGCACTTGCCCCTTCTCCCCAAAAAGGCCAAACCCAGCAGGTGCACCCCAGCGGAGAGATATGGCAGGGAGCAAGAGCACAGCCCACAGAACCCAGGCTTACACACACTTGCCCCTTCTCCCCAAAAAGCCCAATACCAGCAGCTAGAATCTGTCTCAGTGATGGCAGGGAATAAGGGCACAAACCACAGAACCCAGGCTTACACTGGCTTGCCCCTTCTCCCCAAAAAGCCCAAGCCTAAAAGCTAGAATCTGTCTCAGTGATGGCAGAGAGCAAGGGCACAAACCACAGAAGCCAGGCTTACACAGACTTGTCCCTTCTCCCCAAAAAGCCCAAGCCCAGCAGCTAGAATCTGTCTCAGTGATGGCAGGGAAAAAGGGCACAAACCACAGAAGACAGGCTTGCACTCACATCCCCTTTCTCCCCAAGAAGGCCAAACCTAGAAGCTGCACTCCAGCTGAGTGACAGCAGAGAGTAAGAGCATGGCCCACAGAAGGCAGGCTTACACACACTTGCCCCTTCTCCCCAAAAACCCCAAACCCAGCATGTGAACCCCAGCAGGGATATATGGCAGGGAGCAAGAGCACAGCCCACAGAACCCAGGCTTACACACACTTGCTCCTTCTCCCCAAAAAGCCCAAGCCGAGCACCTAGAATCTGTCTCAGTGATGGCAGGGAGCAAGCGCACAAACCACAGAAGACAGGCTTACACTCACATTCCCCTTCTCCCCAAAAAGGCCAAACCCAGAAGCTGCACCGCAGCTGAGTGAAACCAAAGAGTAAGAGCATGGCCCACAGAAGGCAGGCTTACACACACTTGCCCCTTCTCCCCAAAAAGGCCAAAGCCAGCACGTGCACCCCAGCAGGGAGATATGGCAGGGAGCAAGAGCACAGCCCACAGAACCCAGGCTTACACTAGCTTGCTCCTTCTCCCCAAAAAGCCCAAGCCGAGCACCTAGAATCTGTCTCAGTGATGGCAGGGAGCAAGGGCACAAACCACACAAGACAGGCATACAAAGACTTGCCCCTTCTCCCCCAAAAGCCAAGCCCAGCAGCTAGAATCTGTCTCAGTGATGGCAGGGAACAAGGGCACAAACCATAGAAGACAGGCTTACACTCACATCCCCCTTGTCCCCAAGAAGGCCAAACCCAGAAGCTGCGCGCCAGCTGAGTGATAGCAGAGAGTAAGAGCATGGCCCAGAGAAGCCAGGCTTACACGCACTTGCCCCTTCTCCCCAAAAATGACAAACCCAGCAGGTGCACCCCAGCGGAGAGATATGGCAGGGAGCAAGAGCACAGCCCACAGAACCCAGGCTTACACACACTTGCCCCTTCTCCCCAAAAAGCCCAATCCCAGCAGCTAGAATCTGTCTCAGTGATGGCTGGGAATAAGGGCACAAACCACAGAACCCAGGCTTACAGTGGCTTGCCCCTTCTCCCCAAAAAGCCCAAACCTAGCAGCTAGAATCTGTCTCAGTGATGGCAGAGAGCAAGGGCACAAACCACAGAACCCAGGCTTACACACACTTGTCCCTTCTCCCCAAAAAGCCCAAGCCCAGCAGCTAGAATCTGTCTCAGTGATGGCAGGGAAAAAAGGCACAAACCACAGAAGACCGGCTTGCACTCACATCCCCTTTCTCCCCAAGAAGGCCAAACCTAGAAGCTGCACTCCAGCTGAGTGACAGCAGAAAGAGCATGGCCCACAGAAGGCAGGCTTACACACACTTGCCCCTTCTCCCCAAAAACCCCAAACCCAGCAGGTGAACCCCAGCAGGGAGATATGGCAGGGAGCAAGAGCACAGCCCACAGAACCCAGGCTTACACACACTTGCTCCTTCTCCCCAAAAGGCCCAAGCCGAGCACCTAGAATCTGTCTCAGTGATGGCAGGGAGCAAGGGCACAAACCACAGAAGACAGGCTTACACTCACATTCCCCTTCTCCCCAAAAAGGCCAAACCCAGAAGCTGCACCGCAGCTGAGTGAAACCAAAGAGTAAGAGCATGGCCCACAGAAGGCAGGCTTACACACACTTGCCCCTTCTCCCCAAAAAGGCCAAAGCCAGCACGTGCACCCCAGCAGGGAGATATGGCAGGGAGCAAGAGCACAGCCCACAGAACCCAGGCTTACACTAGCTTGCCCCTTCTCCCCAAAAAGCCCAAGCCGAGCACCTAGAATCTGTCTCAGTGATGGCAGGGAGCAAGGGCACAAACCACACAAGACAGGCATACAAAGACTTGCCCCTTCTCCCCCAAAAGCCAAGCCCAGCAGCTAGAATCTGTCTCAGTGATGGCAGGGAACAAGGGCACAAATCATAGAAGACAGGCTTACACTCACATCCCCCTTGTCCCCAAGAAGGCCAAACCCAGAAGCTGCGCGCCAGCTGAGTGACAGCAGAGAGTAAGAGCATGGCCCAGAGAAGCCAGGCTTACACACACTTGCCCCTTCTCCCCAAAAAGCCCAAGTCCAGCAGCTAGAATCTGTCTCAGTGATGGCAGGGAAAAAGAGCACAAACCACAGAACCCAGGCTTACACTGGCTTGCCCCTTCTCCCCAAAAAGCCGAATCCCATCAGCTGGAATCTGTCTCAGTGATGGCAGGGAATAAGGGCAGAAACCACAGAACCCAGGCTTACACTGGCTTGCCCCTTCTCCCCAAAAAGCCCAAGCCTAAAAGCTAGAATCTGTCTCAGTGATGGCAGAGAGCAAGGGCACAAACCACAGAAGCCAGGCTTACACAGACTTGTCCCTTCTCCCCAAAAAGCCCAAGCCCAGCAGCTAGAATCTGTCTCAGTGATGGCAGGGAAAAAGGGCACAAACCACAGAAGACAGGCTTGCACTCACATCCCCTTTCTCCCCAAGAAGGCCAAACCTAGAAGCTGCACTCCAGCTGAGTGACAGCAGAGAGTAAGAGCATGGCCCACAGAAGGCAGGCTTACACACACTTGCCCCTTCTCCCCAAAAACCCCAAACCCAGCATGTGAACCCCAGCAGGGATATATGGCAGGGAGCAAGAGCACAGCCCACAGAACCCAGGCTTACACACACTTGCTCCTTCTCCCCAAAAAGCCCAAGCCGAGCACCTAGAATCTGTCTCAGTGATGGCAGGGAGCAAGCGCACAAACCACAGAAGACAGGCTTACACTCACATTCCCCTTCTCCCCAAAAAGGCCAAACCCAGAAGCTGCACCGCAGCTGAGTGAAACCAAAGAGTAAGAGCATGGCCCACAGAAGGCAGGCTTACACACACTTGCCCCTTCTCCCCAAAAAGGCCAAAGCCAGCACGTGCACCCCAGCAGGGAGATATGGCAGGGAGCAAGAGCACAGCCCACAGAACCCAGGCTTACACTAGCTTGCTCCTTCTCCCCAAAAAGCCCAAGCCGAGCACCTAGAATCTGTCTCAGTGATGGCAGGGAGCAAGGGCACAAACCACACAAGACAGGCATACAAAGACTTGCCCCTTCTCCCCCAAAAGCCAAGCCCAGCAGCTAGAATCTGTCTCAGTGATGGCAGGGAACAAGGGCACAAACCATAGAAGACAGGCTTACACTCACATCCCCCTTGTCCCCAAGAAGGCCAAACCCAGAAGCTGCGCGCCAGCTGAGTGATAGCAGAGAGTAAGAGCATGGCCCAGAGAAGCCAGGCTTACACGCACTTGCCCCTTCTCCCCAAAAATGACAAACCCAGCAGGTGCACCCCAGCGGAGAGATATGGCAGGGAGCAAGAGCACAGCCCACAGAACCCAGGCTTACACACACTTGCCCCTTCTCCCCAAAAAGCCCAATCCCAGCAGCTAGAATCTGTCTCAGTGATGGCTGGGAATAAGGGCACAAACCACAGAACCCAGGCTTACAGTGGCTTGCCCCTTCTCCCCAAAAAGCCCAAGCCTAGCAGCTAGAATCTGTCTCAGTGATGGCAGAGAGCAAGGGCACAAACCACAGAACCCAGGCTTACACACACTTGTCCCTTCTCCCCAAAAAGCCCAAGCCCAGCAGCTAGAATCTGTCTCAGTGATGGCAGGGAAAAAGGGCACAAACCACAGAAGACCGGCTTGCACTCACATCCCCTTTCTCCCCAAGAAGGCCAAACCTAGAAGCTGCACTCCAGCTGAGTGACAGCAGAAAGAGCATGGCCCACAGAAGGCAGGCTTACACACACTTGCCCCTTCTCCCCAAAAACCCCAAACCCAGCAGGTGAACCCCAGCAGGGAGATATGGCAGGGAGCAAGAGCACAGCCCACAGAACCCAGGCTTACACACACTTGCTCCTTCTCCCCAAAAGGCCCAAGCCGAGCACCTAGAATCTGTCTCAGTGATGGCAGGGAGCAAGGGCACAAACCACAGAAGACAGGCTTACACTCACATTCCCCTTCTCCCCAAAAAGGCCAAACCCAGAAGCTGCACCGCAGCTGAGTGAAACCAAAGAGTAAGAGCATGGCCCACAGAAGGCAGGCTTACACACACTTGCCCCTTCTCCCCAAAAAGGCCAAAGCCAGCACGTGCACCCCAGCAGGGAGATATGGCAGGGAGCAAGAGCACAGCCCACAGAACCCAGGCTTACACTAGCTTGCCCCTTCTCCCCAAAAAGCCCAAGCCGAGCACCTAGAATCTGTCTCAGTGATGGCAGGGAGCAAGGGCACAAACCACACAAGACAGGCATACAAAGACTTGCCCCTTCTCCCCCAAAAGCCAAGCCCAGCAGCTAGAATCTGTCTCAGTGATGGCAGGGAACAAGGGCACAAATCATAGAAGACAGGCTTACACTCACATCCCCCTTGTCCCCAAGAAGGCCAAACCCAGAAGCTGCGCGCCAGCTGAGTGACAGCAGAGAGTAAGAGCATGGCCCAGAGAAGCCAGGCTTACACGCACTTGCCCCTTCTCCCCAAAAAGCCCAAGTCCAGCAGCTAGAATCTGTCTCAGTGATGGCAGGGAAAAAGAGCACAAACCACAGAACCCAGGCTTACACTGGCTTGCCCCTTCTCCCCAAAAAGCCGAATCCCATCAGCTGGAATCTGTCTCAGTGATGGCAGGGAATAAGGGCAGAAACCACAGAACCCAGGCTTACACTGGCTTGCCCCTTCTCCCCAAAAAGCCCAAGCCCAGCAGCTGGAATCTGTCTCAGTGATGGCAGGGAATAAGGGCAGAAACCACAGAACCCAGGCTTACACTGGCTTGCCCCTTCTCCCCAAAAAGCCCAAGCCCAGCAGCTAGAATCTGTCTCAGTGATGGCAGGGAATAAGGGCACAAACCACAGAACCCAGGCTTACACTCACTTGCCCCTTCTCCCCAAAAAGGCCAAAGCAAGCAGCTGCACCCCAGCTGAGTGATAGCAGGGAGTAAGAGCATGGCCCACAGAAGCCAAGCTTACACACACTTGCCACTTCTCCCCAAAAAGGCCAAAGCCAGCACGTGCACCCCAGTGGGGAGATATGGCAGGGAGGAAGAGCACAGCCCACAGAACCCAGGCTTACACTGGCTTGCCCCTTCTCCCCAAAAAGCCCAAGCCCAGCAGCTAGAATCTGTCTCAGTGATGGCAGGGAGCAAGGGCACAAACCACAGAACCCAGGCTTACACTGGCTTGCCCCTTCTCCCCAAAAAGCCCAACCCCGGCAGCTAGAATCTGTCTCAGTGATGGCAGGGAACAAGGGCACAAACCACAGAAGACAGGTTTACACTCACATCCCCCTTCTCTCCAAAAAGGCCAAAGCAAGCAGCTGCACCCCAGCTGAGTGTTAGCAGGGAGTAAGAGCGCGGCCCACAGAAGCCAGGCTTACACTGGCTTGCCCCTTCTCCCCAAAAGGACCCAGCCCAGCAACTAGAATCTGTCTCAGTGATGGCAGGGAACAAGGGCACAAACCACAGAAGACAGGCTTACACTGACTTGCCCCTTCTCCCCAAAAAGGCCCAAGCCCAGCAGCTACAATGTGTCTCAGTGATGGCAGGGAACAAGGGCACAAACCACAGAAGACAGGCTTACACTCACATCCTCCTTCTGCCAACAAGGCCAAACCCAGCACGTGCACCCCAGCAGGGAGATATGGCAGGGTGCAAGGGCACAGCCCACATAACCCAGGCTTACACTGGCTTGCCCCTACTCCCCAAAAAGCCCAAGCCCAGCAGCTAGAATCTGTCTCAGTGATGGCAGAGAGCAAGGGCACAAACCACAGAAGGCAGGCTTACACAGACTTGTCCCTTCTCCCCAAAAAGCCCAAGCCCAGCAGCTAGAATCTGTCTCAGTGATGGCAGGGAACAAGGGCACAAACCACAGAACACAGGCTTACACTCACATCCCCTTTCTCCCCAAGAAGGCCAAACCCAGAAGCTGCAGTCCAGCTGAGTGATAGCAGAGAGTAAGAGCATGGCCCAGAGAAGCCAGGCTTACACGCACTTGCCCCTTCTCCCCAAAAATGCCAAAGCCAGCAGGTGCACCCCAGCGGGGAAATATGGCAGGGAGCAAGAGCACAGCCCACAGAACCCAGGCTTACACTGGCTTGCCCCTTCTCCCCAAAAAGCCCAAGCCCAGCAGCTAGAATCTGTCTCAGTGATGGCAGGGAGCAAGGACAAAAACCACAGAAGACAGCCTTACACTCACATCCCCCTTCTCCCCAAAAAGGCCAAAGCAAGCAGCTGCACACCAGCTGAGTGATAGCAGAGAGTAAGAGCATGGCCCACAGAAGCCAAGCTTACACACACTTGCCCCTTCTCCCCAAAAAGGCCAAAGCCAGCAGGTGCACCCCAGCGGGGAGATATGGCAGGAAGCAAGAGCACAGCCCACAGAACCCAGGCTTACACACACTTGCTCCTTCTCCCCAAAAAGCCAAAGCACAGCAGCTAGAATCTGTCTCAGTGATGGCAGGGAGCAAGGGCACAAACCATAGAAGACAGGCTTACACTCACATCCCTTTTCTCCCCAAGAGGGCCAAGCCCAGAAGCTGCGCTCCAGCTGAGTGATAGCAGAGAGTAAGAGCATGGCCCAGAGAAGCCAGGCTTTCACGAACTTGCCCCTTCTCCCCAAAAAGGCCAAACCCAGCAGGTGCACCCCAGCGGAGAGGTATGGCAGGGAGCAAGAGCACAGCCCACAGAACCCAGGCTTACACACACTTGCCCCTTCTCCCCAAAAAGGCCAAACCCAGCAGGTGCACCCCAGCAGAGAGGTATGGCAGGGAGCAAGAGCACAGCCCACAGAACCCAGGCTTACACACACTTGCCCCTTCTCCCCAAAAAGCCCAAACCCAGCAGCTAGAATCTGTCTCAGTGATGGCAGGGAATAAGGGCACAAACCACAGAACCCAGGCTTACACTGGCTTGCCCCTTCTCCCCAAAAAGCCCAAGCCCAGCAGCTAGAATCTGTCTCAGTGATGGCAGGGAATAAGGGCACAAACCACAGAACCCAGGCTTACACACACTTGCCCCTTCTCCCCAAAAAGCCCAAGCCCAGCAGCTAGAATCTGTCTCCGTGATGGCAGGGAAAAAGGGCACAAACCACAGAAGACAGGCTTGCACTCACATCCCCTTTCTCCCCAAGACGGCCAAACCTAGAAGCTGCACTCCAGCTGAGTGACAGCAGGGAATAAGAGCATGGCCCACAGAAGGCAGGCTTACATACACTTGCCCCTTCCCCCCAAAAACCCCAAACCCAGCATGTGAACCCCAGCAGGGAGATATGGCAGGGAGCAAGAGCACAGCCCACAGAACCCAGGCTTACACACACTTGCTCCTTCTCCCCAAAAAGCCCAAGCCGAGCACCTAGAATCTGTCTCAGTGGTGGCAGGGAGCAAGGGCACAAACCACACAAGACAGGCATACAAAGACTTGCCCCTTCTCCCCCAAAAGCCAAGCCCAGCAGCTAGAATCTGTCTCAGTGATGGCAGGGAACAAGGGCACAAACCATAGAAGACAGGCTTACACTCACATCCCCCTTCTCCTTAACAAGGCCAAACCCAGAAGCTGCGTGCCAGCTGAGTGATAGCAGAGAGTAAGAGCATGGCCCAGAGAAGCCAGGCTTACACACACTTGCCCCTTCTCCCCAAAAAGCCCAAGTCCAGCAGCTAAAATCTGTCTCAGTGATGGCTGGGAATAAGGGCACAAACCACAGAACCCAGGCTTACACTGGCTTGCCTCTCCTCCCCAAAAAGCCGAATCCCAACAGCTGGAATCTGTCTCAGTGATGGCAGGGAATAAGGGCACAAACCACAGAACCCAGGCTTACACTGGCTTGCCCCTTCTCCCCAAAAAGCCCAAGCCCAGCAGCTAGAATCTGTCTCAGTGATGGCAGGGAGCAAGGGCACAAACCACACAAGACAGGCTTACACACACTTGCCCCTTCTCCCCAAAAAGCCCAAGCCCAGCAGCTAGAATCTGTCTCAGTGATGGCAGGGAACAAGGGCACAAACCACAGAAGACAGGCTTACACTCACATCCCCCTTCTCTCCAAAAAGGCCAAAGCAAGCAGCTGCACCCCAGCTGAGTGTTAGCAGGGAGTAAGACCATGGCCCACAGAAGCCAGGCTTACACTGGTTTGCCCCTTCTCCCCAAAAGGACCCAGCCCAGCAACTAGAATCTGTCTCAGTGATGGCAGGGAACAAGGGCACAAACCACAGAAGCCAGGCTTACACGCACTTGCCCCTTCTCCCCAAAAAGGCCAAACCCAGCAGGTGCACCCCAGCGGAGAGATATGGCAGGGAGCAAGAGCACAGCCCACAGAACCCAGGCTTACACACGCTTGCCCCTTCTCCCCAAAAAGCCCAAGTCCAGCAGCTAAAATCTGTCTCAGTGATGGCTGGGAATAAGGGCACAAACCACAGAACCCAGGCTTACACTGGCTTGCCCCTCCTCCCCAAAAAGCCCAAGCCCAGCAGCTAGAATCTGTCTCAGTGATGGCAGGGAAAAAGAGCACAAACCACAGAACCCAGGCTTACACTGGCTTGCCCCTTCTCCCCAAAAAGCCCAAGCCCAGCAGCTGGAATCTGTCATAGTGATGGCAGGGAACAAGGGCACAAACCACAGAAGACAGGCTTACACTCACATCCCCCTTCTCTCCAAAAAGGCCAAAGCAAGCAGCTGCACCCCAGCTGAGTGTTAGCAGGGAGTAAGAGCACGGTCCAGAGAAGCCAGGCTTACACTGGCTTGCCCCTTCTCCCCAAAAGGACACAGCCCAGTAACTAGAATCTGTCTCAGTGATGGCAGGGAACAAGGGCACAAACCACAAAAGCCAAGCTTACACGCACTTGCCCCTTCTCCCCAAAAAGGCCAAACCCAGCAGGTGCACCCCAGCGGAGAGATATGGCAGGGAGCAAGAGCACAGCCCACGGAACCCAGGCTTACACACACTTGCCCCTTCTCCCCAAAAAGCCCAATCCCAGCAGCTAAAATCTGTCTCAGTGATGGCCGGGAATAAGGGCACAAACCACAGAACCCAGGCTTACAGTGGCTTGCCCCTTCTCCCCAAAAAGCCCAAGCCTAGCAGCTAGAATCTATCTCAGTGATGGCAGAGAGCAAGGGCACAAACCACAGAAGCCAGGCTTACACAGACTTGTCCCTTCTCCCCAAAAAGCCCAAGCCCAGCAGCTAGAATCTGTCTCAGTGATGGCAGGGAAAAAGGGCACAAACCACAGAAGACAGGCTTACACTCAGATTCCCCTTCTCCCCAAGAAGGCCAAACCTAGAAGCTGCACTCCAGCTGAGTGAAACCAAAGAGTAAGAGCATGGCCCACAGAAGGCCGGCTTACACACACTTGCCCCTTCTCCCCAAAAACCCCAAACCCAGCAGGTGAACCCCAGCAGGGAGATATGGCAGGGAGCAAGAGCACAGCCCACAGAACCCAGGCTTACACTAGCTTGCTCCTTCTCCCCAAAAAGCCCAAGCCAAGCACCTAGAATCTGTCTCAGTGATGGCAGGGAGCAAGGGCACAAACCACAGAAGACAGGCTTACACTCACATTCCCCTTCTCCCCAAAAAGGCCAAACCCAGAAGCTGCACCGCAGCTGAGTGAAACCAAAGAGTAAGAGCATGGCCCACAGAAGGCAGGCTTACACACACTTGCCCCTTCTCCCCAAAAAGGCCAAAGCCAGCACGTGCACCCCAGCAGGGAGATATGGCAGGGAGCAAGAGCACAGCCCACAGAACCCAGGCTTACACACGCTTGCCCCTTCTCCCCAAAAAGCCCAAGCCGAGCACCTAGAATCTGTCTCAGTGATGGCAGGGAGCAAGGGCACAAACCACACAAGACAGGCATAGAAAGACTTGCCCCTTCTCCCCCAAAAGCCAAGCCCAGCAGCTAGAATCTGTCTCAGTGATGGCAGGGAACAAGGGCACAAATCATAGAAGACAGGCTTACACTCACATCCCCCTTGTCCCCAAGAAGGCCAAACCCAGAAGCTGTGCGCCAGCTGAGTGATAGCAGAGAGTAAGAGCATGGCCCAGAGAAGCCAGGCTTACACGCACTTGCCCCTTCTCCCCAAAAAGGCCAAACCCAGCAGGTGCACCCCAGCGGAGAGATATGGCAGGGAGCAAGAGCACAGCCCACAGAACCCAGGCTTACACACACTTGCCCCTTCTCCCCAAAAAGCCCAAGTCCAGCAGCTAAAATCTGTCTCAGTGATGGCTGGGAATAAGGGCACAAACCACAGAACCCAGGCTTACACTGGCTTGCCCCTCCTCCCCAAAAAGCCCAAGCCCAGCAGCTAGAATCTGTCTCAGTGATGGCAGGGAACAAGGGCACAAACCACAGAAGACAGGCTTACACTGGCTTGCCCCTTCTCCCCAAAAGGACACAGCCCAGCAACTAGAATCTGTCTCAGTGATGGCAGGGAACAAGGGCACAAACCACAGAAGACAGGCTTACACTGACTTGCCCCTTCTCCCCAAAAAGGCCCAAGCCCAGCAGCTACAATGTGTCTCAGTGATGGCAGGGAACAAGGGCACAAACCACAGAAGACAGGCTTACACTCACATCCCCCTTCTGCCAACAAGGCCAAACCCAGCACGTGCACCCCAGCAGGGAGATATGGCAGGGTGCAAGGGCACAGCCCACATAACCCAGGCTTACACTGGCTTGCCCCTACTCCCCAAAAAGCCCAAGCCCAGCAGCTAGAATCTGTCTCAGTGATGGCAGAGAGCAAGGGCACAAACCACAGAAGGCAGGCTTACACAGACTTGTCCCTTCTCCCCAAAAAGCCCAAGCCCAGCAGCTAGAATCTGTCTCAGTGATGGCAGGGAACAAGGGCACAAACCACAGAACACAGGCTTACACTCACATCCCCTTTCTCCCCAAGAAGGCCAAACCCAGAAGCTGCAGTCCAGCTGAGTGATAGCAGAGAGTAAGAGCATGGCCCAGAGAAGCCAGGCTTACACGCACTTGCCCCTTCTCCCCAAAAATGCCAAAGCCAGCAGGTGCACCCCAGCGGGGAAATATGGCAGGGAGCAAGAGCACAGCCCACAGAACCCAGGCTTACACTGGCTTGCCCCTTCTCCCCAAAAAGCCCAAGCCCAGCAGCTAGAATCTGTCTCAGTGATGGCAGGGAGCAAGGACAAAAACCACAGAAGACAGCCTTACACTCACATCCCCCTTCTCCCCAAAAAGGCCAAAGCAAGCAGCTGCACACCAGCTGAGTGATAGCAGAGAGTAAGAGCATGGCCCACAGAAGCCAAGCTTACACACACTTGCCCCTTCTCCCCAAAAAGGCCAAAGCCAGCAGGTGCACCCCAGCGGGGAGATATGGCAGGAAGCAAGAGCACAGCCCACAGAACCCAGGCTTACACACACTTGCTCCTTCTCCCCAAAAAGCCAAAGCACAGCAGCTAGAATCTGTCTCAGTGATGGCAGGGAGCAAGGGCACAAACCATAGAAGACAGGCTTACACTCACATCCCTTTTCTCCCCAAGAGGGCCAAGCCCAGAAGCTGCGCTCCAGCTGAGTGATAGCAGAGAGTAAGAGCATGGCCCAGAGAAGCCAGGCTTTCACGAACTTGCCCCTTCTCCCCAAAAAGGCCAAACCCAGCAGGTGCACCCCAGCGGAGAGGTATGGCAGGGAGCAAGAGCACAGCCCACAGAACCCAGGCTTACACACACTTGCCCCTTCTCCCCAAAAAGGCCAAACCCAGCAGGTGCACCCCAGCAGAGAGGTATGGCAGGGAGCAAGAGCACAGCCCACAGAACCCAGGCTTACACACACTTGCCCCTTCTCCCCAAAAAGCCCAAACCCAGCAGCTAGAATCTGTCTCAGTGATGGCAGGGAATAAGGGCACAAACCACAGAACCCAGGCTTACACTGGCTTGCCCCTTCTCCCCAAAAAGCCCAAGCCCAGCAGCTAGAATCTGTCTCAGTGATGGCAGGGAATAAGGGCACAAACCACAGAACCCAGGCTTACACACACTTGCCCCTTCTCCCCAAAAAGCCCAAGCCCAGCAGCTAGAATCTGTCTCCGTGATGGCAGGGAAAAAGGGCACAAACCACAGAAGACAGGCTTGCACTCACATCCCCTTTCTCCCCAAGACGGCCAAACCTAGAAGCTGCACTCCAGCTGAGTGACAGCAGGGAATAAGAGCATGGCCCACAGAAGGCAGGCTTACATACACTTGCCCCTTCCCCCCAAAAACCCCAAACCCAGCATGTGAACCCCAGCAGGGAGATATGGCAGGGAGCAAGAGCACAGCCCACAGAACCCAGGCTTACACACACTTGCTCCTTCTCCCCAAAAAGCCCAAGCCGAGCACCTAGAATCTGTCTCAGTGGTGGCAGGGAGCAAGGGCACAAACCACACAAGACAGGCATACAAAGACTTGCCCCTTCTCCCCCAAAAGCCAAGCCCAGCAGCTAGAATCTGTCTCAGTGATGGCAGGGAACAAGGGCACAAACCATAGAAGACAGGCTTACACTCACATCCCCCTTCTCCCCAACAAGGCCAAACCCAGAAGCTGCGTGCCAGCTGAGTGATAGCAGAGAGTAAGAGCATGGCCCAGAGAAGCCAGGCTTACACACACTTGCCCCTTCTCCCCAAAAAGCCCAAGTCCAGCAGCTAAAATCTGTCTCAGTGATGGCTGGGAATAAGGGCACAAACCACAGAACCCAGGCTTACACTGGCTTGCCTCTCCTCCCCAAAAAGCCGAATCCCAACAGCTGGAATCTGTCTCAGTGATGGCAGGGAATAAGGGCACAAACCACAGAACCCAGGCTTACACTGGCTTGCCTCTCCTCCCCAAAAAGCCGAATCCCAACAGCTGGAATCTGTCTCAGTGATGGCAGGGAATAAGGGCACAAACCACAGAACCCAGGCTTACACTGGCTTGCCCCTTCTCCCCAAAAAGCCCAAGCCCAGCAGCTAGAATCTGTCTCAGTGATGGCAGGGAGCAAGGGCACAAACCACACAAGACAGGCTTACACACACTTGCCCCTTCTCCCCAAAAAGCCCAAGCCCAGCAGCTAGAATCTGTCTCAGTGATGGCAGGGAACAAGGGCACAAACCACAGAAGACAGGCTTACACTCACATCCCCCTTCTCTCCAAAAAGGCCAAAGCAAGCAGCTGCACCCCAGCTGAGTGTTAGCAGGGAGTAAGACCATGGCCCACAGAAGCCAGGCTTACACTGGTTTGCCCCTTCTCCCCAAAAGGACCCAGCCCAGCAACTAGAATCTGTCTCAGTGATGGCAGGGAACAAGGGCACAAACCACAGAAGCCAGGCTTACACGCACTTGCCCCTTCTCCCCAAAAAGGCCAAACCCAGCAGGTGCACCCCAGCGGAGAGATATGGCAGGGAGCAAGAGCACAGCCCACAGAACCCAGGCTTACACACGCTTGCCCCTTCTCCCCAAAAAGCCCAAGTCCAGCAGCTAAAATCTGTCTCAGTGATGGCTGGGAATAAGGGCACAAACCACAGAACCCAGGCTTACACTGGCTTGCCCCTCCTCCCCAAAAAGCCCAAGCCCAGCAGCTAGAATCTGTCTCAGTGATGGCAGGGAAAAAGAGCACAAACCACAGAACCCAGGCTTACACTGGCTTGCCCCTTCTCCCCAAAAAGCCCAAGCCCAGCAGCTGGAATCTGTCATAGTGATGGCAGGGAACAAGGGCACAAACCACAGAAGACAGGCTTACACTCACATCCCCCTTCTCTCCAAAAAGGCCAAAGCAAGCAGCTGCACCCCAGCTGAGTGTTAGCAGGGAGTAAGAGCACGGTCCAGAGAAGCCAGGCTTACACTGGCTTGCCCCTTCTCCCCAAAAGGACACAGCCCAGTAACTAGAATCTGTCTCAGTGATGGCAGGGAACAAGGGCACAAACCACAAAAGCCAAGCTTACACGCACTTGCCCCTTCTCCCCAAAAAGGCCAAACCCAGCAGGTGCACCCCAGCGGAGAGATATGGCAGGGAGCAAGAGCACAGCCCACGGAACCCAGGCTTACACACACTTGCCCCTTCTCCCCAAAAAGCCCAATCCCAGCAGCTAAAATCTGTCTCAGTGATGGCCGGGAATAAGGGCACAAACCACAGAACCCAGGCTTACAGTGGCTTGCCCCTTCTCCCCAAAAAGCCCAAGCCTAGCAGCTAGAATCTATCTCAGTGATGGCAGAGAGCAAGGGCACAAACCACAGAAGCCAGGCTTACACAGACTTGTCCCTTCTCCCCAAAAAGCCCAAGCCCAGCAGCTAGAATCTGTCTCAGTGATGGCAGGGAAAAAGGGCACAAACCACAGAAGACAGGCTTACACTCAGATTCCCCTTCTCCCCAAGAAGGCCAAACCTAGAAGCTGCACTCCAGCTGAGTGAAACCAAAGAGTAAGAGCATGGCCCACAGAAGGCCGGCTTACACACACTTGCCCCTTCTCCCCAAAAACCCCAAACCCAGCAGGTGAACCCCAGCAGGGAGATATGGCAGGGAGCAAGAGCACAGCCCACAGAACCCAGGCTTACACTAGCTTGCTCCTTCTCCCCAAAAAGCCCAAGCCAAGCACCTAGAATCTGTCTCAGTGATGGCAGGGAGCAAGGGCACAAACCACAGAAGACAGGCTTACACTCACATTCCCCTTCTCCCCAAAAAGGCCAAACCCAGAAGCTGCACCGCAGCTGAGTGAAACCAAAGAGTAAGAGCATGGCCCACAGAAGGCAGGCTTACACACACTTGCCCCTTCTCCCCAAAAAGGCCAAAGCCAGCACGTGCACCCCAGCAGGGAGATATGGCAGGGAGCAAGAGCACAGCCCACAGAACCCAGGCTTACACACGCTTGCCCCTTCTCCCCAAAAAGCCCAAGCCGAGCACCTAGAATCTGTCTCAGTGATGGCAGGGAGCAAGGGCACAAACCACACAAGACAGGCATACAAAGACTTGCCCCTTCTCCCCCAAAAGCCAAGCCCAGCAGCTAGAATCTGTCTCAGTGATGGCAGGGAACAAGGGCACAAAGCATAGAAGACAGGCTTACACTCACATCCCCCTTGTCCCCAAGAAGGCCAAACCCAGAAGCTGTGCGCCAGCTGAGTGATAGCAGAGAGTAAGAGCATGGCCCAGAGAAGCCAGGCTTACACGCACTTGCCCCTTCTCCCCAAAAAGGCCAAACCCAGCAGGTGCACCCCAGCGGAGAGATATGGCAGGGAGCAAGAGCACAGCCCACAGAACCCAGGCTTACACACACTTGCCCCTTCTCCCCAAAAAGCCCAAGTCCAGCAGCTAAAATCTGTCTCAGTGATGGCTGGGAATAAGGGCACAAACCACAGAACCCAGGCTTACACTGGCTTGCCCCTCCTCCCCAAAAAGCCCAAGCCCAGCAGCTAGAATCTGTCTCAGTGATGGCAGGGAACAAGGGCACAAACCACAGAAGACAGGCTTACACTGGCTTGCCCCTTCTCCCCAAAAGGACACAGCCCAGCAACTAGAATCTGTCTCAGTGATGGCAGGGAACAAGGGCACAAACCACAGAAGACAGGCTTACACTGACTTGCCCCTTCTCCCCAAAAAGGCCCAAGCCCAGCAGCTACAATGTGTCTCAGTGATGGCAGGGAACAAGGGCACAAACCACAGAAGACAGGCTTACACTCACATCCCCCTTCTGCCAACAAGGCCAAACCCAGCACGTGCACCCCAGCAGGGAGATATGGCAGGGTGCAAGGGCACAGCCCACATAACCCAGGCTTACACTGGCTTGCCCCTACTCCCCAAAAAGCCCAAGCCCAGCAGCTAGAATCTGTCTCAGTGATGGCAGAGAGCAAGGGCACAAACCACAGAAGGCAGGCTTACACAGACTTGCCCCTTCTCCCCAAAAAGCCCAAGTCCAGCAGCTAAAATCTGTCTCAGTGATGGCTGGGAATAAGGGCACAAACCACAGAACCCAGGCTTACACTGGCTTGCCTCTCCTCCCCAAAAAGCCGAATCCCAACAGCTGGAATCTGTCTCAGTGATGGCAGGGAATAAGGGCACAAACCACAGAACCCAGGCTTACACTGGCTTGCCCCTTCTCCCCAAAAAGCCCAAGCCCAGCAGCTAGAATCTGTCTCAGTGATGGCAGGGAGCAAGGGCACAAACCACACAAGACAGGCTTACACACACTTGCCCCTTCTCCCCAAAAAGCCCAAGCCCAGCAGCTAGAATCTGTCTCAGTGATGGCAGGGAACAAGGGCACAAACCACAGAAGACAGGCTTACACTCACATCCCCCTTCTCTCCAAAAAGGCCAAAGCAAGCAGCTGCACCCCAGCTGAGTGTTAGCAGGGAGTAAGACCATGGCCCACAGAAGCCAGGCTTACACTGGTTTGCCCCTTCTCCCCAAAAGGACCCAGCCCAGCAACTAGAATCTGTCTCAGTGATGGCAGGGAACAAGGGCACAAACCACAGAAGCCAGGCTTACACGCACTTGCCCCTTCTCCCCAAAAAGGCCAAACCCAGCAGGTGCACCCCAGCGGAGAGATATGGCAGGGAGCAAGAGCACAGCCCACAGAACCCAGGCTTACACACGCTTGCCCCTTCTCCCCAAAAAGCCCAAGTCCAGCAGCTAAAATCTGTCTCAGTGATGGCTGGGAATAAGGGCACAAACCACAGAACCCAGGCTTACACTGGCTTGCCCCTCCTCCCCAAAAAGCCCAAGCCCAGCAGCTAGAATCTGTCTCAGTGATGGCAGGGAAAAAGAGCACAAACCACAGAACCCAGGCTTACACTGGCTTGCCCCTTCTCCCCAAAAAGCCCAAGCCCAGCAGCTGGAATCTGTCATAGTGATGGCAGGGAACAAGGGCACAAACCACAGAAGACAGGCTTACACTCACATCCCCCTTCTCTCCAAAAAGGCCAAAGCAAGCAGCTGCACCCCAGCTGAGTGTTAGCAGGGAGTAAGAGCACGGTCCAGAGAAGCCAGGCTTACACTGGCTTGCCCCTTCTCCCCAAAAGGACACAGCCCAGTAACTAGAATCTGTCTCAGTGATGGCAGGGAACAAGGGCACAAACCACAAAAGCCAAGCTTACACGCACTTGCCCCTTCTCCCCAAAAAGGCCAAACCCAGCAGGTGCACCCCAGCGGAGAGATATGGCAGGGAGCAAGAGCACAGCCCACGGAACCCAGGCTTACACACACTTGCCCCTTCTCCCCAAAAAGCCCAATCCCAGCAGCTAAAATCTGTCTCAGTGATGGCCGGGAATAAGGGCACAAACCACAGAACCCAGGCTTACAGTGGCTTGCCCCTTCTCCCCAAAAAGCCCAAGCCTAGCAGCTAGAATCTATCTCAGTGATGGCAGAGAGCAAGGGCACAAACCACAGAAGCCAGGCTTACACAGACTTGTCCCTTCTCCCCAAAAAGCCCAAGCCCAGCAGCTAGAATCTGTCTCAGTGATGGCAGGGAAAAAGGGCACAAACCACAGAAGACAGGCTTACACTCAGATTCCCCTTCTCCCCAAGAAGGCCAAACCTAGAAGCTGCACTCCAGCTGAGTGAAACCAAAGAGTAAGAGCATGGCCCACAGAAGGCCGGCTTACACACACTTGCCCCTTCTCCCCAAAAACCCCAAACCCAGCAGGTGAACCCCAGCAGGGAGATATGGCAGGGAGCAAGAGCACAGCCCACAGAACCCAGGCTTACACTAGCTTGCTCCTTCTCCCCAAAAAGCCCAAGCCAAGCACCTAGAATCTGTCTCAGTGATGGCAGGGAGCAAGGGCACAAACCACAGAAGACAGGCTTACACTCACATTCCCCTTCTCCCCAAAAAGGCCAAACCCAGAAGCTGCACCGCAGCTGAGTGAAACCAAAGAGTAAGAGCATGGCCCACAGAAGGCAGGCTTACACACACTTGCCCCTTCTCCCCAAAAAGGCCAAAGCCAGCACGTGCACCCCAGCAGGGAGATATGGCAGGGAGCAAGAGCACAGCCCACAGAACCCAGGCTTACACACGCTTGCCCCTTCTCCCCAAAAAGCCCAAGCCGAGCACCTAGAATCTGTCTCAGTGATGGCAGGGAGCAAGGGCACAAACCACACAAGACAGGCATACAAAGACTTGCCCCTTCTCCCCCAAAAGCCAAGCCCAGCAGCTAGAATCTGTCTCAGTGATGGCAGGGAACAAGGGCACAAATCATAGAAGACAGGCTTACACTCACATCCCCCTTGTCCCCAAGAAGGCCAAACCCAGAAGCTGTGCGCCAGCTGAGTGATAGCAGAGAGTAAGAGCATGGCCCAGAGAAGCCAGGCTTACACGCACTTGCCCCTTCTCCCCAAAAAGGCCAAACCCAGCAGGTGCACCCCAGCGGAGAGATATGGCAGGGAGCAAGAGCACAGCCCACAGAACCCAGGCTTACACACACTTGCCCCTTCTCCCCAAAAAGCCCAAGTCCAGCAGCTAAAATCTGTCTCAGTGATGGCTGGGAATAAGGGCACAAACCACAGAACCCAGGCTTACACTGGCTTGCCCCTCCTCCCCAAAAAGCCCAAGCCCAGCAGCTAGAATCTGTCTCAGTGATGGCAGGGAACAAGGGCACAAACCACAGAAGACAGGCTTACACTGGCTTGCCCCTTCTCCCCAAAAGGACACAGCCCAGCAACTAGAATCTGTCTCAGTGATGGCAGGGAACAAGGGCACAAACCACAGAAGACAGGCTTACACTGACTTGCCCCTTCTCCCCAAAAAGGCCCAAGCCCAGCAGCTACAATGTGTCTCAGTGATGGCAGGGAACAAGGGCACAAACCACAGAAGACAGGCTTACACTCACATCCCCCTTCTGCCAACAAGGCCAAACCCAGCACGTGCACCCCAGCAGGGAGATATGGCAGGGTGCAAGGGCACAGCCCACATAACCCAGGCTTACACTGGCTTGCCCCTACTCCCCAAAAAGCCCAAGCCCAGCAGCTAGAATCTGTCTCAGTGATGGCAGAGAGCAAGGGCACAAACCACAGAAGGCAGGCTTACACAGACTTGTCCCTTCTCCCCAAAAAGCCCAAGCCCAGCAGCTAGAATCTGTCTCAGTGATGGCAGGGAACAAGGGCACAAACCACAGAACACAGGCTTACACTCACATCCCCTTTCTCCCCAAGAAGGCCAAACCCAGAAGCTGCAGTCCAGCTGAGTGATAGCAGAGAGTAAGAGCATGGCCCAGAGAAGCCAGGCTTACACGCACTTGCCCCTTCTCCCCAAAAATGCCAAAGCCAGCAGGTGCACCCCAGCGGGGAAATATGGCAGGGAGCAAGAGCACAGCCCACAGAACCCAGGCTTACACTGGCTTGCCCCTTCTCCCCAAAAAGCCCAAGCCCAGCAGCTAGAATCTGTCTCAGTGATGGCAGGGAGCAAGGACAAAAACCACAGAAGACAGCCTTACACTCACATCCCCCTTCTCCCCAAAAAGGCCAAAGCAAGCAGCTGCACACCAGCTGAGTGATAGCAGAGAGTAAGAGCATGGCCCACAGAAGCCAAGCTTACACACACTTGCCCCTTCTCCCCAAAAAGGCCAAAGCCAGCAGGTGCACCCCAGCGGGGAGATATGGCAGGAAGCAAGAGCACAGCCCACAGAACCCAGGCTTACACACACTTGCTCCTTCTCCCCAAAAAGCCAAAGCACAGCAGCTAGAATCTGTCTCAGTGATGGCAGGGAGCAAGGGCACAAACCATAGAAGACAGGCTTACACTCACATCCCTTTTCTCCCCAAGAGGGCCAAGCCCAGAAGCTGCGCTCCAGCTGAGTGATAGCAGAGAGTAAGAGCATGGCCCAGAGAAGCCAGGCTTTCACGAACTTGCCCCTTCTCCCCAAAAAGGCCAAACCCAGCAGGTGCACCCCAGCGGAGAGGTATGGCAGGGAGCAAGAGCACAGCCCACAGAACCCAGGCTTACACACACTTGCCCCTTCTCCCCAAAAAGGCCAAACCCAGCAGGTGCACCCCAGCAGAGAGGTATGGCAGGGAGCAAGAGCACAGCCCACAGAACCCAGGCTTACACACACTTGCCCCTTCTCCCCAAAAAGCCCAAACCCAGCAGCTAGAATCTGTCTCAGTGATGGCAGGGAATAAGGGCACAAACCACAGAACCCAGGCTTACACTGGCTTGCCCCTTCTCCCCAAAAAGCCCAAGCCCAGCAGCTAGAATCTGTCTCAGTGATGGCAGGGAATAAGGGCACAAACCACAGAACCCAGGCTTACACACACTTGCCCCTTCTCCCCAAAAAGCCCAAGCCCAGCAGCTAGAATCTGTCTCCGTGATGGCAGGGAAAAAGGGCACAAACCACAGAAGACAGGCTTGCACTCACATCCCCTTTCTCCCCAAGACGGCCAAACCTAGAAGCTGCACTCCAGCTGAGTGACAGCAGGGAATAAGAGCATGGCCCACAGAAGGCAGGCTTACATACACTTGCCCCTTCCCCCCAAAAACCCCAAACCCAGCATGTGAACCCCAGCAGGGAGATATGGCAGGGAGCAAGAGCACAGCCCACAGAACCCAGGCTTACACACACTTGCTCCTTCTCCCCAAAAAGCCCAAGCCGAGCACCTAGAATCTGTCTCAGTGGTGGCAGGGAGCAAGGGCACAAACCACACAAGACAGGCATACAAAGACTTGCCCCTTCTCCCCCAAAAGCCAAGCCCAGCAGCTAGAATCTGTCTCAGTGATGGCAGGGAACAAGGGCACAAACCATAGAAGACAGGCTTACACTCACATCCCCCTTCTCCTTAACAAGGCCAAACCCAGAAGCTGCGTGCCAGCTGAGTGATAGCAGAGAGTAAGAGCATGGCCCAGAGAAGCCAGGCTTACACACACTTGCCCCTTCTCCCCAAAAAGCCCAAGTCCAGCAGCTAAAATCTGTCTCAGTGATGGCTGGGAATAAGGGCACAAACCACAGAACCCAGGCTTACACTGGCTTGCCTCTCCTCCCCAAAAAGCCGAATCCCAACAGCTGGAATCTGTCTCAGTGATGGCAGGGAATAAGGGCACAAACCACAGAACCCAGGCTTACACTGGCTTGCCCCTTCTCCCCAAAAAGCCCAAGCCCAGCAGCTAGAATCTGTCTCAGTGATGGCAGGGAGCAAGGGCACAAACCACACAAGACAGGCTTACACACACTTGCCCCTTCTCCCCAAAAAGCCCAAGCCCAGCAGCTAGAATCTGTCTCAGTGATGGCAGGGAACAAGGGCACAAACCACAGAAGACAGGCTTACACTCACATCCCCCTTCTCTCCAAAAAGGCCAAAGCAAGCAGCTGCACCCCAGCTGAGTGTTAGCAGGGAGTAAGACCATGGCCCACAGAAGCCAGGCTTACACTGGTTTGCCCCTTCTCCCCAAAAGGACCCAGCCCAGCAACTAGAATCTGTCTCAGTGATGGCAGGGAACAAGGGCACAAACCACAGAAGCCAGGCTTACACGCACTTGCCCCTTCTCCCCAAAAAGGCCAAACCCAGCAGGTGCACCCCAGCGGAGAGATATGGCAGGGAGCAAGAGCACAGCCCACAGAACCCAGGCTTACACACGCTTGCCCCTTCTCCCCAAAAAGCCCAAGTCCAGCAGCTAAAATCTGTCTCAGTGATGGCTGGGAATAAGGGCACAAACCACAGAACCCAGGCTTACACTGGCTTGCCCCTCCTCCCCAAAAAGCCCAAGCCCAGCAGCTAGAATCTGTCTCAGTGATGGCAGGGAAAAAGAGCACAAACCACAGAACCCAGGCTTACACTGGCTTGCCCCTTCTCCCCAAAAAGCCCAAGCCCAGCAGCTGGAATCTGTCATAGTGATGGCAGGGAACAAGGGCACAAACCACAGAAGACAGGCTTACACTCACATCCCCCTTCTCTCCAAAAAGGCCAAAGCAAGCAGCTGCACCCCAGCTGAGTGTTAGCAGGGAGTAAGAGCACGGTCCAGAGAAGCCAGGCTTACACTGGCTTGCCCCTTCTCCCCAAAAGGACACAGCCCAGTAACTAGAATCTGTCTCAGTGATGGCAGGGAACAAGGGCACAAACCACAAAAGCCAAGCTTACACGCACTTGCCCCTTCTCCCCAAAAAGGCCAAACCCAGCAGGTGCACCCCAGCGGAGAGATATGGCAGGGAGCAAGAGCACAGCCCACGGAACCCAGGCTTACACACACTTGCCCCTTCTCCCCAAAAAGCCCAATCCCAGCAGCTAAAATCTGTCTCAGTGATGGCCGGGAATAAGGGCACAAACCACAGAACCCAGGCTTACAGTGGCTTGCCCCTTCTCCCCAAAAAGCCCAAGCCTAGCAGCTAGAATCTATCTCAGTGATGGCAGAGAGCAAGGGCACAAACCACAGAAGCCAGGCTTACACAGACTTGTCCCTTCTCCCCAAAAAGCCCAAGCCCAGCAGCTAGAATCTGTCTCAGTGATGGCAGGGAAAAAGGGCACAAACCACAGAAGACAGGCTTACACTCAGATTCCCCTTCTCCCCAAGAAGGCCAAACCTAGAAGCTGCACTCCAGCTGAGTGAAACCAAAGAGTAAGAGCATGGCCCACAGAAGGCCGGCTTACACACACTTGCCCCTTCTCCCCAAAAACCCCAAACCCAGCAGGTGAACCCCAGCAGGGAGATATGGCAGGGAGCAAGAGCACAGCCCACAGAACCCAGGCTTACACTAGCTTGCTCCTTCTCCCCAAAAAGCCCAAGCCAAGCACCTAGAATCTGTCTCAGTGATGGCAGGGAGCAAGGGCACAAACCACAGAAGACAGGCTTACACTCACATTCCCCTTCTCCCCAAAAAGGCCAAACCCAGAAGCTGCACCGCAGCTGAGTGAAACCAAAGAGTAAGAGCATGGCCCACAGAAGGCAGGCTTACACACACTTGCCCCTTCTCCCCAAAAAGGCCAAAGCCAGCACGTGCACCCCAGCAGGGAGATATGGCAGGGAGCAAGAGCACAGCCCACAGAACCCAGGCTTACACTAGCTTGCCCCTTCTCCCCAAAAAGCCCAAGCCGAGCACCTAGAATCTGTCTCAGTGATGGCAGGGAGCAAGGGCACAAACCACACAAGACAGGCATACAAAGACTTGCCCCTTCTCCCCCAAAAGCCAAGCCCAGCAGCTAGAATCTGTCTCAGTGATGGCAGGGAACAAGGGCACAAAGCATAGAAGACAGGCTTACACTCACATCCCCCTTGTCCCCAAGAAGGCCAAACCCAGAAGCTGTGCGCCAGCTGAGTGATAGCAGAGAGTAAGAGCATGGCCCAGAGAAGCCAGGCTTACACGCACTTGCCCCTTCTCCCCAAAAAGGCCAAACCCAGCAGGTGCACCCCAGCGGAGAGATATGGCAGGGAGCAAGAGCACAGCCCACAGAACCCAGGCTTACACACACTTGCCCCTTCTCCCCAAAAAGCCCAAGTCCAGCAGCTAAAATCTGTCTCAGTGATGGCTGGGAATAAGGGCACAAACCACAGAACCCAGGCTTACACTGGCTTGCCCCTCCTCCCCAAAAAGCCCAAGCCCAGCAGCTAGAATCTGTCTCAGTGATGGCAGGGAACAAGGGCACAAACCACAGAAGACAGGCTTACACTGGCTTGCCCCTTCTCCCCAAAAGGACACAGCCCAGCAACTAGAATCTGTCTCAGTGATGGCAGGGAACAAGGGCACAAACCACAGAAGACAGGCTTACACTGACTTGCCCCTTCTCCCCAAAAAGGCCCAAGCCCAGCAGCTACAATGTGTCTCAGTGATGGCAGGGAACAAGGGCACAAACCACAGAAGACAGGCTTACACTCACATCCCCCTTCTGCCAACAAGGCCAAACCCAGCACGTGCACCCCAGCAGGGAGATATGGCAGGGTGCAAGGGCACAGCCCACATAACCCAGGCTTACACTGGCTTGCCCCTACTCCCCAAAAAGCCCAAGCCCAGCAGCTAGAATCTGTCTCAGTGATGGCAGAGAGCAAGGGCACAAACCACAGAAGGCAGGCTTACACAGACTTGTCCCTTCTCCCCAAAAAGCCCAAGCCCAGCAGCTAGAATCTGTCTCAGTGATGGCAGGGAACAAGGGCACAAACCACAGAACACAGGCTTACACTCACATCCCCTTTCTCCCCAAGAAGGCCAAACCCAGAAGCTGCAGTCCAGCTGAGTGATAGCAGAGAGTAAGAGCATGGCCCAGAGAAGCCAGGCTTACACGCACTTGCCCCTTCTCCCCAAAAATGCCAAAGCCAGCAGGTGCACCCCAGCGGGGAAATATGGCAGGGAGCAAGAGCACAGCCCACAGAACCCAGGCTTACACTGGCTTGCCCCTTCTCCCCAAAAAGCCCAAGCCCAGCAGCTAGAATCTGTCTCAGTGATGGCAGGGAGCAAGGACAAAAACCACAGAAGACAGCCTTACACTCACATCCCCCTTCTCCCCAAAAAGGCCAAAGCAAGCAGCTGCACACCAGCTGAGTGATAGCAGAGAGTAAGAGCATGGCCCACAGAAGCCAAGCTTACACACACTTGCCCCTTCTCCCCAAAAAGGCCAAAGCCAGCAGGTGCACCCCAGCGGGGAGATATGGCAGGAAGCAAGAGCACAGCCCACAGAACCCAGGCTTACACACACTTGCTCCTTCTCCCCAAAAAGCCAAAGCACAGCAGCTAGAATCTGTCTCAGTGATGGCAGGGAGCAAGGGCACAAACCATAGAAGACAGGCTTACACTCACATCCCTTTTCTCCCCAAGAGGGCCAAGCCCAGAAGCTGCGCTCCAGCTGAGTGATAGCAGAGAGTAAGAGCATGGCCCAGAGAAGCCAGGCTTTCACGCACTTGCCCCTTCTCCCCAAAAAGGCCAAACCCAGCAGGTGCACCCCAGCGGAGAGGTATGGCAGGGAGCAAGAGCACAGCCCACAGAACCCAGGCTTACACACACTTGCCCCTTCTCCCCAAAAAGCCCAAACCCAGCAGCTAGAATCTGTCTCAGTGATGGCAGGGAATAAGGGCACAAACCACAGAACCCAGGCTTACACTGGCTTGCCCCTTCTCCCCAAAAAGCCCAAGCCCAGCAGCTAGAATCTGTCTCAGTGATGGCAGGGAATAAGGGCACAAACCACAGAACCCAGGCTTACACACACTTGCCCCTTCTCCCCAAAAAGCCCAAGCCCAGCAGCTAGAATCTGTCTCAGTGATGGCAGGGAAAAAGGGCACAAACCACAGAAGACAGGCTTGCACTCACATCCCCTTTCTCCCCAAGAAGGCCAAATCTAGAAGCTGCACTCCAGCTGAGTGACAGCAGGGAATAAGATCATGGCCCACAGAAGGCAGGCTTACATACACTTGCCCCTTCCCCCCAAAAACCCCAAACCCAGCATGTGAACCCCAGCAGGGAGATATGGCAGGGAGCAAGAGCACAGCCCACAGAACCCAGGCTTACACACACTTGCTCCTTCTCCCCAAAAAGCCCAAGCCGAGCACCTAGAATCTGTCTCAGTGATGGCAGGGAGCAAGGGCACAAACCACAGAAGACAGGCTTACACTCACATTCCCCTTCTCCCCAAAAAGGCCAAACCCAGAAGCTGCACCGCAGCTGAGTGAAACAAAAGAGTAAGAGCATGGCCCACAGAAGGCAGGCTTACACACACTTGCCCCTTCTCCCCAAAAAGGCCAAAGTCAGCAGGTGCACCCCAGCAGGGATATATGGCAGGGAGCAAGAGCACAGCCCACAGAACCCAGGCTTACACACACTTGCCCCTTCTCCCCAAAAAGCCCAAGTCCAGCAGCTAAAATCTGTCTCAGTGATGGCTGGGAATAAGGGCACAAACCACAGAACCCAGGCTTACACTGCCTTGCCCCTCCTCCCCAAAAAGCCCAAGCCCAGCAGCTAAAATCTGTCTCAGTGATGGCAGGGAATAAGAGCACAAACCACAGAACCCAGGCTTACACTGGCTTGCCCCTCCTCCCCAAAAAGCCCAAGCCCAGCAGCTAGAATCTGTCTCAGTGATGGCAGGGAATAAGAGCACAAACCACAGAACCCAGGCTTACACTGGCTTGCCCCTTCTCCCCAAAAAGCCGAATCCCAGCAGCTGGAATCTGTCTCAGTGATGGCAGGGAATAAGGGCACAAACCACAGAACCCAGGCTTACACTGGCTTGCCCCTTCTCCCCAAAAAGCCCAAGCCCAGCAGCTAGAATCTGTCTCAGTGATGGCAGGGAATAAGGGCACAAACCACAGAACCCAGGCTTACACTCACTTGCCCCTTCTCCCCAAAAAGGCCAAAGCAAGCAGCTGCACCCCAGCTGAGTGATAGCAGGGAGTAAGAGCATGGCCCACAGAAGCCAAGCTTACACACACTTGCCACTTCTCCCCAAAAAGGCCAAAGCCAGCACGGGCACCCCAGTGGGGAGATATGGCAGGGAGGAAGAGCACAGCCCACAGAACCCAGGCTTACACTGGCTTGCCCCTTCTCCCCAAAACGCCCAAGCCCAGCAGCTAGAATCTGTCTCAGTGATGGCAGGGTGCAAGGGCACAAACCACACAAGACAGGCTTACACACACTTGCCCCTTCTCCCCAAAAAGCCCAAGCCCGGCAGCTAGAATCTGTCTCAGTGATGGCAGGGAACAAGGGCACAAACCACAGAAGACAGGTTTACACTCACATCCCCCTTCTCTCCAAAAAGGCCAAAGCAAGCAGCTGCACCCCAGCTGAGTGTTAGCAGGGAGTAAGAGCACGCCCCACAGAAGCCAGGCTTACACTGGCTTGCCCTTTCTCCCCATAAGGACACAGCCCAGCAACTAGAATCTGTCTCAGTGATGGCAGGGAACAAGGGCACAAACCACAGAAGACAGGCTTACACTGACTTGCCCCTTCTCCCCAAAAAGGCCCAAGCCCAGCAGCTACAATGTGTCTCAGTGATGGCAGGGAACAAGGGCACAAACCACAGAAGACAGGCTTACACTCACATCCCCCTTCTGCCAACAAGGCCAAACCCAGCACGTGCACCCCAGCAGGGAGATATGGCAGGGTGCAAGGGCACAGCCCACATAACCCAGGCTTACACTGGCTTGCCCCTACTCCCCAAAAAGCCCAAGCCCAGCAGCTAGAATCTGTCTCAGTGATGGCAGAGAGCAAGGGCACAAACCACAGAAAACAGGCTTACACAGACTTGCCCCTTCTCCCCAAAAAGCCCAAGCCCAGCAGCTAGAATCTGTCTCAGTGATGGCAGGGAACAAGGGCACAAACCACAGAAGCCAGGCTTACACTCACATCCCCTTTCTCCCCAAGAAGGCCAGACCCAGAAGCTGCAGTCCAGCTGAGTGATAGCAGAGAGTAAGAGCATGGCCCAGAGAAGCCAGGCTTACACGCACTTGCCCCTTCTCCCCAAAAATGCCAAAGCCAGCAGCTAGAATCTGTCTCAGTGATGGCAGGGAACAAGGGCACAAACCACAGAAGCCAGGCTTACACACACTTGCCCCTTCTCCCCAAAAAGGCCCAAGCCAGCACGTGCACCCCAGCGGGGAGATATGGCAGGGAGCAAGAGCACAGCCCACAGAACCCAGGCTTACACTGGCTTGCCCCTTCTCCCCAAAAAGCCCAAGCCCAGCAGCTAGAATCTGTCTCAGTGATGGCAGGGAGCAAGGGCACAAACCACACAAGACAGCCTTACGCCCTCATCCCACTTCTCCCCAGAAAGGCCAAACCCAGCAGGTGGACTCAGGCTTAGGGTCCAGGTGGGCAAGACCACAGCCCACGGAAGCCAGGCTTACACACACTTCCCCCTTCCCCCCAAAAAGTCCAAACCCAGCAACTGCACCCCAGCTGCGTGGTGGCAGGGAGTAAGAGCATGGCCCACAGAAGCCAGGCTTAAACACACTTGACCCCTCTCCCCAAAAAGGCCAAAACCGACCATCGGTACTCAGGCCGAGTGTCAGATGGGGAAGACCACAGCCCACAGAAGCCAGGCTTACAGGGCTTCCCCTTGCTCCTGAAAAAGGCCAAACACACTCAGATGGAGGGTCCGATGGGGCAAGAGCACACCAACAGATGCCAGCCTGACACACGCTTCACCCTTTTCCCCAGACAGGCCAAACCCAGCAGCTGCACTCTGGCTGACTATCAGCCAGGCAAGACCACAATGCACAGAAGCCAGGCTGACACGCCATTCACCCTTCTCCCCAAAAAGGCCAAACCCCATCAGCAGCACTCCCGCTGAGTGATGGCCGTGAGCATGACGGCAGCCCACAGGAGCCAGGCTGACACATGCATCCACCTTTCTCCCCAAAAGAGCCAAACCCAGCAGCTGGACTTAGGCTGAGTGTCAGGGGGGCAAGACCACAGTGCACTAAAGCCAGGCTGTCACACACTTCCCCTTCTCGCCAAAAAGGCCAAACACCACAGCTAGACTCAGGCTCAGTGATGGCAGGGAGCAAGACCACGGCCCACAGAAGCCAGGCTGACACCAGCTGCCCCCTTCTCCCCAAAAAGGCCAAACACACCAGCTAGACTCAGGCTGAGCATCAGGGTGGGCAAGATCACAGCCCACAGAAGCCAGGTCAGGTTTAGACATGTTCTTGCCCGCCCCCCCCCACACCTCCAATATGGCACAGACACCCTATCAATCAGTCTGATTTTGCACTGTCTATACAATGTATATACACATATATTTCTGGATACTCACCCACTGCCACCAAGACATTACATACATTGATACACCCAATGTGAATCTGGTTCATAATAATCATACTTATGACAATGTTTAATTGTCATATATAATATAAAGTAAGACTGATTATATACACAAATGTGTATATATACATATAGATATAAAAAAAGACGCACATATACATACACACACATATACACACATATATACGGATATATATACAGCTATGTATATACATATATGTACATATACATACATATACACATAGATACACAGACATATACATATACACACACATATACACATATTGTGTTGGTTTCACTGGGCCCAATTTTGCTAGTGAGTACAGTGGGGTACAAAGATGGCTCCTGCACATCCTCTGTGAAAGTTCTGGAAGTTTTTCACCATGTCCAGCAGAGCCAGTCTCTGATGGCACTGAAGATGATGGCCATGCTGCTGCCAAGCCTGAGACAATTAGGGATGTCAGTTATGCCTCTGTGAAAACGTATTTAAGAAGAAATCGAAACAATGTGAGCACGCACTTGTTTTTAGCCAGAGGAGGAGGAGGTGAAAATATGTCAGGGAAAACAACACGCAGAATCCTAGGTGAGTGGAAAAGGTGGGAGAGGAGGTGCCCGAGGCACCAGAACATGAAAATCCTCTGCCGGCTGTGATGAAGACCATGGGGGGATCAGGGGGTCCCCCTGCGGCCCATGGAGTCCACAGGTGTGCAGAGAACCATCCACAGCCCGTGGGGAGGTGCCCACGCCAGAGGAGCGGGTGGATGCCTGCGGGAAGCTGTGATCCAGTGGGAATCCCGGTACAGACTGAAAGTTGCAAAGGCCTTGCAAGAGAGAGAAAGGCCTTCCTTCCGGGATGGAAATGATATAAATGTGTTCACAAGCTGAAATTTTAACTGCATCATACAGAGTATTTATTAATCGAGCAAAGGCAAAACCAGCACTGCGTACTTAGCAGTTTTGCCAGAGGCACACTCATGCATTGTACTGTGAACTTAAATACTTTAATTGTTACATATTCATTAAGCGTAGAAAGTAATTAACACTTCACTCAACTCCGCCCCTCTGATCCTTGCCCCTTTCTGCCAGCCTGTCTTGGAGTCTCAGACCTGCTGGATTGCCTCAGGGCTGAAGGCCAAAATCCTCCTGTCTATGTTTCCTCAGTTCCAAATTAATTTGTAGGTGATGGTTACTTTTGGCATGTGTGAGTCAAGATAACAGACTTCCTGGGATGCCAGCAGTTATCTTCTTGGTTTCTTTAAGATGTCTTGATCCCTGGGTCTGTGATTTATCAACTTAAAAGGCATTTATTACCATGTATTTATTACTACATTTTCTAATGTACCACAACTATTTCAAAGTTACAATTGACCCTAACCTTTTTTCTACTTAATTATATTTTATCTTAACATTATTTTTTTATACAGTACACATCACTCGTAAATGTTAAATGCATATATGCAAAAGCCAGACAGTACAGAGAGCAGACAGTATAGCTGCCTGCCATTTAGCCAGGCTCAAAGCATAACACATATAGAGATAGACATACACAGAGAGAGAGAGATACACATAGATATATGTACATATAGGTTTTCATACATATATATACACGTAGATATACGCATATATATACATGCACATACATATGTATACATATATAGGTGTATGTATATATATGTGTATATACATATACATATATATACATACATGTGTGTATATATACACAGATATACGCACATGTATATACATCTACATATATATACATGTGGAGAGATGGCTCGAAGAGCAGGACCGTGAGATGCTAGATGCTCTGCTTTTGCAGCATCTGCCACAGAGTACAGAGTAGGCATTGTGCAAGCAAAACCTTGAGAGAAAGCTGCAAGGACAATGTCCTTGGTCATTTTGGGAAAGTACCGAATTTATGAAAGAAGAATTGTGGTCAAAAGAATACAGAACATCAGATTAAGGGACCGCGAGTTTGGAGGGAACAAGTATTGTAGCTGTATGCATCTAACCAATAATAGTGTAGCAAGTAGTCTTACTAACCAATGACATAATGACATGGAAAACCTGCAAGCTGCTGAAAAATGTACTTAAGTCTGAGAACCTAGAGAAAGAGTGGGGAATAAAGCTTATATTGATCACATTGATCCTGGATTGCTTATTCTCCTCGTCGATTGCGGTGCGTAACCTTAAATGGGATTACCTTAAATGGTGTCGGTCCAACCTTAAATGGGACTACCTTAAATGGGATTTTTATACCGCAACATATACATATATATGTAGATGTAGATATATGTGTATAGAGATATACACATATATATACACATACATACATATATATTAGATATAGATAATGTAGATATATATAATATATAGAGATAGACATACAAGTATATACACATACATATATAGATACACATATATACATATATATCTATACATACGCATATATGTGTATGTATATGTATTTTTATAGATATACACATGTGTATGTATTTATATATATATACATATATATATGCACACAGTATATATATACACACATATATATGTATATATACATATGTATGTATATGCATTTTTATATATACGTATATATGTATATGTACGTATTATATATATACATGTATATATATATATATGTGTATTTATAAACACACACGTATCTACACACACACATTATACCTATATCTCTATATATCTATAGATATGTATAGATATATAGAGATATATAGATATGTACATGTATAGATGTATACATATACATGTATGCATGTACATATACATATACATGTATGCATGTACATCTACATCTACATCTACATACACATTTAATTTTATGTAGCAGTTGATGGTATCTCACCCCATTTCAGTTCCCAGCTGGGCAGCAGATGAGCAGGAATGCCACACAAAAACCTCTAGTAATTCTGCCAACCGGCTCCATACACTGTACCGTATCCAGTCCCATCCCAACAGCATCGACTGCTCTGTCTGTGCCATGTTCCAGAGAGGGGATCTCCCCGAGAGATGACAGTGCCACGGCTGAGCACCGTGCAAAGCCCTGGGACCCAGGTCCCGACGGGGCGGCGGTGGTCAAGAGCGGCACCGGCCTCTCCCGAAAGCCAAGCCGGGGCTGGCCGGGACGCGGGGATCTGTGCCCGCTGCTGGAATGTCCTAAGCTGTACTCAGGCTCTTGCAGTACTCGGTGACCTGCGGGGAGGGGACCGACAGCCGGGAGACCTGTGCCGTGCGGCGGGCAGCGGTGCCTATGGTGGCGGCGGGGAGCGTTACCTCGAGTGGGGGCGGGCAGCGGTGCCTCCGATAGCGGCGAAGGGCAGCGGTGCTGCGGGCAGCGGCGGCTCGGGGGCGGCGAGCAGCGGCGCTTCGGGCGGCGGCGGGCAGCGGCGGAAAGCGGCGCCGCGGGCGGCGGCGCCACGGGCGGCGAGGAGCGGCGGCGCCACGGGCGGCGGCGGCTCCGAGGGCGGCGGCTCGGGCGGCGGCGGGAATCGGCGCTTCGGGCGGCGGCGGCGGCGGCAGCTCGGGCGGCTGCGGTTCGGGCGGCGGCGGCTCGGGCCGGCGGCGGCTCGCGCCGGCGGCGGCTCGCGCCGGCGGCGGCTCGCGCCGGCGGCGGCTCGCGCCGGCGGCGCCTGGGGGGGGGCGGCGGCGGGCAGCCGCGCCACGGACCGCGGCGGGCGGCGGCGGCTCGGGGGCGGCGAGCAGCGGCGCTTCGGGCGGCGGCGGGCAGCGGCGGAAAGCGGCGCCGCGGGCGGCGGCGCTTCGGGCGGCGAGAAGCGGCGGCGCCACGGGCGGCGAGGAGCGGCGGCGCCCCGGGCGGCGAGGAGCGGCGGCGCCACGGGCGGCGAGGAGCGGCGGCGCCACGGGCGGCGGCGGCTCCGAGGGCGGCGGCTCGGGCGGCGGCGGGCAGCGGCGGAAAGTGGCGCCGCGGGCGGCGGCGCCACGGGCGGCGAGGAGCGGCGGCGCCCCGGGCGGCGAGGAGCGGCGGCGCCACGGGCGGCGAGGAGCGGCGGCGCCACGGGCGGCGGCGGCTCCGAGGGCGGCGGCTCGGGCGGCGGCGGGCAGCGGCGGAAAGCGGCGCCGCGGGCGGCGGCGCCACGGGCGGCGAGGAGCGGCGGCGCCCCGGGTGGCGGCGGCTCCGAGGGCGGCGGCTCGAATCGGCGCTTCGGGCGGCGGCGGCGGCGGCGGCGGCGGCGGCACCGGCCTCTCCCGAAAGCCAAGCCGGGGCTGGCTGGGACGCGGGGATCTAGAGGAAGCAGAGTTAGACGCAGAGAAAACAGAGGAAGCAGAGTTACACTTACAGAAAATAGAGGAAGCAGAGTTAGACTTACAGAAAATAGAGGAAGCAGAGTCAGACTCTAAGAAGCCTGGAGTGGCGGCGGCGGGAGGCGGGCGTGGTGGGAACGGGGTGAGCTGTGATTGGCGGGGCCGACACGGCTTCGGGCTGTGATTGGCTGGGCTGTCCCGGCCGGGGGTATAAAGGGCGTGCGCAGAGGGGAGCTGGCCGCAGTGCGGCGGCGGTGAGGATGAGAGTGGCGGCTGAAGGTGCGACTCGGCGATGCGAAGAGCGCCGCTGCGAAGAGCGCCGCTGCGCCGTGAGGGATCCCCGGCGCCTGTCGCTGCGGGGAGTGGCGGTGAGCATGGGCGCTCGTCCCGCGTCAGCCTGGGCTTGTGGCGGGGCCGCGGCGGGGGCGTGGGGCTGGCGCTGTCCTTGGGCGGTGGTGCTGCTTGTGCCTAGTTGTGCCAGCGGCGCCTGGAGCGGCGCCGGGGGAAAGTGCTTCACGAGAGTTGTGGTGTTAAAGTAATGTTGAAAACATAAGCAATAAAGTAGTTTTGGTTGGGTTTTTTTTTCCGTTTTTCAATTTTGCTTTAGTTTGATTTGGAAGTATTTTCTTCATTAGTTGCTTGGTTGTTGTACTCATTTGATTACACTCAGGTAGTTTTGGAGTACTACATTATTGTAGATTTAGTCTTGGGTTTGGTCTTTTCCTCTGTATTTGGTAGTTAACTAAAGATTGTAGGGCTGGGCCTGAATCACTGAGGCCATAGGAGACGCAAAGGCCCCGGGTGGGGAATAAGGACGTTGGCACTAAAGTCAGGCCCCAAGTGATGCAGTGCAGTGGAAATGCTGGGGCCGGAGCTGGCTAAGGCCAATGGGAGGAGGGGATGGAGCTGCAGATGGGGGCCTGCAGGAGATGCCTGGGGGTTGCCGGCCCCTACCCAGTGGTCACAAGCACAAGCTGAGGGTGCAGGGGCTCCAGGGCTTGAGAAGCAGCCCAAGGGCACCTCTTGGCATGGGCAAGCAGGGGCCCAGTGGCCATTGGCAGCCCCTAGTGCTGCCTGGGGGAGGTGAGGGGGGAGGCCTTTTGGGCAAGTGCTGCGGGTGAGAGCCAGGGGCGGGGGGGAAGGTGCGTGTTGCCGTTGAGGCCTGACGTGCCCCCAAAGTTGGGATCCCATGGCGGGGGGTGTGAAAGCTCCAAGAGACATTGAAGTGATGCCAGTGACTGATTTGTGGCTTTATCAACAGCCCCAGTCTGCAAGTGAAAGAAGCAGGAGCAGCTTTTAGCTGGAGCAGTAGGAAGCTGAGGAGCTGAGGCAGCACAGCTGGAGAAGACACCAAGATGGTAGGGCTAGGGGTGAAAGCCCTGTGGGGCTGGGACAGGGACGCTGGAGCTGGAGTAAGGATTGTCAGGCTGGGGCTGCACTGTGGCTTCAAGGGCTGAGCTGAAAGCACACAGAGCTGGGGGTAAAGCAAAGATGCTGCCCTGAGAAGCAGGAGCAGCCTTATGCGGCACTGCTGGGAAGATGTGGAGCCAGAAGGGAAAGAGAAGAGCTGGCAGTGCAATAAAGCTTGTGGGACTGGAGAAGAAATCACTGGGGTTGGGATGGGGACTGCAGTGCTGGAGCTGAAATATGTGTTCAACTTGGGTATTACCTGTTGATCTGGGAAGGAATTGTCGGTTGGGACACAAACCAAAGGGCTGGAAGTGGAATAAAGATTGCTGGGCTGGGGCCGGAATATGGGTTCTAGAGCTGGAGCTGAGGGGAAGATCCTGCCCTTTGGACCTGCAGCAGCTGGAGCCGGCGGTGCTGGAGAGATGCGGAGCTGGAGCTGGAAGAGCAGAGGTGGCAGTGCAATAAAGCTTGTGGGTCTGGAGCTGAAATCACTGGGGCTGGGCTGGGGACTGTAGGGCTGGAGCTGAAATCACTGGGGCTGGGCTGGGGACTGAAAATGGGATAGCAAGTGTAGAGCTGAGCAAGGCACTGTAGGCTTGGGCCTGGAATCACTATAGGGCTGTGCTATTGCCTGCGGGGTGGGCTTGCGATTGAAAACGGCCTGGGAACTGTGGGGCTGGAAAAGGCACTGTACGGTTGCGCCTCAAACTCTGGTAGTTCTGAGCTCTTGACTGTGTCTCTGCAAGGCAATGTAGGGCTGAGCTTGAAATATTTGTAAGGCTGTGATGGTGAATGTGGGGCTGGGATTGGGGCTGAACATGGGATAGAAATTGGTGCGCCGAAAAAGGCATTGTGGGATTGGAGCTGAAATGGTGGTGGAGGCGTCTTAACTGACTCTGGGGCTGGGGTAGAGACTGTGGGGCTGGAGCTGAAATCACTGTAGATCTGGGCTAGGGACTTTAGGATTGGAGCTGAAATCAAAATTGGACTGGCATAGTGACTGTGGGGCAGGGTTACAGTCTGTAGGGCTCGAGCTGAAATCACTGTAGCTCTGAGCTAGGGACTTTAGGATTGGAGCAGATATCAAAATAGGGGCTGGGACAGTGACTGTGGGGCAGGGCTAGAGAGTGTGGGGCTGGAGCCGACTCGTTGCCGAGCTGGAGCCGAGAGGAAGATCCTGCCCTTTGGACCTGCAGCAGCTCGAGGCCGGCGGTGCTGGAGAAATGCGGAGCTGGAGCTGGAAGAGCAGAGGTGGCAGTGCAATAAAGCTTGTGGGTCTGGAGCTGAAATCACTGGGGCTGGGCTGGGGACTGTAGGGCTAGAGCTGAAATCACTGGGGACTGTAGGGCTGGGGCTGAAATCACTGGGGCTGGGCTAGAGACTGAAAATGGGATAGCAAGGGTAGAGCTGAGCAAGGCACTGTAGGCTTGGGCCTGGAATCACTAGAGGGCTGTGATATTGATTGTGAGGTTTGGATTGCATCTGAAAATTGCTTAGAAAGCGTCGGGCTGAGAAAGGAACTGTAAGCTTGCGTCTCAAACCCTGCGAGTGCTGGGCTCTTGACTGCATCTCTTCAAGGCAATGTATAGCTGAGCGTGAAATACTTGTGGGGCTGTGGTATTGAGTGTGGGGCTTGGATTGGGACTGAAAATGGGATAGAAAATGGAGCATTGAAAAAGGGACTGTGGGATTGGATGAGAAATCATGGTGGAGGTGTCTTATTGCCTATGAGTCTGGAGTAGAGACTGCGGGGCTGGAGCTGAAATCACTGTAGAACTGGGCTAGCGACAGTAGTATTGGAGCAGAAATCAAAATGGGCCTGGGATAGTGACTGTGGGGCAGGGGTAGAGACTGCAGGGCTGGAGCTGAAATCACTGTAGAGCTGGGCTAGTGACTGTAGGATTGGAGCTGAAATCACTGGGGCTGGGCTCGGGACTTTAGGATTGGAGCTGAAATCAGAATAGGCCTGGGATAGTGACTGTGGGCAGGGTTAGAGAGTGTGGGGCTGGAGCCGACTCGTTGCCGAGCTGGAGCCGAGAGGAAGATCCTGCCCTTTGGACCTGCAGCAGCTGGAGCCGGCGGTGCTGGAGAAATGCGGAGCTGGAGCTGGAAGAGCAGAGGTGGCAGTGCAATAAAGCTTGTGGGTCTGGAGCTGAAATCACTGGGGCTGGGCTGGGGACTGTAGGGCTAGAGCTGAAATCACTGGGGACTGTAGGGCTGGGGCTGAAATCACTGGGGCTGGGCTAGAGACTGAAAATGGGATAGCAAGGGTAGAGCTGAGCAAGGCACTGTAGGCTTGGGCTGTGCTATTTCCTGTGGGGTGGGCTTGTGACTGAAAATGGGATAGGAACTGTAGGGCTGGAAAGGGCACTGTACGGTTGCGCCTCAAACTCTGGTAGTTCTGGGCTCTTGACTGTGTCTCTGCAAGGCAATGTAGGGCTGAGCTTGAAATATTTGTAAGGCTGTGATGGTGAATGTGGGGCTGGGATTAGGACTGGCCACGGGATAGAAAAGGTCACGCCGAAAAAGGCACTGTGGGATTGGAGCTGAAATGGTGGTGGAGGCGTCTTAACTGACTCTGGGGCTGGGGTAGAGACTGTGGGGCTGGAGCTGAAATCACTGTAGAACTGGGCTAGCGACAGTAGTATTGGAGCAGAAATCAAAATGGGCCTGGGATAGTGACTGTGGGGCAGGGGTAGAGACTGCAGGGCTGGAGCTGAAATCACTGTAGAGCTGGGCTAGTGACTGTAGGATTGGAGCTGAAATCACTGGGGCTGGGCTCGGGACTTTAGGATTGGAGCTGAAATCAGAATAGGCCTGGGATAGTGACTGTGGGGCAGGGTTAGAGAGTGTGGGGCTGGAGCCGACTCGTTGCCGAGCTGGAGCCGAGAGGAAGATCCTGCCCTTTGGACCTGCAGCAGCTGGAGCCGGCGGTGCTGGAGAAATGCGGAGCTGGAGCTGGAAGAGCAGAGGTGGCAGTGCAATAAAGCTTGTGGGTCTGGAGCTGAAATCACTGGGGACTGTAGGGCTGGGGACTGTAGGGCTGGAGCTGAAATCACTGGGGACTTTAGGGCTGGGGCTGAAATCACTGGGGCTGGGCTAGAGACTGAAAATGGGATAGCAAGGGTAGAGCTGAGCAAGGCACTGTAGGCTTGGGCCTGGAATCACTAGAGGGCTGTGATATTGATTGTGAGGTTTGGATTGCATCTGAAAATTGCTTAGAAAGCGTCGGGCTGAGAAAGGAACTGTAAGCTTGCGTCTCAAACCCTGCGAGTGCTGGGCTCTTGACTGCGTCTCTTCAAGGCAATGTATAGCTGAGCGTGAAATCCTTGTGGGGCTGTGGTATTGAGTGTGGGGCTTGGATTGGGACTGAAAATGGGATAGAAAATGGAGCATTGAAAAAGGGACTGTGGGATTGGATGAGAAATCATGGTGGAGGTGTCTTATTGACTATGAGTCTGGAGTAGAGACGGCGGGGCTGGAGCTGAAATCACTGTAGAACTGGGCTAGCGACAGTAGTATTGGAGCAGAAATCAAAATGGGCCTGGGATAGTGACTGTGGGGCAGGGGTAGAGACTGCAGGGCTGGAGCTGAAATCACTGTAGAGCTGGGCTAGTGACTGTAGGATTGGAGCTGAAATCACTGGGGCTGGGCTCGGGACTGTAGGGCTAGAGCTGAAATCACTGGGGACTGTAGGGCTGGGGCTGAAATCACTGGGGCTGGGCTAGAGACTGAAAATGGGATAGCAAGGGTAGAGCTGAGCAAGGCACTGTAGGCTTGGGCTGTGCTATTTCCT
The DNA here is from genome assembly GCA_036785705.1 of Acanthornis magna. NCBI lineage: Eukaryota > Metazoa > Chordata > Aves > Passeriformes > Acanthizidae > Acanthornis > Acanthornis magna. The sequence continues at coordinate 18,548,302 of JAWUZG010000058.1, read as the reverse complement.
GTGGGGTGGGCTTGTGAGTGAAAATGGGATAGGAACTGTAGGGCTGGAAAAGGCACTGTACGGTTGCGCCTCAAACTCTGGTAGTTCTGGGCTCTTGACTGTGTCTCTGCAAGGCAATGTAGGGCTGAGCTTGAAATATTTGTAAGGCTGTGATGGTGAATGTGGGGCTGGGATTAGGACTGAACACGGGATAGAAAAGGTCACGCCGAAAAAGGCATTGTGGGATTGGAGCTGAAATGGTGGTGGAGGTGTCTTAACTGACTCTGGGGCTGGGGTAGAGACTGTGGGGCTGGAGCTGAAATCACTGTAGAGCTGGGCTAGTGACTGTAGGATTGGAGCTGAAATCACTGGGGCTGGGCTCGGGACTTTAGGATTGGAGCTGAAATCAGAATAGGCCTGGGATAGTGACTGTGGGCAGGGTTAGAGAGTGTGGGGCTGGAGCCGACTCGTTGCCGAGCTGGAGCCGAGAGGAAGATCCTGCCCTTTGGACCTGCAGCAGCTGGAGCCGGCGGTGCTGGAGAAATGCGGAGCTGGAGCTGGAAGAGCAGAGGTGGCAGTGCAATAAAGCTTGTGGGTCTGGAGCTGAAATCACTGGGGACTGTAGGGCTGGGGACTGTAGGGCTAGAGCTGAAATCACTGGGGACTGTAGGGCTGGGGCTGAAATCACTGGGGCTGGGCTAGAGACTGAAAATGGGATAGCAAGGGTAGAGCTGAGCAAGGCACTGTAGGCTTGGGCCTGGAATCACTAGAGGGCTGTGATATTGATTGTGAGGTTTGGATTGCATCTGAAAATTGCTTAGAAAGCGTTGGGCTGAGAAAGGAACTGTAAGCTTGCGTCTCAAACCCTGCGAGTGCTGGGCTCTTGACTGCGTCTCTTCAAGGCAATGTATAGCTGAGCGTGAAATCCTTGTGGGGCTGTGGTATTGAGTGTGGGGCTTGGATTGGGACTGAAAATGGGATAGAAAATGGAGCATTGAAGAAGGGACTGTGGGATTGGATGAGAAATCATGGTGGAGGTGTCTTATTGACTGAGTCTGGAGTAGAGACGGCGGGGCTGGAGCTGAAATCACTGTAGAACTGGGCTAGCGACAGTAGTATTGGAGCAGAAATCAAAATGGGCCTGGGATAGTGACTGTGGGGCAGGGGTAGAGACTGCAGGGCTGGAGCTGAAATCACTGTAGAGCTGGGCTAGTGACTGTAGGATTGGAGCTGAAATCACTGGGGCTGGGCTCGGGACTTTAGGATTGGAGCTGAAATCAGAATAGGCCTGGGATAGTGACTGTGGGCAGGGTTAGAGAGTGTGGGGCTGGAGCCGACTCGTTGCCGAGCTGGAGCCGAGAGGAAGATCCTGCCCTTTGGACCTGCAGCAGCTGGAGCCGGCGGTGCTGGAGAAATGCGGAGCTGGAGCTGGAAGAGCAGAGGTGGCAGTGCAATAAAGCTTGTGGGTCTGGAGCTGAAATCACTGGGGCTGGGCTGGGGACTGTAGGGCTAGAGCTGAAATCACTGGGGACTTTAGGGCTGGGGCTGAAATCACTGGGGCTGGGCTAGAGACTGAAAATGGGATAGCAAGGGTAGAGCTGAGCAAGGCACTGTAGGCTTGGGCTGTGCTATTTCCTGTGGGGTGGGCTTGTGACTGAAAATGGGATAGGAACTGTAGGGCTGGAAAGGGCACTGTACGGTTGCGCCTCAAACTCTGGTAGTTCTGGGCTCTTGACTGTGTCTCTGCAAGGCAATGTAGGGCTGAGCTTGAAATATTTGTAAGGCTGTGATGGTGAATGTGGGGCTGGGATTAGGACTGGCCACGGGATAGAAAAGGTCACGCCGAAAAAGGCACTGTGGGATTGGAGCTGAAATGGTGGTGGAGGCGTCTTAACTGACTCTGGGGCTGGGGTAGAGACTGTGGGGCTGGAGCTGAAATCACTGTAGAACTGGGCTAGCGACAGTAGTATTGGAGCAGAAATTTAAATGGGCCTGGGATAGTGACTGTGGGGCAGGGGTAGAGACTGCAGGGCTGGAGCTGAAATCACTGTAGAGCTGGGCTAGTGACTGTAGGATTGGAGCTGAAATCACTGGGGCTGGGCTCGGGACTTTAGGATTGGAGCTGAAATCAGAATAGGCCTGGGATAGTGACTGTGGGCAGGGTTAGAGAGTGTGGGGCTGGAGCCGACTCGTTGCCGAGCTGGAGCCGAGAGGAAGATCCTGCCCTTTGGACCTGCAGCAGCTGGAGCCGGCGGTGCTGGAGAAATGCGGAGCTGGAGCTGGAAGAGCAGAGGTGGCAGTGCAATAAAGCTTGTGGGTCTGGAGCTGAAATCACTGGGGACTGTAGGGCTGGGGACTGTAGGGCTGGAGCTGAAATCACTGGGGACTTTAGGGCTGGGGCTGAAATCACTGGGGCTGGGCTAGAGACTGAAAATGGGATAGCAAGGGTAGAGCTGAGCAAGGCACTGTAGGCTTGGGCCTGGAATCACTAGAGGGCTGTGATATTGATTGTGAGGTTTGGATTGCATCTGAAAATTGCATAGAAAGCGTCGGGCTGAGAAAGGAACTGTAAGCTTGTGTCTGAAACCCTGCGAGTGCTGGGCTCTTGACTGCGTCTCTTCAAGGCAATGTATAGCTGAGCGTGAAATCCTTGTGGGGCTGTGGTATTGAGTGTGGGGCTTGGATTGGGACTGAAAATGGGATAGAAAATGGAGCATTGAAAAAGGGACTGTGGGATTGGATGAGAAATCATGGTGGAGGTGTCTTATTGACTATGAGTCTGGAGTAGAGACTGCGGGGCTGGAGCTGAAATCACTGTAGAACTGGGCTAGCGACAGTAGTATTGGAGCAGAAATCAAAATGGGCCTGGGATAGTGACTGTGGGGCAGGGGTAGAGACTGCAGGGCTGGAGCTGAAATCACTGTAGAGCTGGGCTAGTGACTGTAGGATTGGAGCTGAAATCACTGGGGCTGGGCTGGGGACTGTAGGGCTAGAGCTGAAATCACTGGGGACTGTAGGGCTGGGGCTGAAATCACTGGGGCTGGGCTAGAGACTGAAAATGGGATAGCAAGGGTAGAGCTGAGCAAGGCACTGTAGGCTTGGGCTGTGCTATTTCCTGTGGGGTGGGCTTGTGAGTGAAAATGGGATAGGAACTGTAGGGCTGGAAAAGGCACTGTACGGTTGCGCCTCAAACTCTGGTAGTTCTGGGCTCTTGACTGTGTCTCTGCAAGGCAATGTAGGGCTGAGCTTGAAATATTTGTAAGGCTGTGATGGTGAATGTGGGGCTGGGATTAGGACTGAACACGGGATAGAAAAGGTCACGCCGAAAAAGGCATTGTGGGATTGGAGCTGAAATGGTGGTGGAGGTGTCTTAACTGACTCTGGGGCTGGGGTAGAGACTGTGGGGCTGGAGCTGAAATCACTGTAGAGCTGGGCTAGTGACTGTAGGATTGGAGCTGAAATCACTGGGGCTGGGCTCGGGACTTTAGGATTGGAGCTGAAATCAGAATAGGCCTGGGATAGTGACTGTGGGCAGGGTTAGAGAGTGTGGGGCTGGAGCCGACTCGTTGCCGAGCTGGAGCCGAGAGGAAGATCCTGCCCTTTGGACCTGCAGCAGCTGGAGCCGGCGGTGCTGGAGAAATGCGGAGCTGGAGCTGGAAGAGCAGAGGTGGCAGTGCAATAAAGCTTGTGGGTCTGGAGCTGAAATCACTGGGGCTGGGCTGGGGACTGTAGGGCTAGAGCTGAAATCACTGGGGACTGTAGGGCTGGGGCTGAAATCACTGGGGCTGGGCTAGAGACTGAAAATGGGATAGCAAGTGTAGAGCTGAGCAAGGCACTGTAGGCTTGGGCTGTGCTATTTCCTGTGGGGTGGGCTTGTGACTGAAAATGGGATAGGAACTGTAGGGCTGGAAAGGGCACTGTACGGTTGCGCCTCAAACTCTGGTAGTTCTGGGCTCTTGACTGTGTCTCTGCAAGGCAATGTAGGGCTGAGCTTGAAATATTTGTAAGGCTGTGATGGTGAATGTGGGGCTGGGATTAGGACTGGCCACGGGATAGAAAAGGTCACGCCGAAAAAGGCACTGTGGGATTGGAGCTGAAATGGTGGTGGAGGCGTCTTAACTGACTCTGGGGCTGGGGTAGAGACTGTGGGGCTGGAGCTGAAATCACTGTAGAACTGGGCTAGCGACAGTAGTATTGGAGCAGAAATTTAAATGGGCCTGGGATAGTGACTGTGGGGCAGGGGTAGAGACTGCAGGGCTGGAGCTGAAATCACTGTAGAGCTGGGCTAGTGACTGTAGGATTGGAGCTGAAATCACTGGGGCTGGGCTCGGGACTTTAGGATTGGAGCTGAAATCAGAATAGGCCTGGGATAGTGACTGTGGGCAGGGTTAGAGAGTGTGGGGCTGGAGCCGACTCGTTGCCGAGCTGGAGCCGAGAGGAAGATCCTGCCCTTTGGACCTGCAGCAGCTGGAGCCGGCGGTGCTGGAGAAATGTGGAGCTGGAAGAGCAGAGGTGGCAGTGCAATAAAGCTTGTGGGTCTGGAGCTGAAATCACTGGGGACTGTAGGGCTGGGGACTGTAGGGCTGGAGCTGAAATCACTGGGGACTGTAGGGCTGGGGCTGAAATCACTGGGGCTGGGCTAGAGACTGAAAATGGGATAGCAAGGGTAGAGCTGAGCAAGGCACTGTAGGCTTGGGACTGGAATCACTAGAGGGCTGTGATATTGATTGTGAGGTTTGGATTGCATCTGAAAATTGCATAGAAAGCGTCGGGCTGAGAAAGGAACTGTAAGCTTGTGTCTGAAACCCTGCGAGTGCTGGGCTCTTGACTGCGTCTCTTCAAGGCAATGTATAGCTGAGCGTGAAATCCTTGTGGGGCTGTGGTATTGAGTGTGGGGCTTGGATTGGGACTGAAAATGGGATAGAAAATGGAGCATTGAAGAAGGGACTGTGGGATTGGATGAGAAATCATGGTGGAGGTGTCTTATTGACTATGAGTCTGGAGTAGAGACGGCGGGGCTGGAGCTGAAATCACTGTAGAACTGGGCTAGCGACAGTAGTATTGGAGCAGAAATTTAAATGGGCCTGGGATAGTGACTGTGGGGCAGGGGTAGAGACTGCAGGGCTGGAGCTGAAATCACTGTAGAGCTGGGCTAGTGACTGTAGGATTGGAGCTGAAATCACTGGGGCTGGGCTCGGGACTTTAGGATTGGAGCTGAAATCAGAATAGGCCTGGGATAGTGACTGTGGGCAGGGTTAGAGAGTGTGGGGCTGGAGCCGACTCGTTGCCGAGCTGGAGCCGAGAGGAAGATCCTGCCCTTTGGACCTGCAGCAGCTGGAGCCGGCGGTGCTGGAGAAATGCAGAGCTGGAGCTGGAAGAGCAGAGGTGGCAGTGCAATAAAGCTTGTGGGTCTGGAGCTGAAATCACTGGGGCTGGGCTGGGGACTGTAGGGCTAGAGCTGAAATCACTGGGGACTGTAGGGCTGGGGCTGAAATCACTGGGGCTGGGCTAGAGACTGAAAATGGGATAGCAAGGGTAGAGCTGAGCAAGGCACTGTAGGCTTGGGCTGTGCTATTTCCTGTGGGGTGGGCTTGTGACTGAAAATGGGATAGGAACTGTAGGGCTGGAAAAGGCACTGTACGGTTGCGCCTCAAACTCTGGTAGTTCTGGGCTCTTGACTGCGTCTCTGCAAGGCAATGTAGGGCTGAGCTTGAAATATTTCTAAGGCTGTGATGGTGAATGTGGGGCTGGGATTAGGACTGAACACGGGATAGAAAAGGTCACGCCGAAAAAGGCACTGTGGGATTGGAGCTGAAATGGTGGTGGAGGCGTCTTAACTGACTCTGGGGCTGGGGTAGAGACTGTGGGGCTGGAGCTGAAATCACTGTAGAGCTGGGCTAGTGACTGTAGGATTGGAGCTGAAATCACTGGGGCTGGGCTCGGGACTTTAGGATTGGAGCTGAAATCAGAATAGGCCTGGGATAGTGACTGTGGGCAGGGTTAGAGAGTGTGGGGCTGGAGCCGACTCGTTGCCGAGCTGGAGCCGAGAGGAAGATCCTGCCCTTTGGACCTGCAGCAGCTGGAGCCGGCGGTGCTGGAGAAATGCGGAGCTGGAGCTGGAAGAGCAGAGGTGGCAGTGCAATAAAGCTTGTGGGTCTGGAGCTGAAATCACTGGGGCTGGGCTGGGGACTGTAGGGCTAGAGCTGAAATCACTGGGGACTGTAGGGCTGGGGCTGAAATCACTGGGGCTGGGCTAGAGACTGAAAATGGGATAGCAAGTGTAGAGCTGAGCAAGGCACTGTAGGCTTGGGCTGTGCTATTTCCTGTGGGGTGGGCTTGTGACTGAAAATGGGATAGGAACTGTAGGGCTGGAAAGGGCACTGTACGGTTGCGCCTCAAACTCTGGTAGTTCTGGGCTCTTGACTGTGTCTCTGCAAGGCAATGTAGGGCTGAGCTTGAAATATTTGTAAGGCTGTGATGGTGAATGTGGGGCTGGGATTAGGACTGGCCACGGGATAGAAAAGGTCACGCCGAAAAAGGCACTGTGGGATTGGAGCTGAAATGGTGGTGGAGGCGTCTTAACTGACTCTGGGGCTGGGGTAGAGACTGTGGGGCTGGAGCTGAAATCACTGTAGAACTGGGCTAGCGACAGTAGTATTGGAGCAGAAATTTAAATGGGCCTGGGATAGTGACTGTGGGGCAGGGGTAGAGACTGCAGGGCTGGAGCTGAAATCACTGTAGAGCTGGGCTAGTGACTGTAGGATTGGAGCTGAAATCACTGGGGCTGGGCTCGGGACTTTAGGATTGGAGCTGAAATCAGAATAGGCCTGGGATAGTGACTGTGGGCAGGGTTAGAGAGTGTGGGGCTGGAGCCGACTCGTTGCCGAGCTGGAGCCGAGAGGAAGATCCTGCCCTTTGGACCTGCAGCAGCTGGAGCCGGCGGTGCTGGAGAAATGTGGAGCTGGAAGAGCAGAGGTGGCAGTGCAATAAAGCTTGTGGGTCTGGAGCTGAAATCACTGGGGACTGTAGGGCTGGGGACTGTAGGGCTGGAGCTGAAATCACTGGGGACTGTAGGGCTGGGGCTGAAATCACTGGGGCTGGGCTAGAGACTGAAAATGGGATAGCAAGGGTAGAGCTGAGCAAGGCACTGTAGGCTTGGGACTGGAATCACTAGAGGGCTGTGATATTGATTGTGAGGTTTGGATTGCATCTGAAAATTGCATAGAAAGCGTCGGGCTGAGAAAGGAACTGTAAGCTTGTGTCTGAAACCCTGCGAGTGCTGGGCTCTTGACTGCGTCTCTTCAAGGCAATGTATAGCTGAGCGTGAAATCCTTGTGGGGCTGTGGTATTGAGTGTGGGGCTTGGATTGGGACTGAAAATGGGATAGAAAATGGAGCATTGAAGAAGGGACTGTGGGATTGGATGAGAAATCATGGTGGAGGTGTCTTATTGACTATGAGTCTGGAGTAGAGACGGCGGGGCTGGAGCTGAAATCACTGTAGAACTGGGCTAGCGACAGTAGTATTGGAGCAGAAATCAAAATGGGCCTGGGATAGTGACTGTGGGGCAGGGGTAGAGACTGCAGGGCTGGAGCTGAAATCACTGTAGAGCTGGGCTAGTGACTGTAGGATTGGAGCTGAAATCACTGGGGCTGGGCTCGGGACTTTAGGATTGGAGCTGAAATCAGAATAGGCCTGGGATAGTGACTGTGGGCAGGGTTAGAGAGTGTGGGGCTGGAGCCGACTCGTTGCCGAGCTGGAGCCGAGAGGAAGATCCTGCCCTTTGGACCTGCAGCAGCTGGAGCCGGCGGTGCTGGAGAAATGCGGAGCTGGAGCTGGAAGAGCAGAGGTGGCAGTGCAATAAAGCTTGTGGGTCTGGAGCTGAAATCACTGGGGCTGGGCTGGGGACTGTAGGGCTAGAGCTGAAATCACTGGGGACTGTAGGGCTGGGGCTGAAATCACTGGGGCTGGGCTAGAGACTGAAAATGGGATAGCAAGGGTAGAGCTGAGCAAGGCACTGTAGGCTTGGGCTGTGCTATTTCCTGTGGGGTGGGCTTGTGACTGAAAATGGGATAGGAACTGTAGGGCTGGAAAAGGCACTGTACGGTTGCGCCTCAAACTCTGGTAGTTCTGGGCTCTTGACTGCGTCTCTGCAAGGCAATGTAGGGCTGAGCTTGAAATATTTCTAAGGCTGTGATGGTGAATGTGGGGCTGGGATTAGGACTGAACACGGGATAGAAAAGGTCACGCCGAAAAAGGCACTGTGGGATTGGAGCTGAAATGGTGGTGGAGGCGTCTTAACTGACTCTGGGGCTGGGGTAGAGACTGTGGGGCTGGAGCTGAAATCACTGTAGAGCTGGGCTAGTGACTGTAGGATTGGAGCTGAAATCACTGGGGCTGGGCTCGGGACTTTAGGATTGGAGCTGAAATCAGAATAGGCCTGGGATAGTGACTGTGGGCAGGGTTAGAGAGTGTGGGGCTGGAGCCGACTCGTTGCCGAGCTGGAGCCGAGAGGAAGATCCTGCCCTTTGGACCTGCAGCAGCTGGAGCCGGCGGTGCTGGAGAAATGCGGAGCTGGAGCTGGAAGAGCAGAGGTGGCAGTGCAATAAAGCTTGTGGGTCTGGAGCTGAAATCACTGGGGCTGGGCTGGGGACTGTAGGGCTAGAGCTGAAATCACTGGGGACTGTAGGGCTGGGGCTGAAATCACTGGGGCTGGGCTAGAGACTGAAAATGGGATAGCAAGGGTAGAGCTGAGCAAGGCACTGTAGGCTTGGGCTGTGCTATTTCCTGTGGGGTGGGCTTGTGACTGAAAATGGGATAGGAACTGTAGGGCTGGAAAAGGCACTGTACGGTTGCGCCTCAAACTCTGGTAGTTCTGGGCTCTTGACTGCGTCTCTGCAAGGCAATGTAGGGCTGAGCTTGAAATATTTCTAAGGCTGTGATGGTGAATGTGGGGCTGGGATTAGGACTGAACACGGGATAGAAAAGGTCACGCCGAAAAAGGCACTGTGGGATTGGAGCTGAAATGGTGGTGGAGGCGTCTTAACTGACTCTGGGGCTGGGGTAGAGACTGTGGGGCTGGAGCTGAAATCACTGTAGAGCTGGGCTAGTGACTGTAGGATTGGAGCTGAAATCACTGGGGCTGGGCTCGGGACTTTAGGATTGGAGCTGAAATCAGAATAGGCCTGGGATAGTGACTGTGGGCAGGGTTAGAGAGTGTGGGGCTGGAGCCGACTCGTTGCCGAGCTGGAGCCGAGAGGAAGATCCTGCCCTTTGGACCTGCAGCAGCTGGAGCCGGCGGTGCTGGAGAAATGCGGAGCTGGAGCTGGAAGAGCAGAGGTGGCAGTGCAATAAAGCTTGTGGGTCTGGAGCTGAAATCACTGGGGACTGTAGGGCTGGGGACTGTAGGGCTGGAGCTGAAATCACTGGGGACTGTAGAGCTGGGGCTGAAATCACTGGGGCTGGGCTAGAGACTGAAAATGGGATAGCAAGGGTAGAGCTGAGCAAGGCACTGTAGGCTTGGGCTGTGCTATTTCCTGTGGGGTGGGCTTGTGACTGAAAATGGGATAGGAACTGTAGGGCTGGAAAAGGCACTGTACGGTTGCGCCTCAAACTCTGGTAGTTCTGGGCTCTTGACTGTGTCTCTGCAAGGCAATGTAGGGCTGAGCTTGAAATATTTCTAAGGCTGTGATGGTGAATGTGGGGCTGGGATTAGGACTGAACACGGGATAGAAAAGGTCACGCCGAAAAAGGCATTGTGGGATTGGAGCTGAAATGGTGGTGGAGGCGTCTTAACTGACTCTGGGGCTGGGGTAGAGACTGTGGGGCTGGAGCTGAAATCACTGTAGAGCTGGGCTAGTGACTGTCGGATTGGAGCTGAAATCACTGGGGCTGGGCTCGGGACTTTAGGATTGGAGCTGAAATCAGAATAGGCCTGGGATAGTGACTGTGGGCAGGGTTAGAGAGTGTGGGGCTGGAGCCGACTCGTTGCCGAGCTGGAGCCGAGAGGAAGATCCTGCCCTTTGGACCTGCAGCAGCTGGAGCCGGCGGTGCTGGAGAAATGCGGAGCTGGAGCTGGAAGAGCAGAGGTGGCAGTGCAATAAAGCTTGTGGGTCTGGAGCTGAAATCACTGGGGACTGTAGGGCTGGGGACTGTAGGGCTGGAGCTGAAATCACTGGGGACTTTAGGGCTGGGGCTGAAATCACTGGGGCTGGGCTAGAGACTGAAAATGGGATAGCAAGGGTAGAGCTGAGCAAGGCACTGTAGGCTTGGGCCTGGAATCACTAGAGGGCTGTGATATTGATTGTGAGGTTTGGATTGCATCTGAAAATTGCATAGAAAGCGTCGGGCTGAGAAAGGAACTGTAAGCTTGCGTCTCAAACCCTGCGAGTGCTGGGCTCTTGACTGCGTCTCTTCAAGGCAATGTATAGCGGAGCGTGAAATCCTTGTGGGGCTGTGGTATTGAGTGTGGGGCTTGGATTGGGACTGAAAATGGGATAGAAAATGGAGCATTGAAAAAGGGACTGTGGGATTGGATGAGAAATCATGGTGGAGGTGTCTTATTGCCTATGAGTCTGGAGTAGAGACTGCGGGGCTGGAGCTGAAATCACTGTAGAACTGGGCTAGCGACAGTAGTATTGGAGCAGAAATCAAAATGGGCCTGGGATAGTGACTGTGGGGCAGGGGTAGAGACTGCAGGGCTGGAGCTGAAATCACTGTAGAGCTGGGCTAGTGACTGTAGGATTGGAGCTGAAATCACTGGGGCTGGGCTCGGGACTTTAGGATTGGAGCTGAAATCAGAATAGGCCTGGGATAGTGACTGTGGGCAGGGTTAGAGAGTGTGGGGCTGGAGCCGACTCGTTGCCGAGCTGGAGCCGAGAGGAAGATCCTGCCCTTTGGACCTGCAGCAGCTGGAGCCGGCGGTGCTGAAGAAATGCGGAGCTGGAGCTGGAAGAGCAGAGGTGGCAGTGCAATAAAGCTTGTGGGTCTGGAGCTGAAATCACTGGGGCTGGGCTGGGGACTGTAGGGCTAGAGCTGAAATCACTGGGGACTGTAGGGCTGGGGCTGAAATCACTGGGGCTGGGCTAGAGACTGAAAATGGGATAGCAAGGGTAGAGCTGAGCAAGGCACTGTAGGCTTGGGCTGTGCTATTTCCTGTGGGGTGGGCTTGTGAGTGAAAATGGGATAGGAACTGTAGGGCTGGAAAAGGCACTGTACGGTTGCGCCTCAAACTCTGGTAGTTCTGGGCTCTTGACTGTGTCTCTGCAAGGCAATGTAGGGCTGAGCTTGAAATATTTGTAAGGCTGTGATGGTGAATGTGGGGCTGGGATTAGGACTGAACACGGGATAGAAAAGGTCACGCCGAAAAAGGCACTGTGGGATTGGAGCTGAAATGGTGGTGGAGGCGTCTTAACTGACTCTGGGGCTGGGGTAGAGACTGTGGGGCTGGAGCTGAAATCACTGTAGAGCTGGGCTAGTGACTGTAGGATTGGAGCTGAAATCACTGGGGCTGGGCTCGGGACTTTAGGATTGGAGCTGAAATCAGAATAGGCCTGGGATAGTGACTGTGGGCAGGGTTAGAGAGTGTGGGGCTGGAGCCGACTCGTTGCCGAGCTGGAGCCGAGAGGAAGATCCTGCCCTTTGGACCTGCAGCAGCTGGAGCCGGCGGTGCTGGAGAAATGCGGAGCTGGAGCTGGAAGAGCAGAGGTGGCAGTGCAATAAAGCTTGTGGGTCTGGAGCTGAAATCACTGGGGACTGTAGGGCTGGGGACTGTAGGGCTGGAGCTGAAATCACTGGGGACTTTAGGGCTGGGGCTGAAATCACTGGGGCTGGGCTAGAGACTGAAAATGGGATAGCAAGGGTAGAGCTGAGCAAGGCACTGTAGGCTTGGGCCTGGAATCACTAGAGGTGATATTGATTGTGAGGTTTGGATTGCATCTGAAAATTGCATAGAAAGCGTCGGGCTGAGAAAGGAACTGTAAGCTTGCGTCTCAAACCCTGCGAGTGCTGGGCTCTTGACTGCGTCTCTTCAAGGCAATGTATAGCGGAGCGTGAAATCCTTGTGGGGCTGTGGTATTGAGTGTGGGGCTTGGATTGGGACTGAAAATGGGATAGAAAATGGAGCATTGAAGAAGGGACTGTGGGATTGGATGAGAAATCATGGTGGAGGTGTCTTATTGACTATGAGTCTGGAGTAGAGACTGCGGGGCTGGAGCTGAAATCACTGTAGAACTGGGCTAGCGACAGTAGTATTGGAGCAGAAATCAAAATGGGCCTGGGATAGTGACTGTGGGGCAGGGGTAGAGACTGCAGGGCTGGAGCTGAAATCACTGTAGAGCTGGGCTAGTGACTGTAGGATTGGAGCTGAAATCACTGGGGCTGGGCTCGGGACTTTAGGATTGGAGCTGAAATCAGAATAGGCCTGGGATAGTGACTGTGGGCAGGGTTAGAGAGTGTGGGGCTGGAGCCGACTCGTTGCCGAGCTGGAGCCGAGAGGAAGATCCTGCCCTTTGGACCTGCAGCAGCTGGAGCCGGCGGTGCTGGAGAAATGCGGAGCTGGAGCTGGAAGAGCAGAGGTGGCAGTGCAATAAAGCTTGTGGGTCTGGAGCTGAAATCACTGGGGACTGTAGGGCTGGGGACTGTAGGGCTGGAGCTGAAATCACTGGGGACTTTAGGGCTGGGGCTGAAATCACTGGGGCTGGGCTAGAGACTGAAAATGGGATAGCAAGGGTAGAGCTGAGCAAGGCACTGTAGGCTTGGGCTGTGCTATTTCCTGTGGGGTGGGCTTGTGACTGAAAATGGGATAGGAACTGTAGGGCTGGAAAAGGCACTGTACGGTTGCGCCTCAAACTCTGGTAGTTCTGGGCTCTTGACTGTGTCTCTGCAAGGCAATGTAGGGCTGAGCTTGAAATATTTCTAAGGCTGTGATGGTGAATGTGGGGCTGGGATTAGGACTGAACACGGGATAGAAAAGGTCACGCCGAAAAAGGCATTGTGGGATTGGAGCTGAAATGGTGGTGGAGGCGTCTTAACTGACTCTGGGGCAGGGGTAGAGACTGTGGGGCTGGAGCTGAAATCACTGTAGAGCTGGGCTAGTGACTGTAGGATTGGAGCTGAAATCACTGGGGCTGGGCTCGGGACTTTAGGATTGGAGCTGAAATCAGAATAGGCCTGGGATAGTGACTGTGGGGCAGGGTTAGAGAGTGTGGGGCTGGAGCCGACTCGTTGCCGAGCTGGAGCCGAGAGGAAGATCCTGCCCTTTGGACCTGCAGCAGCTGGAGCCGGCGGTGCTGGAGAAATGCGGAGCTGGAGCTGGAAGAGCAGAAGTGGCAGTGCAATAAAGCTTGTGGGTCTGGAGCTGAAATCACTGGGGACTGTAGGGCTGGGGACTGTAGGGCTGGAGCTGAAATCACTGGGGACTGTAGGGCTGGGGCTGAAATCACTGGGGCTGGGCTAGAGACTGAAAATGGGATAGCAAGGGTAGAGCTGAGCAAGGCACTGTAGGCTTGGGCTGTGCTATTTCCTGTGGGGTGGGCTTGTGACTGAAAATGGGATAGGAACTGTAGGGCTGGAAAGGGCACTGTACGGTTGCGCCTCAAACTCTGGTAGTTCTGGGCTCTTGACTGTGTCTCTGCAAGGCAATGTAGGGCTGAGCTTGAAATATTTGTAAGGCTGTGATGGTGAATGTGGGGCTGGGATTAGGACTGAACACGGGATAGAAAAGGTCACGCCGAAAAAGGCACTGTGGGATTGGAGCTGAAATGGTGGTGGAGGCGTCTTAACTGACTCTGGGGCTGGGGTAGAGACTGTGGGGCTGGAGCTGAAATCACTGTAGAGCTGGGCTAGTGACTGTAGGATTGGAGCTGAAATCACTGGGGCTGGGCTCGGGACTTTAGGATTGGAGCTGAAATCAGAATAGGCCTGGGATAGTGACTGTGGGCAGGGTTAGAGAGTGTGGGGCTGGAGCCGACTCGTTGCCGAGCTGGAGCCGAGAGGAAGATCCTGCCCTTTGGACCTGCAGCAGCTGGAGCCGGCGGTGCTGGAGAAATGCGGAGCTGGAGCTGGAAGAGCAGAGGTGGCAGTGCAATAAAGCTTGTGGGTCTGGAGCTGAAATCACTGGGGCTGGGCTGGGGACTGTAGGGCTAGAGCTGAAATCACTGGGGACTGTAGGGCTGGGGCTGAAATCACTGGGGCTGGGCTAGAGACTGAAAATGGGATAGCAAGGGTAGAGCTGAGCAAGGCACTGTAGGCTTGGGACTGGAATCACTAGAGGGCTGTGATATTGATTGTGAGGTTTGGATTGCATCTGAAAATTGCTTAGAAAGTGTCGGGCTGAGAAAGGAACTGTAAGCTTGCGTCTCAAACCCTGCGAGTGCTGGGCTCTTGACTGCGTCTCTTCAAGGCAATGTATAGCGGAGCGTGAAATCCTTGTGGGGCTGTGGTATTGAGTGTGGGGCTTGGATTGGGACTGAAAATGGGATAGAAAATGGAGCATTGAAAAAGGGACTGTGGGATTGGATGAGAAATCATGGTGGAGGTGTCTTATTGACTATGAGTCTGGAGTAGAGACTGCGGGGCTGGAGCTGAAATCACTGTAGAACTGGGCTAGCGACAGTAGTATTGGAGCAGAAATCAAAATGGGCCTGGGATAGTGACTGTGGGGCAGGGGTAGAGACTGCAGGGCTGGAGCTGAAATCACTGTAGAGCTGGGCTAGTGACTGTAGGATTGGAGCTGAAATCACTGGGGCTGGGCTCGGGACTTTAGGATTGGAGCTGAAATCAGAATAGGCCTGGGATAGTGACTGTGGAGCAGGGTTAGAGAGTGTGGGGCTGGAGCCGACTCGTTGCCAAGCTGGAGCCGAGAGGAAGATCCTGCCCTTTGGACCTGCAGCAGCTGGAGCCGGCGGTGCTGGAGAAATGCGGAGCTGGAGCTGGAAGAGCAGAGGTGGCAGTGCAATAAAGCTTGTGGGTCTGGAGCTGAAATCACTGGGGCTGGGCTGGGGACTGTAGGGCTAGAGCTGAAATCACTGGGGACTGTAGGGCTGGGGCTGAAATCACTGGGGCTGGGCTAGAGACTGAAAATGGGATAGCAAGGGTAGAGCTGAGCAAGGCACTGTAGGCTTGGGCCTGGAATCACTAGAGGGCTGTGATATTGATTGTGAGGTTTGGATTGCATCTGAAAATTGCTTAGAAAGCGTCGGGCTGAGAAAGGAACTGTAAGCTTGCGTCTCAAACCCTGCGAGTGCTGGGCTCTTGACTGCGTCTCTTCAAGGCAATG
Organism: Acanthornis magna; assembly: GCA_036785705.1. Lineage (NCBI taxonomy): Eukaryota > Metazoa > Chordata > Aves > Passeriformes > Acanthizidae > Acanthornis > Acanthornis magna. The sequence continues at coordinate 18,533,047 of JAWUZG010000058.1, read as the reverse complement.
TATAGCTGAGCGTGAAATCCTTGTGGGGCTGTGGTATTGAGTGTGGGGCTTGGATTGGGACTGAAAATGGGATAGAAAATGGAGCATTGAAAAAGGGGCTGTGGGATTGGATGAGATATCATGGTGGAGGTGTCTTATTGACTATGAGTCTGGAGTAGAGACTGCGGGGCTGGAGCTGAAATCACTGTAGAACTGGGCTAGCGACAGTAGTATTGGAGCAGAAATCAAAATAGGCCTGGGATAGTGACTGTGGGGCAGGGTTAGAGAGTGTGGGGCTGGAGCCGACTTGTTGCCGAGCTGGAGCCGAGAGGAAGATCCTGCCCTTTGGACCTGCAGCAGCTGGAGCCGGCGGTGCTGGAGAAATGCGGAGCTGGAGCTGGAAGAGCAGAGGTGGCAGTGCAATAAAGCTTGTGGGTCTGGAGCTGAAATCACTGGGGCTGGGCTGGGGACTGTAGGGCTCGAGCTGAAATCACTGGGGCTGGGCTGGGGACTGAAAATGGGATAGCAAGTGTAGAGCTGAGCAAGGCACTGTAGGCTTGGGCTGTGCTATTTCCTGTGGGGGTGGGGCTTGTGACTGAAAATGGGATCGGAACTGTAGGGCTGGAAAAGGCACTGTACGGTTGCGCCTCAAACTCTGGTAGTTCTGGGCTCTTGACTGCGTCTCTGCAAGGCAATGTAGGGCTGAGCTTGAAATATTTGTAAGGCTGTGATGGTGAATGTGGGGCTGGGATTAGGACTGAACACGGGATAGAAAAGGTCACGCCGAAAAAGGCACTGTGGGATTGGAGCTGAAATGGTGGTGGAGGCGTCTTAACTGACTCTGGGGCTGGGGTAGAGACTGTGGGGCTGGAGCTGAAATCACTGTAGTTCTAGCGGCAGTAGGATTGGAGCTGAAATCAAAATAGGGGCTGGGACAGTGACTGTGGGGCAGGGCTAGAGAGTGTGGGGCTGGAGCCGACTTGTTGCCGAGCTGGAGCCGAGAGGAAGATCCTGCCCTTTGGACCTGCAGCAGCTGGAGCCGGCGGTGCTGGAGAAATGCGGAGCTGGAGCTGGAAGAGCAGAGGTGGCAGTGCAATAAAGCTTGTGGGTCTGGAGCTGAAATCACTGGGGCTGGGCTGGGGACTGTAGGGCTGGAGCTGAAATCACTGGGGCTGGGCTGGGGACTGAAAATGGGATAGCAAGTGTAGAGCTGAGCAAGGCACTGTAGGCTTGGGCTGTGCTATTTCCTGTGGGGGTGGGGCTTGTGACTGAAAATGGGATAGGAACTGTAGGGCTGGAAAAGGCACTGTACGGTTGCGCCTCAAACTCTGGTAGTTCTGGGCTCTTGACTGCGTCTCTGCAAGGCAATGTAGGGCTGAGCTTGAAATATTTGTAAGGCTGTGATGGTGAATGTGGGGCTGGGATTAGGACTGAACACGGGATAGAAAAGGGTCACGCCGAGAAAGGCACTGTGGGATTGGAGCTGAAATGGTGGTGGAGGCATCTTAACTGACTCTGGGGCTGGGGTAGAGACTGTGGGGCTGGAGCTGAAATCACTGTAGTTCTGGACTAGCGGCAGTAGGATTGGAGCTGAAATCAAAATAGGGGCTGGGACAGTGACTGTGGGGCAGGGCTAGAGAGTGTGGGGCTGGAGCCGACTTGTTGCCGAGCTGGAGCCGAGAGGAAGATCCTGCCCTTTGGACCTGCAGCAGCTGGAGCCGGCGGTGCTGGAGAAATGCGGAGCTGGAGCTGGAAGAGCAGAGGTGGCAGTGCAATAAAGCTTGTGGGTCTGGAGCTGAAATCACTGGGGCTGGGCTGGGGACTGTAGGGCTGGAGCTGAAATCACTGGGGACTGTAGGGCTGGGGCTGAAATCACTGGGGCTGGGCTGGGGACTGGAAATGGGATAGCAAGTGTAGAGCTGAGCAAGGCACTGTAGGCTTGGGCTGTGCTCTTTCCTGTGGGGGGGGCTTGTGACTGAAAATGGGATAGGAACTGTAGGGCTGGAAAAGGCACTGTACGGTTGCACCTCAAACTCTGGTAGTTCTGGGCTCTTGACTGCGTCTCTGCAAGGCAATGTAGGGCTGAGCTTGAAATATTTGTAAGGCTGTGATGGTGAATGTGGGGCTGGGATTAGGACTGAACACGAGATAGAAAGGGGTCACGCCGAGAAAGGCACTGTGGGATTGGAGCTGAAATTGTGGCGGAGGCACCTTAACTGACTCTGGGGCTGGGGTAGAGACTGCCGGTAGAGACTGCTAGCCCTATTTTCTCTGAGTCTTACTCTGCTCCCTCTATTTTCTCTGATTCTAACTCTGCTTCCTCTATTTTCTCTGAGTTTATCTCGGCTTCCTCTATTTACTGTAAGTCTAACTCTGCTCCCTCTATTTTCCCTGAGTCTAAATCTGCTTCCTCTATTTTCTCTGAGTCTATCTTTGCTCCCTCTATTTTCCCTTAGTCTAACTCTGCTTCCTCTATTTCCTCTGAGTCTAAATCTGCATCCTCTGTTTTCTCTGAGTCTAACTCTGCTTCCTCAATTTTCTCTTAGTCTAACTCTGCTCCTTCTATTTTCTGTAAGTCTAACGCTGTGTCCTCAATTTTTTCTGAGTCTAACTCTGCTCCTTCTATTTTCTCTGATTCTAACTGTGCTTCCTCTATTTTTTATAAGTCTAACTCTGTTTCCTCTTTTTTCTGTACGTCTAACTCTGCTTCCTCAATATTCTGTAAATCTAACTCTGCTTTCTCAATTTTCTCTGTGTCTAGCTATGCTTCCTCTATTTTCTGTAAGTCTAACTCTGCTTCTTCTATTAACTCTGAGTCTAACCCTGCTCCCTCTATTTTCTCTGAGTCAAACTCTACTTCCGCTATTTTCTATGAGTCTACCTCTGCTTCCTCTATTTTCTCTGTGTCTAACCCTGCTCCCTCTATTTTCTCTGAGTCTAATACTGCTCCCTCTATTTTCTCTGAGTCTAATTCTGCTTCTTCTATTTTCTCTGAGTCTAACTCTGCTTCCTCTATTTTCTTTGAGTCTCAGTCTGCTTCCTCTATTTTCTCTGAGTCGCACTCTGCTTCCTCGATTTTCTGTAAGTCTAACTCGGCTTCATCAATTTTCTGTAAGTCTTACTCTGCTTCCTGTATTTTCTCTGGGTCCAACTCTGCTTCCTCTATTTTCTCTGTGTCTAACTCTGCTCCCTCTATTTTCTCTAACTCTGCTCCCTCTATTTTCTCTGAGTCTAACTCTGCTTCCTCTATTTTCTCTGAGTTTAACTCTGCTTCCTCTATTTTCTCTGAATCTAACTCTGCTTCCTCGATTTTCTCTGAGTCTAACTCTGTTTCCTCGATTTTCTCTGAGACTAACTCTGCTTCCTCGAATTTCTCTGAGTATAACTCTGCTTCCTCCATTTTCTCTGACTCTAACTCTGCTCCATCTATTTTCTATGAGTCTAACGCTGCTTCATCTATTTTCTGCAATTCTAACTCTGCTTCCTCTATTTTCTGTAAGTCTAACTCTGCTAACTCTATTTTCTCTGAGTCTTACTCTGCTCACTCTATTTTCTGAGTCTAAGTCTGCTTCCTCAATTTTTTATAAGTCTAACTCCACTCCTTCAATTTTCTCTGAGTCTAACTCTGCTTCCTCTATTTTTTATAAGTCTAACTCTGTTTCCTCTTTTTTCTGTACGTCTAACTCTGCTTCCTCAATATTCTGTAAATCTAACTCTGCTTCCTCAATTTTCTCTGTGTCTAGCTATGCTTCCTCTATTTTCTGTAAGTCTAACTCTGCTTCTTCTATTAACTCTGAGTCTAACCCTGCTCCCTCTATTTTCTCTGTCAAACTCTACTTCCGCTATTTTCTGAGTCTAACTCTGCTTCCTCGAATTTCTCTGAGTCTAACACTGCTTCCTCCATTTTCTCTGAGTCTAACTCTGCTTCCTCTACTTTCTCTGAGTCTAACTCTGCCTCCTCTATTTTCTGTAAGTCTAACTCTGCTTCCTCTATTTTCTCTGAGTCCTCAGCCTTGGCGGCGGCTCGCGCGGCGGCTCGCGCGGCGGCTCGCGCGGCGGCTCGCGCGGCGGCTCGCGCGGCGGCTCGCGCGGCGGCTCGCGCGGCGGCTCGCGCGGCGGCGCTTCGGGCAGAGGCGCCCCGGGCAGTGGCGTCTCGGGCGGCGGAGCCTGGGGGGCGGCGGGCGGCGGCGCCTCGGGCGTCGGCGGGAAGCGGCGCTTCGGTCGGCGGAGGGCAACGGCGCCTCAGGTAGTGGCGATGACATGTGTCTCGAGTAGCACTGGGCAGGTTTTCCTCGGGGAGTCGCGGGAGTAGCGAGACTCAGGTAGTCGCGGGAGTAGCCAGACTCGGGTAGTCGCGGGAGTAGCCAGACTCGGGTAATCGCTAGAGTAGCCAGACTCGGGTAGCCGCAGGAGTAGCCAGACTCGGGTAGTCGCAGGAGTAGCGAGACTCGGGTAGTCGCAGGAGTAGCCAGACTCGGGTAGTCGCTGGAGTAGCCAGACTCGGGTAGTCGCGGGAGTAGGGTCGACTCGGGTAGTCGCGGGAGTAGCCAGACTCGGGTAGTCGCGGGAGTAGGGTCGACTCGGGTAGTCGCTAGAGTAGCCAGACTCGGGTAGTCGCTGGAGTAGCCAGACTCGGGTAATCGCTAGAGTAGCCAGACTCGGGTAGTCGCGGGAGTAGCCAGACTCGGGTAATCGCTAGAGTAGCCAGACTCGGGTAGTCGCGAGAGTAGCCAGACTCGGGTAGTCGCGGGAGTAGCCAGACTCGGGTAATCGCTAGAGTAGCCAGACTCGGGTAGTCGCTGGAGTAGCCAGACTCGGGTAATCGCTAGAGTAGCCAGACTCGGGTAATCGCTAGAGTAGCCAGACTCGGGTAGTCGCGGGAGTAGGGTCGACTCGGGTAGTCGCTGGAGTAGCCAGACTCGGGTAATCGCTAGAGTAGCCAGACTCGGGTAGTCGCTGGAGTAGCCAGACTCGGGTAATCGCTAGAGTAGCCAGACTCGGGTAGTCGCTGGAGTAGCCAGACTCGGGTAATCGCTGGAGTAGCCAGACTCGGGTAGTCGCGGGAGTAGCCAGACTCGGGTAATCGCTAGAGTAGCCAGACTCGGGTAGTCGCTGGAGTAGCCAGACTCGGGTAATCGCTAGAGTAGCCAGACTCGGGTAGTCGCGGGAGTAGGGTCGACTCGGGTAGTCGCTGGAGTAGCCAGACTCGGGTAATCGCTAGAGTAGCCAGACTCGGGTAGTCGCTGGAGTAGCCAGACTCGGGTAATCGCTAGAGTAGCCAGACTCGGGTAGTCGCGGGAGTAGCCAGACTCGGGTAATCGCTAGAGTAGCCAGACTCGGGTAGTCGCGAGAGTAGCCAGACTCGGGTAGTCGCGGGAGTAGCCAGACTCGGGTAATCGCTAGAGTAGCCAGACTCGGGTAGTCGCTGGAGTAGCCAGACTCGGGTAATCGCTAGAGTAGCCAGACTCGGGTAATCGCTAGAGTAGCCAGACTCGGGTAGTCGCGAGAGTAGCCAGACTCGGGTAATCGCTAGAGTAGCCAGACTCGGGTAGTCGCTGGAGTAGCCAGACTCGGGTAATCGCTAGAGTAGCCAGACTCGGGTAGTCGCGGGAGTAGCCAGACTCGGGTAATCGCTAGAGTAGCCAGACTCGGGTAGTCGCTGGAGTAGCCAGACTCGGGTAATCGCTAGAGTAGCCAGACTCGGGTAGTCGCTGGAGTAGCCAGACTCGGGTAATCGCTAGAGTAGCCAGACTCGGGTAGTCGCGGGAGTAGCCAGACTCGGGTAATCGCTAGAGTAGCCAGACTCGGGTAGTCGCTGGAGTAGCCAGACTCGGGTAATCGCTAGAGTAGCCAGACTCGGGTAGTCGCTGGAGTAGCCAGACTCGGGTAATCGCTAGAGTAGCCAGACTCGGGTAGTCGCTGGAGTAGCCAGACTCGGGTAATCGCTAGAGTAGCCAGACTCGGGTAGTCGCTGGAGTAGCCAGACTCGGGTAATCGCTAGAGTAGCCAGACTCGGGTAGTCGCTGGAGTAGCCAGACTCGGGTAATCGCTAGAGTAGCCAGACTCGGGTAGTCGCTGGAGTAGCCAGACTCGGGTAATCGCTAGAGTAGCCAGACTCGGGTAGTCGCTGGAGTAGCCAGACTCGGGTAATCGCTAGAGTAGCCAGACTCGGGTAATCGCTAGAGTAGCCAGACTCGGGTAGTCGCTGGAGTAGGGTCGACTTTGGTAGTCATGGACTAGGGTCGACTCGGGTAGCGTCGAGCAGGGGAGCCTCAGCTAGCGTTGAGCAGGGGTGCCTCGGCTAGCGTCGAGCCGGGGTGCCTCCGCTAGCGGCGAGCAGGGGTGTCCCGGGTAGCGGCGAACCGGGGTGCCTTGGCTAGCAGCTGGCAAGGGTGCCTCCGCTAGAGGCTAGCAGGGGTGCCTCGGCTAGCGGCGAGGAGGGATGCCTTGTCTAGCAGCGAGCAGGGACTCCTCGGCTAGCAGTGATCCGGGATGCCTCGGGTATTGGCGGGCAGGGATTCCTCGGATAGAGCTGGATTAGGGTTGCCTCGGATAATGCTATAGTTGGGTAGTTCTGGTGTATGTTTGACTCGGGTAGTTCTTAGAGTAGGGTTGACTCGGGTAGTCCTAGATTAGGGTATCCTAGTTTACACGGAAGGTGTAACCAAAAGTATATATTCTATTACCATCTCCATAAGCTGTTAAAACAGGTGGGGCAGTGTTCTTTGTGTTCAGCATGACTCAGTCCTGATAACACCATCAGGGGGCTATCTCTGCTAATGGGCCATCAAGATCTGCAGAAGAGACTCAGCCCTGATAACACCATCGAGGGGCCTGCTAATGGGCCCTCAAGGTCTCTAGGAGTGACTCATCAGCCTCATCAGTGAGATGCCCCGCCCAGGGGGGAGGAACTGAACATTCCTACCTGCATATAAGAGAGAGACTCTGGAACACTACTACCTTTTCCACTCAATTCCCAGAGGAGAAGAGCCCAAGAGCCACCGCTGGACCTCCAGGGACTGACGAGATCTCTCTACAGGATCACCACTTCAACAAGACCACATCCATCCCCCCAATGGGACTGCAGCCACCATCTTTAACTTGACTGCTAGCAGCACCCTAACAGGGTGGCAGGTTGTATTCTAACTTTATCTATCTAAACCGTTGTTTCTGTATGATTGCCTTGCTCTAAATATTAGTGTAGAACTGTTACTCCTTCTCCCATATTTTTGTCTAAAAGCCCCCTTAATTCCAAAGTTATAATAATTTGGAGGGGAACGGGGTCACATTATCCATTCTAAGGGAGGCTCGCACCTTCCTTAGCAAGACACCTGTCTTTCAAACCAGGACATAGGGTTGACTAGGGTAGTGCTAGAGTAGGGTCGACTCGGGTAGTCGTGGAGTAGGGTTGACTCAAGCATTCGTAGAATAGGGTCAATTTGGGTAGCGACAAGCAGGGTCTTCTCGGGAAGCGGCGAGCAGGGATGCCTCGGGTAGAGATAGATTAGGGTTGCCTTGGATACTGCAATAGTAGTGTAGTGCTAGAGTACGGTTCACTCGAGTAGTCGGGGGAGGACACTCGATCGCCCCTTCTCCCCAGAAAGGCCAAACCCAGCAGATGCACTCAGGCTTAGGGTCCGGGTGGGCAAGACCACAGCCCACAGAAGCCAGGCTTACACACACTTCCCACTTCCCCCCAAAAAGGCCAAACCCAGCAACTGCAACCCAGCTGCGTGGTGGCAGGGAGTAAGAGCATGGCCCACAGAAGTCAGGCTTAAACACGCTTGCCCCTTCTCCCCAAAAAGCCCAAGCCCAGCAGCTGGAATCTGTCTCAGTGATGGCAGGGAACAAGGGCACAAACCACAGAAGACAGGCTTACACTCACATCCCCCTTCTCCCCAAAAAGGCCAAAGCCAGCACGTGCACCCCAGTGGGGAGATATGGCAGGGAGCAAGAGCACAGCCCACAGAACCCAGGCTTACACTGGCTTGCCCCTTCTCCCCAAAAAGCCCAAGCCCAGCAGCTAGAATCTGTCTCAGTGATGGCAGGGAGCAAGGGCACAAACCACAAAAGACAGGCTTACACTCACATCCCCCTTCTCCCCAAAAAGGCCAAACCCAGCAGGTGGACTCAGGCTTAGGGTCCAGGTGGGCAAGACCACAGCCCACAGAAGCCAGGCTTACACACACTTCCCCCTTTTCCCCAAAAAGGCCAAACCCAGCAACTGCACCCCAGCTGTGTGGTGGCAGGGAGTAAGAGCATGGCCCACAGAAACCAGGCTTACACACACTTCCCCCTTCCCCTCAAAAAGTCCAAACCCAGCAACTGCACCCCAGCTGCGTGGTGGCAGGGAGTAAGAGCATGGCCCACAGAAGCCAGGCTTACACACACTTCCCCCTTCCCCCCAAAAAGTCCAAACCCAGCAACTGCACCCCAGCTGCGTGGTGGCAGGGAGTAAGAGCATGGCCCACAGAAGCCATGCTTACAGGACTTCCCCTTGCTCCCCAAAAAGGCCAAACACACTCAGATGGAGGGTCCGATGGGGCAAGAGCACAGCCAACAGATGCCAGCCTGACACACGCTTCACCCTTTTCCCCAGACAGGCCAAACCCAGCAGCTGCACCCCAGCTGCGTGGTGGCAGGGAGCAAGAGCAGAGCCTACAGAAGGCAAGCTGACACACGCTTCCCCCTTCTTCCCGTAAAGGTCAAACCCAGGACCTTCACCCCAGCTGAGTGATGGCAGGGAGCAAGAGCAGAGCCCACAGAAGCCAGGCTTAAACACACTTGACCCCTCTCCCCAAAAAGGCCAAAACCGACCACCGGTACTCAGGCCGAGTGTCAGATGGGGAAGACCACAGCCCACAGAAGCCAGGCTTACAGGACTTCCCCTTGCTCCTGAGAAAGGCCAAACACACCAGGAGCACTCAGATGGAGGGTCCGACGGGGCAAGAGCACAGCCAACAGATGCCAGCCTGACACACGCTTCACCCTTTTCCCCAGACAGGCCAAACCCAGCAGCTGCACTCTGGCTGAATATCAGCGAGGCAAGACCACAATGCACAGAAGCCAGGCTGACACGCCATTCACCCTTCTCCCCAAAAAGGCCAAACCCCATCAGCAGCACTCCCGCTGAGTGATGGCCGTGAGCATGACGGCAGCCCACAGGAGCCAGGCTGACACATGCATCCACCTTTCTCCCCAAAAGAGCCAAACCCAGCAGCTGGACTTAGGCTGAGTGTCAGGGGGGCAAGACCACAGTGCACTAAATCCAGGCTGTCACACACTTCCCCTTCTCGCCAAAAAGTCCAAACACCACAGCTAGACTCAGGCTCAGTGATGGCAGGGAGCAAGACCACAGCCCACAGAAGCCAGGCTGACACCAGCTGCCCCCTTCTCCCCAAAAAGGCCAAACACACCAGCTAGACTCAGGCTGAGCATCACGGTGGGCAAGATCACAGCCCACAGAAGCCAGGTCAGGTTTAGACATGTTCTTGCCCGCCCCCCCCCACACCTCCAATATGGCACAGACACCCTATCAATCAGTCTGATTTTGCACTGTCTATACTATGTATATACACATATATTTCTGGATACTCACCCACTGCCACCAAGACATTACATACATTGGTATACCCAATGTGAATCTGGTTCATAATGATCATACTTATGACAATGTTTAATTGTCATATATAATATAAAGTAAGACTGATTATATACACAAATGTGTATATATACATATATATATAAAAAAGACGCCATATACATACACACACATATACACACATATATACGGATATATATACAGCTATGTATATACATATATGTACATATACATACATATACACATAGATACACAGACATATACATATACACACACATATACACATATTGTGTTGGTTTCACTGGGCCCAATTTTGCTAGTGAGTACAGTGGGGTACAAAGATGGCTCCTGCACATCCTCTGTGAAAGTTCTGGAAGTTTTTCACCATGTCCAGCAGAGCCAGTCTCTGATGGCACTGAAGATGATGGCCATGCTGCTGCCAATCCTGAGACAATTAGGGATGTTAGTTACGCCTCTGTGAAAACGTATTTAAGAAGAAATCGAAACAATGTGAGCACTCACTTGTTTTTAGCCAGAGGAGGAGGAGGTGAAAATATGTCAGGGAAAACAACATGCAGGATCCTAGGTGAGTGGAAAAGGTGGGAGAGGAGGTGCCCGAGGCACCAGAACATGAAAATCCTCTGCCGGCTGTGATGAAGACCATGGAGGGATCAGGGGGTCCCCCTGCGGCCCATGGAGTCCATAGGTGTGCAGAGAACCATCCACAGCCCGTGGGGAGGTGCCCACGCCAGAGGAGCGGGTGGATGCCTGCGGGAAGCTGTGATCCAGTGGGAATCCCGGTACAGACTGAAAGTTGCAAAGGCCTTGCAAGAGAGAGAAAGGCCTTCCTCCCGGGATGGAAATGATATAAATGTGTTCACAAGCTGAAATTTTAACTGCATAATACTGAGTATTTATTAATCGAGCAAAGGCAAAACCAGCACTGCGTACTTAGCAGTTTTGCCAGAGGCACACTCATGCATTGTACTGTGAACTTAAATACTTTAATTGTTACATATTCATTAAGCGTAGAAAGTAATTAACACTTCACTCAACTCCGCCCCTCTGATCCTTGCCCCTTTCTGCCAGCCTGTCTTGGAGTCTCAGACCTGCTGGATTGCCTCAGGGCTGAAGGCCAAAATCCTCCTGTCTATGTTTCCTCAGTTCCAAATTAATTTGTAGGTGATGGTTACTTTTGGCATGTGTGAGTCAAGATAACAGACTTCCTGGGATGCCGGCAGTTATCTTCTTGGTTTCTTTAAGATGTCTTGATCCCTGGGTCTGTGATTTATCAACTTAAAAGGCATTTATTACCATGTATTTATTACTACATTTTCTAACATACCACAACTATTTCAAAGTTACAATTGACCCTAACCTTTTTTCTACTTAATTACATTTTATCTTAACACTATTTTTTTATACAGTACACATCACTCGTAAATGTTAAATGCATATATGCAAAAGCCAGCATTTATCATTCACTCATTTATCACAGAAACAGTCTGGCCTCAGCTTGGAAGTCTGCACCCTATGGACAACAACTCGCATTGCAGCAGATTGAGGCAGGCTGCCGCTCCTGAGATGGGACCCACACCAAAGAAGTTCATAGAGGATTGTCTCTCATGGGAGGGACCTCATGGTTAAGTAGAGGACTCTTCTCCCTGACACACTGACCAAAGGAAACCCCCATACCCTGCCGACCCCCCCCACCCCAAGAGCTATTGTTTGGAAGGAAGGACATGGGTGAGCTGAGAAATGGGGTCTAAATAGGGAGAGGGGGCAGTAGAGAAACAGTGTTTGTAGCAGAAGAATTCTGGTGATGGACTGACTAAGAAAAAACCCCATACCGTGCCCCAGAGCTGTTGGTTGGAAGGAGGGAGTGGGGTGAGCAGAGAAACTGTGCCTTAAGAGGGGAAGGGAGGTGAGTGAGGAAACAGTGTCTTAAGAGCTTATTTTTACCTCTGATTTATCCTCCAACTCTGTTAGGTTAATAAATTACTTTGCTAATTTAAGTTTGAAGCCTGTTCTGCCCTTTTCTTCTGCACATCCCCCCACCAGGGGCTTACCTCAACTCATGAGTACAGTGTGTTTGTTTTAGTTTTTTTTTGTTCTCCTCTGCACAGCTGCAGCAGGAGACAGTACAGAGAGCAGACAGTATAGCTGCCTGCCATTTAGCCAGGCTCAAACCACAGCACATATAAACATAGACATACATAGAGACAGAGAGATACACATAGATATATGTACATATAGGTTTTCATACATATATATACACATATACACATATATATACATGCACATACATATGTAATACATATATATGTGTATGTATATATATGCGTATATACATATACATACATATATATACACATACGTATGTATATATACACAGATATACGCACATGTATATATATCTACATATATATACATATATATTTAGATGTAGATCTATATGTATAGATATACACATATATATACACATACATACATATATTAGATATAGATATATGTAGATATATATTATATACATTGATATTCATACAAGTATATACACATACATATATAGATACACATATATATACACATATATGTATACATACACATATATGTATGTGTATGTATATGTATTTTTATATATACACACACGTGTATATGTATTTATTTATATATATACACATATATACATACATATATATATGCTCATAGTATATATATACACACATATATATGTATATATACATATGTATGTATATGCATTTTATATATACATATATATGTATATGTACTTCTTTACATATATACATGTATGTATATGTATTTACATATATACATGTATGTATATATGTGTGTATATATATTTATACATACATACATATATATACACACATTATGCCTATATCTCTATATATCTATAGATATATAGATATAGATATATAGAGATATATAGATACATACATGTATAGATGTATACATATACATATATGCATGTATATGTATTTCTACACATACATATACATATACATATACATATACATATACATATACATATACATATACATATACATATACATATACATATACATTTAATTTTATGTAACAGTTGATGGTATCTGACTCCATTTCGGTTCCCAGCTGGGCAGCAGATGAACAGGAATGCCGCACAAAAACCTCTGGTAATTCTGGCAACCGGCTCCATACACTGTGCCGTATCCAGTCCCATCCCAACAGCATCGACTGCTCTGTCTGTGCCATGTTCCAGAGAGGGGATCTCCCCGAGAGATGACAGTGCCACGGCTGGGCACCGTGCAAAGCCCTGGGACCCAGGTCCCGACGGGGCGGCGGTGGTCAAGAGCGGCACCGGCCTCTCCCGAAAGCCAAGCCGGGGCTGGCTGGGACGCTGGGATCTGTGCCCGGTGCTGGAATGTCCTAAGCTGTACTCTGGGTCTTGCAGAGCTCGGTGACCTGCGCGGGGGGGACCGACAGCCGGGAGACCTGTGCCGTGCGGCGGGCAGCGGTGCCTCTGGTAGAAGACGGCAGCGGCGCCTCGGGGGGCGGCGGGAAGCGGCGACTCGGGGGCGCCGGCGCTGCGGGAAGCGGCGATTCGGGGGCGCCGGCGCTGCGGGCGGCGGCGCATCGGGCGCCCGCGGGCAGCGGCATCTGGGGCGGCGGCGAAGCCGTGCGTCTCGAGCGGCGGCGGGTAGGGGTGCCTCGGCTAGCCGCGAGAACGGGTGCCTCCGCTAGCGGCGAGCAGGGGTGCCTCGGGTAGCGGCGAGGAGGGGTGCCTCGCCTAGGGGCGAGCCGGGGTGCCTCGGCTAGCGGCCAGCAGGTTTCCCTCGGCTAGCGAGCAAGCGGTGATGCCTCGGGTAGCGGCGAGCAGGGGTGCCTCGGGTAGAGCTAGATTAGGGTTGGCTCGGATAGTGCTATAGTGGGGTCGTTCATGTTAAATGAAGTCTAATTATATTGACCAGCTTTCTTTGTAGTTTATCTGCCTGCCAATAAAACACCTCTTAAAGGGATGTATGGAAATATATGCAGTATATATATATTTAGTATGCTCAGGCAGGTGGAGAAGGGGCTTTTGCTGAACTAAAGAACAGTAGCAGGATAGGATGGGATGGGATAGGATAAGGGATAACTGTGCTGTGAAAGAACAACTCCAGATCCCTAAGTCTGACCTGTGGAGTGGAGGTGCTTGTGGAAAACTCAGCTGGCAGTTGTGGAGTTTGTTGTCTCAGACCAAGAAGCTCAGATTAAAAGGCAAAGCATACAAACACTGTCTTTCAAACAGGATCTGTGTGCTGGAGAAGTGTTAGCAGAACAGGTGAGCAGACTGCACGATGCTCGCATCCGCATCCTCCTCATGTGCGCCTACACGCGGAGGAGAACAGCTGGGCTTTTTGTGTGTGCAGGTTTGGTGAAAGCTCATCTTTGATCACTTAAGCCCGAGGGTTGTGCCAGAATTGCTGTGGCCAGAAGCAGCTCTGCTCCTGCTGCCATGGTCTGTGTGCTCTGAGGCACACAGTGTTTCTGGGGCTCTCCCTTGTGTGCCAGGTATACCAGAACCGCTGTCAGCTCAGCTAAAGAGCCCAAAGTGTTGGCTGATGAAAGGCTATTTCCTAAGGTGCCATTATCAGTGTCAACCCCCGGTGTTCTGCTGAGATATCCCCCGCGTGGGCTCACTCAGCCTCTCCCTTCCCACTCCTTCAGCTCCTTGGCAGGACCTGCTCTGAGTGGGAGCTTTGGGGTGTCGCAGCTCGCGAGCAGCGCGGGGTGGCATCGGTCAGGTGCCCATTGTGCCACGGCAATGCGCGGGATGGGCCCTGAGGCCATGGAGGTAATGGAGATGATTGCTGAGTGGGCGGACAGCTCCCGGGAAGGGCAGGGAGGAGCGAGTGCAGCTGAAAGATAGGCAGAAATCCTGAATCAAGTGTGGGCTGAGGAGGGACTGCACACAAAACGCTGATTACACCATGAATACATCATAAGTGAGAGAAAAACGCTTCAGAGAGGTCATAAAGGGAATTTTTCCACTGACTCTAGAGGACATGAACCTCACAGAAAGACACAAATTCACTCCTCGATTGCTAAAATGCATGAGCTTCCTGTAGAATTAATTTCTGTGAATATGAAATTGCTTACAAAGGAAGATTTTACTTTTGGTTATAACTGAATAAAGTAGGAAAAAATGTGACACAAGAGAGGAAATGTAATGGCCATTTTTTTAAGTTTAATCAAGTTTATATATTTCTGACAGTTACATTTTTTTTCTGACTTTAGGAATGATCCCACAGTTCCTTCTGAAATAATTAGAAGTGGCTTTGTCCCCAAAACTACCCATAAAATATAAAATAATTTAAATATTTTTCCTTCCATTTTAAAGTGTAATTTTTCAAAACTGTTTTGGTCTCAATTGGAATAAATGATCAAATATTGAACATATTTAATAACATGTAAAAATAAGGTTCAAATTGGGAAAAATGTTGCCATTTCAAGGAAAATAATTTTGAACAGTTGAATGTTATACATAGAAAGGGAATTTCAGACAATATTTTCACTATGAATAGTGCATATGTTTTTGACAACCAGTGTGGAATTATGAATTTTAAATGAAAAGGCTTTTCTGGAAATTGACTTGAGTTTGGTTATGTATTTGCCTTACAGAAATGTTGGGTGATTGTTTTAGCCATTTTGATGCTTTTCCCAACCATTCTTTTGTACAATACTAATTGAAACTGATTGCTTTTCGCAAACACTGATAATTTCCTGCCATCAAAGGGTTTTGGTGAAGCAGCTCCATCTGCCTCTTGCTGCCTTATTAATCTGACTGTTGCAGGTTTGCATCAGTTCAGTGTTTCTGCTCAATCACCCCCAAGCACAGTTGTCAGGTTACTGTTCTCACGCCGCTCTCAGCTTTGTTCTGCCTTATCCTCAGCTCCCAGGCACTGACCCGAGCCCACGCTACTCTGGGATTTGTGTTAGACATACGGTGTTGTAGTTGGTCAATCTTGACCTGTGATTAGTGGAGATTCCTTTCTGCTCTTTTTTATTGTTTCTGTTCTGCTTTTGCTGCCTTCTGTTCCTTTAATCAATATTTTTTTACATCCTGCTGTCCATACCAGCAAGCTTTCTGCTTGGATCTATGCGATATATGAAGATATCGTAAAGACAGGTTCTGTGGTTATTGGTGGTTTGGTTTGGAGATATTTCATGTTCATCTTAAATGAAGTCAAATTATATTGACCAGCTTTCTTTGTGGTTTAGCTGCCTGCCAATAAAACATCTCTTAAAGGGATACATGGAAATGTATATAGTATGCTCAGGCAGGTGGAGAAGGAGCTTTTGCTCAACCTAAGAACAGAAGCAGGATGGCAATTTTAGCACTCCAGTGAAGACAAAGAGGATGTCACTCTTCAGAGAACAAGTATTTTCCACAGCTAATTTTATTTTCAATTACACCACAATCAAGTGTTGATCATTATTGTCTTAAAAGCTACAAAAGCAGGATTTCGACGCAGCAACAAATTTAGAATCAACTCTATATTCAATTACAAGTCACTGTCCTATAGAGACCTTCTCTAGAATGCTTAATGTTAGCAAGTTTCACTATATGTACTCAAGGTATGCTGTATTTCAAGTATCAGTGGAATTTTGTCTAAGAGATTCGTGAACAAATGAAGACGTTTATATATTTAGAAGGACCATAATTACGGTTTTACCAGTATCAATTACTGTCAGAAAAAGCAGCTGTTCCTCAGTAGAGAAAAGTGATGGCAAACGTGAACGGGAAGAATTAAATACACAATGGTGTGGCATTAAGTGCGTGGCAAGTAGGATTTTGTTGGTTCTTTTTTTTTGGGTTTTTTTTACTATTGTTTTAAAGTGCTTTGCATGATCCACCGTCAAAAGAGGCCCATCTAAAGACCAGTACTAGCATGGTTGATATTATAGGAATAGGAAATTTAAGCAGTCGCCCAGTCAAGCTTTGATTTGAATATTAAAAAAAAAAGAAAAAAAAAGTGCCAAGGCCCATACATTTAGATACAGATTAGAAATGTTTCTACATATCTTAGAATATAACCAAAAAGAACAGGGTACACTCAGATTATGAGAACTGGCCTGTTCTGATACAATTTATAAAGTGACAAAGTCCACAGCAAAGCTATTGCTTTACTTCCTTAATGTAAGCACATCTGAAAGAAGAATATGCTGACAGCTTCACAGATGAGATTATAAATCAGTAGAACTAAAGCAACCGGTCACATCAACCTTTCGTCTCTACGAGGCTTAGCTTACAAGCTCAGGCTGTACGTTTATTCTTCGAAGGACATCTTCTGGCATACAAAAGACAGGATTGACGGCCTTAATTTGTTCTTCTCCTAATAACGATAGTCCAGCAATTCCAAATAAGGTGTGAAACGGATCCACCTGGGAGAAAAAAGAAAGCTCGCATCTGTTTCCAAAAGTCAATCAGTTTTTCACTTGTATGGAATGAAACTTTTGTTTGCTAGCAAGAGGACCGAAACTCTCCGTGGCTGGGGAAGAAAATACAACTGAAAAACTTTCATTTCTGCTAACGTGTGTTGACAGGCAAGACAATTTCCACAGCAGGCATTTACGATACTATGATTTGCTCAGGGATTATTGTCAATTATCTGCTGCTAAGACAATTTTCAAATCGGAGTTAGATAGAAAGCCCTCACGTGCAATATCACAGGATGGTAGAAGCAAAGGTAATTAAAATTTTAAAAGTAAACTGGATCATCTACAAGTACCACTTCCAGAAGTTCCCCATTTGTTTTTCAGAAATATCATAATGCTCTTTAATGCTCTTAAACACAGAGCTGTGCTGTAAAACCTTGATAAGGAAGCAGCAACCTATTTTGCTAGAAAACCTCTATTTTATTTATAAATTAAAAAACCCTACTCCTAAAACCACAAGATCACCACCCCCTTCCCCCCACAAACAAAGAAAAGACAACCCAAATGTAAAAGCCCCTGAAACAACAGGGTCCGTTAGGAATGAGTTTCTGCAGGAACAAAGCAGAAACCCAGCATTGACATTTGTACAGGAGTGCCCTCTTCAGCGATCGAGGACAGGTAAAAATAATATGAAATGACAGCTAACAGAACATGGAAAAATTCTCCTAAATGTGCTCTCATTAGATATAGAGAAAAGGCTCTGCAAAGCTGCTCTTCCAAGAACACACAAATATTTCAATACTCAAGTTTAATCTCAAAGCCAGAAGAACATTTAGACTTTAAGTGATGGGCTTTTCATGGAGAATTCCAAAAACAGAAAAGGTCTTCCCATGAGCTCCTTAGAAATAAAAAACTCTTCCTATTTTAAGAACACAAAAACGCTTTCCAAATGACAGACCCGAGTAAAGAGGTTTCTCCCCCAACTGGGAAGAAAGTAGCTGCTTGCAAAATAACAGAAAGCTACTTTGTTTTTTAATGCATTTGTGGAGAAGGGAGCAGCTGCGGGCAGCTGCGATGAAAGCAGCTAAAACCTCCCCAGACCATTAACAAATAAGCCAAGTGTTCTATGAGAATTGCAATGAGGCCTCCATAACACATTTTATTTTATCGGGCCAGGGCTCTTGAAAGATACAAACTTTATTTGCCATTTCACTGGGACAAACTCAATTACTTCCACTTGAAACCAGAGAGAACAGACCATCTAAATCATAACTGCTCTCTCAATGAGCAGAAAATCCATACCGCCAGCCTCTCGATGATGTTATCGCAAAAGCTTCTTGCTTCCTCATCTAGACAAACGCCAGCGAGATTTACTCTGTGGCTGGGCTAGCAAAGAACAAAAGTTAGCATACAGGGATTCTTAATAAAAACTTATGACTCATTTAGATGAGACAAAACCGCCAAGAGAGTCGAAGACTACTTAATGCGTGCCGGACTTTAGTTTGTGCATCGTTTCGCGCAACGAAATAATAAACCCGAAAAACCCATGCGCGCCCCAAAAAATCCACCGCCAAACACGGCGTTTTTACATCGATCTTCTGAGAGGTCTTGTGAGAAATGGTTTGTGTTGCATGTGTTATGGGAACCAAACTATGTTTTGTGAGAAATGGCAACTGACTTCACTGGGGGATACAAGCACATTATAAAGTATGCGCTCCCCAAGTACGCCTTCAATGGCAATTTTACCCTGTTCTTCAGCGTAAACTGCAGCCTCTGCAAAACCCACCTGGACTGTGAGCTGAGTTACGCTCAAACAAAAAACCCCTACTTTTCCTGTTGAAATTTTCAAGTATGTGTATTTTATTTTGAAAAAATATTATTTACCATATCTCCCGGTCTGTCAGCAAATCCTCCAGTCTCCTCATCCTGGCAAGCCAAAATAAAGGAGCGCAGTTTCTCTCTGTCAATCCACTGTATCCTACCGATCATCTTCAAAGAAGCTAGCACCCACCACGAATAACATACATCAGGTAACTGGAAAGCAGAGAAACAGATTAATATTTTATTTGATTTTAAAACAACGTTGCAAATTTTACTGGTAATTCTGCACATTATCAGGTGTGCTGTCATAATACTGTTGCAGAGACACAACACTTAAGAGTAGTATCCTTGGAGTAAAAGAGAGTTTCTTGATGGAGTTTCCTTTCAGGCCTTCTGTTTTCAGGAAGGGAAAGTATCTTTCTCAAATCTTCCCTTCTTCAAGAAACAAGGCCACAAGAATGTGATTTTTAAAGACTTCACCTTCTGTGAGAGAGGCTGAAAAGCCACAGGGCTTTCTTCAGGAGGAAATACAAAGAACTTATCAACTATTTATGTTTTGGGGGGGGGACTGGGGAGGGGCAGCAGGGGAATCTGTTGTTTTATTATCTATTTGCCAGAGATTATTCTAGGTGACACAATCTCCTAGTGTGATGTGGAACGCTATGACACTTGGGATTTGCATCCAGTAAAACAGTAATTTTTGTACAAATCCTATAGAAAAGATAATTTTCAAAGTCAGAAAACATTCAAGACCCAGATTAACAGGATAATGGTTCAAGTAGTCAGCAAGACATCCTTCAGTATGTGTACCTTCCTATGCTGGGGACTCAAACCAAGCATGGCTAAGGACTGCATGACAAGTGCTAGTAACAGAATAAAGAAGCAAGACGAACGCCTGACTTCTTTGAAACGTTTACTAAATATTTTATAGAAGTCATGACATTTTCCAGAAGTACTTCAGCTTTAGAAAAAACAATCTCTATCAAGGCTTGAACAAAGAAAAGAATCCCGTACGATACCTTCTCCGGTCGTCCGTTGAGACCTCCGGAAGGTAACTGACGTTCGCAAAGCCACCAACCCAGCAAGTCGACGTTTATTTGATGCAACTGGTCTGTTATAGCCAGAAATCCTGTGCAACAATAGATCTAAAATTACAGACATAAATTTTTTGTGTGTTTAAAAACTAAGCATAGTTTAGCAGACTAAATGCGGGAAGATCTCAAAGCGGCAACAGTCATGTAAACAACGCAAAATAAGCACGTATGCATTTCAATTTTTAGTTTCAATGATTTTTCCTTTAGAGAAGTATGTTATTGTTACAGTTGCTTTTGTAAACACTAACACTATTTACTTACATAGCAGTAATATTTTACTAATGCGAGACACTAATGCAAGGTCTGGAAAGTGATCCTAGGAGATCTGACAGAGCCATGCATTTTTATTTTAAGAACACAGACTCTCAAAAGCCAGACTAGTCAAACTGATTTCTGCAGGCTGCATACGACCTTTATCAAAATCTTGCATCTGGTCTATGGTTTGTTCCCGTACCTGCCTCTTATCCTAACGCTTGCAGAGAGTAAAGACAAAAAGAATTCCCTACCAGAAACAGGCCAACCCCAATCATTAACTATCTAACTATCTAACTACTATTTTTTTCCTGGGAGCTAACATTCATAGTGCAACAGCTTACTTCAGTCACGTTTCACGTGGTCACTAAGAAAGCAGTTAAGCACAAAAAGCCATGAATCATAGAACCATTAAGAATGGAAAAAACCTCTGAAATTATCAAGTCCAACCTTTAACCTAATACCACCTAATACCACTAAACCATATTACAAAGTGCCACATCTACTCATTTTTTGAACACCTTCAGGGACAGAGATGCCACCACTTTCTTAGGGAGCCCGTTCCAATGCTTAACCGCTCTTTCAGTGAAGAAATTTTTCCTAATATCCAACCTGAATCTCCCACAGCGCAACTTGAAGCCATTTCCCTTTGTCCTGTTACTAGCTGACTGGGAGAAGAGGTCGAGCCCCACCTTACCACAACCTCCGTTCAAGTAGCTGTAGAACAGTAAAGGCTCTCGTGAACCTTCTTTTCCAAGGACTAAACACTCCAGTACCCTCAGCTGCTCCTTGCACGCCTTATGTTCCAGACCCTTCCCCAGCTCCATTACCCTTCTCTAGATGCGCTCCAGCACCGTAATGTCCTTTTTGAAGTGACAGGCCCAAAACCACCCTGGGGATTGGAGGTGCCCCAGCAGTGGCACAGAGGGATGGACAGTGCCCCGGTCCGTTGGCCACACCGTGGCCGGTATGGCTCGGGTGCCGTTGGCCTTCTCACCCGCCTGGGCGCACCCGGGCTCGTGTTTGGCTCCCGTCGACCGGCGCCCTTATGTCCTTTCCCACTCAGTAGCTTTCCAGCCATTCTTCCCCAAACCCAAAGCGTTCCACAATGTCGTCGTGACACGAATTCGGGACCTGGCGCTTGGCCTTGCTGAATGTCACCAATTGGCCTTGGCCCAAGGATCCGGCCTGTCCAGACCTCTCTGCAAAGCCTTCTGCCCTCACGTGAATCAACACTCCCACGCAAACTGGTGCCGCCCGTGAACTTACGGAGGATGCGCTCAATTCCCTTGTCCAGACCACCGATGAGGATATCAAACAGGACTGGCCCCAAAACTGAGCCCCGGAGAACCCCACTTGTGACCCTTCATCGACTCAATTTAACACCGTTCCCCACTGTTCTCTGGGTCCAGCCGCCCAGCCGGTTTATCACACAGCGAAGACCGCCCCTGTCTGAGCTGGAGACTGCAGCTTCTCCCGGAGAATGCTGTGGGAAAGGGTGTCAAAGGCTTTACTCAGGTCTAGGTAGACACATCCACTGCCTTTCCCTCATCTGCTAGGCAGGTCACTGAGTCATAAAAGGAGATCACGTTTAGCAACGCTCCCAGAAAACTCCTGAACTTCCATGGAGGTGAAAGAGTTTGCTTTTTAAGTACGTGAGTAAGCACAACATATCTAAACCCGACAAGAAATGCCAGCTGCAGACGGAGTGGGTTCAGCTACTGAACCGACTTCCTCGAACACTAGAACATAGCCCAGCCATTTAGACTATATGGGCAATGCTACTGTACATCAAACTTGTAAGGTAAGTACACGCACCAGATTTTACTTTTTTTCCTGATTTTAAACAAAGAAGGAGTGGGAATTCCAACACTTTTTGTCAACAAAATGCCTCTAGGATTTTCATGTGATGAGGTGAATCCTGGGTATGGCATTACTCACCGTAATTATGCAAAATAAATGGGTAATTGCGACAGCATTAAAAGTTGATTTTTTTCACATATTCAGGTTAAGTGCAATAAATCTTCCATGAAAAAGAAATAAAAATAGGAAAGGCAAATTTTCTGTTGGAAGAACTTAGATTGTCTTCCTCAGGAGATGCCTTACTTTGATCCAATTACACTACTGCATTTTCTTCTCAAGTAGATTTTACTGAGCATTTTTCAGAATTCACTGTCACCGATAACTGTGTGTAACACCGGCGATTCTAGCTGACAAATATTCCCGTTAGCAGGTTAGGTATCTCATCTTAAAACTGGCTTTCCTCAAAAGATTAAGTAATGCTTGATAGGATTCATGTCTCATTTTTATTTGGGTTCATTGGCTGATAGATCTCAAACAAATATACTACACACCTGACCTTTATGTCTCATTATGATCTCTGTCAGCGATAAATCTTGTCCGCTGTCTCCACTGATACCCATTTCAAATTCTCTAAAAATACTCATGCTGGAAATTTCAACATTGCGCAAAGAATGACATACAATCCTAAAAGTTGCTCCCTTATGATCTTTTTTTCCTACCTAGACAATAAACTCTGGAGTCGTGACTCGCCTTCTCAGATTAGGTTACTATTTGTACATTTTTTTAAACTAAGCTACTAGAATCAGGCATTTGGGTAACAAGAGATACATCAATTGCCATCGGTGATACGTGCTGTAAAGAAACATTTAGAGGCGGTTTGTAATGCTTGCTGATTTAAAATATTTCCATATGAAGAAAAACTCACCTGTCCTGCGTGTGATTCGGAACCCGGTCTACAACCAAATCCTCCATCAAAGTTCATGCAGGACAAAACGAATTCTACCGCTTTTCCCACATCGATAGCATCCAGCTTCCCCTGAAAGTCAGAAAATAACTAATGAACTTGATACTCTACCAAGCTCACCTAATACATAAAATACATAATATACAAAAGAGAAGACTCTTTACTTGCGCAAGTGATGCTTCAGGACTTACCAGAAGGGCAAGAGTTGCTGCAGCACAGAAAGAGAACCTTGTATCTATTTCTCCTGTAATGTGGGGGGTAAGGAATGAAATAAGATTATTCTTTCAACACACATACATTTAGATCACTACCGAAAGTATGGAACAAAATGTTAAAATACTAGGTTCTACACTGAACAACAAAAATCAGCTAAAAAAATCCCCCCGTACGATTTAGTCTTCCACCTTATTAATTACTTCCCCGGTAATTTAGAAAACGTACATTACCATTTAAGTGATCTGTATGTTTCACTATGCATAAAGGTCAGCGACTCATTTAGAGCTCGACAGATGTATATCCAAATCAATTCAACTAGTGGTAATTTACAAACAACCATTTAATTTTAAAGTTTATCTGTAGCGCTCTACAGATGATTACAGAGCAATGGAAATAATGCAAAAATAATCAGACAACTCTTGCTCCACCTTAAATCCAGGCAGAAGGAGAAGCCACTTTTCATTTTAGAGGAAGACTAATTAAAGTTATGTGGTTTCTTTTGTATATTTGTACCTGGAAGCAAAACCAAAGCCACTACACCTATGACAGAATGATTGCTCATCAAGTCCAATATAACTCTTGTAGCTCAAACTCCAAGCAATTAATACTTGAAGTCACAATTTAAAATTGAACCGAGCTGCAAACACTCATTTTTTCGGTCGAACTTATGCAAGACTTCTCTTCTTAAGAAATTCACAAGCTGAAACACATAAGCCGAATACGTGCCGCTCTGTCCTACGTCAGGTATCGCCCTCCTTTCAGGTGCACCTCTCAGAAATAATGTCAATCCATTGTGCATTCGGTACACTTGTGACAACGCTTCAACAAAAAGGGCACGGCGAACTATGAACCGATTTAACACGGAGCATATAATCTACCTTTACGGTAGCATACATATACTGCTAAGATCTCAATTGCTGAATTTTACCTGAACAAGAACATGAGTGATATGCAATAGATTTTACCAAAATTTAGGTCTTCCGTGGTGATAAATACCTTGAGAGTGACTAAATATTTATGTCACAGCTATAAAATGCCATGTTTGCTCATAAAGAATTTATATGCAGAAACAAAATCAATATTAACAGAAGTTTGTGAGTATGAACCCAGTTTTTCTTGCTCTCACGTGGTGAAAAATCCTTTCACAGTTGACATGGATACAGATCATTACTGACTACCATCAAATAGCAAATATAAAACATTCCTTATGGGACAGTGTTACCTACTATGTTAAAGTACTGTTAAGTTACAAATGCCCAGAAGTTTCCTTCTTTAAGAACTGGGCACTTTATTCTTAATACAAGAATGGAACTGAAGTTCAGAATATTCACAAATGGAAAGAAACATAACTGTCCTTCAGAAACACTTCATTTTCAAAACTCAGAAAATGAAAGCTTTCGCATACGATACATATGCAAAAAGACCATCCGAGGAAACTTAAGTTTACAGACTTACACGTGTCAGCCTAGACGCTACATATAAAAGATCTAAAAATTACCCCATTCATCTCCAGCGAATGATCCATCTTCTTTCTGCAAGCTCTGTATATATTCAACAATTTTATTTACATCTACAACATGGAGACTATCATATAAGATAAGAATCTGGGGGAGAAAAAAGAAGACACAGTCACAATAATCTGGGGAAAACAAAAAGACCCAGTACCAATGAAAAAGAAGCAAAACTTTTAAAAATTTATTTCTTAACAAAAAAAAAATCACGGATTTATAAAAGACTTGATTTAATTGACACTGAATACTACTTGGTAAGGTTTATTAAAATAAACCTTTTTCCCACTTTAGTAGTTAGTCTCTGTACTGTAGATTATCTCTGTCGAAAAACTTTCAGGAATTCTCAAAGGGAAATACAGATAATTCAAGCTGAACTCTTTCAGGCTTCGTTACTTTCCAATGTGGAGGTCTCCTTCTAAAAGCCAAACCGGATTTATTTGTTTTACATTAGCAATAGGTAGAACAGAGATTTGATTATGGTTAACACTGTAACGGGACAATGATGCACCAATTTGTAGTTCTGCACTGCGGCTACTTGGGATATGTGTACATTAAGCAACCAGTTACTAATTCCACTTACAGTGCAAGCCTGTCAGCAATTATTAGTTTCATATTATTAGATATTTATTTACATTCAATTTTTAAATATAACAAGTAGAACCAAAATGCAGTAATTTAACAAAAAGTACGAACAATGTGACTATACATCAACTGTACGGTGAACATATTCTGGAAGAAAAACAAAGGTTACAGTAGAGAATGCAGTTTTCCAAACCAGCACTGATTTAAACCAGTAAACCTGGATGACACGATGTCACGTGAAAACAACAATACTGTTTCTGAGCCCCATCTGACTCGTGTTTTTACTCATAACTTGCATAATCGGTAAAGAGAGTAATTAAGAATTTATTATATATAACAAAATGAAATACAAACAAACAAACAAACGGTTGAAACGAAGCAATATTATAGTGCCAGTCCTGAAAAACACCAGACACAATGACTTTAAAGCTAGTTAGCCGAATCTTTCAATTGTTATATAAAATTTAAGCCTTATGGAAAATTTTAAAAAAAAATTTACAACTCCAACAGAAAATATATAATCGCAGCATGCACCTCAAATGCGAATCTGAACAAATTACTATTAACTGTGATCACGAGCACATATGCCGTGACCCTTTAAACATCCTGGATACGTAGAGAGAACTGAACAGTGTTCGTTCGCTAAGACCACGCATACTCGTCAAGATATGCCGGTTAATTTTACTACCAAAATTTTACATTGGCATTTGCGAACACTTCTTTCAGTTTGCAAAACTAGAGCTAAATTCAGTTAACGTGAAAATATCTCCTTGATATTTAATATCTTAAATACCAAGTATATATTTCAGAATTAACCTCTCTAATACGTAAAGTAGCAACCTCAAATTGTACCCCACTCATACTGAATTGGAATTTGTGAAAGGAGTTGGACTGGACAGTTTGGAAAAGTTCAGACATCGCAGCCTAAGGGAACTTTAGTTTCCTGGTTCTCAGAGGATTCAGAGTAATTCTAGTGCTAAAGTGGTAATAAATATCAATCTTAGAGAATTCCGTCCTACCTAAGGGGTTCCAACACAGTACCTTAAATCCAGCATAGCTTCCGCCTACAAAAGAATGGCGTATTATTTATTTGTAACGCCATTAAAACATTTCATCCCAAGATTGAATGAGAGATGCACAGTGCAAGCAATCAAGCCAATCGTTCAGAAGTGTTTGAGCCTTTTCAGTAGATTTTCACACAATGGTTTGCATGAGGACAAAACAAAACAAAAAAAAAGAACAAAACAAAAAACAGAACAAAACAAAAAAAAGGCACAAGCAATAGTGAGAAAATAAGTCTATAATGGAGACAGTTGCAGTGAAAAAAATAAGATGCACCAAATAAATACATAAAAGGCTCAACAGACTAGTGTAATTTTTAAGTTATACCCCCCCAAAAAACCTAGATAAAAATAATATCAAAATTTTACACTTATTCTGGTCATATGTCTCTTTCAGCTCAATGCACACTGAGAAGAATTTATAAAATCCAAAATTATCCATAAAATACTCCAGTAAAATCTGTAGCTAAGGACTATTTCAAGCTAGCTTACAAAACCGGTAACAGAACGCAGTAGCCACTAATTGACCATTAAAAATAAAATATTCCCAAATATGACAATTTTTAGCAAGCGATACAGCTACATCCTGAAGTTCCATCCATCAGATTTCTTTAAATAAGGCACTGAAATAATTTTTGCTATTGGCTTCCAACAGTAACTGGTTCGTAAGTCTGCAATCATCAAAATCTCATGCACAAGTACCTTTTTCTAAAACTACCCTGCTATGCTTACCTGGACGGCACTGAGGGTATACAGAAGATGAGGATCGTGACCTATGCTGGCACTTATTCCACCACATTCATGCTGACACGATTTGATGAATGACAGAATTTCTTCTTTGTTCATTCGGTGCAGTTGCCCCATGAGATCCATTGCTGTCAGTCCCCAGTACACACCACTCATCCTCAAATACTCCGACATACAGTATTCCTAAACAGCGCATTATGTTAGTTCTTGAACGGGTAAGTACATCATCAAATATAGGGCAGTGAAAATACATTCGTTAACTTTCACAAATAGTTTCTAGTTAGTCAACCATCTCCCATCCATTTAACAACTGACTACATATCAGCCCCTCACAGGTAATTTGGTACATCATGCGCATGCGTAGATACACACTCATACCTATAGGAAAATGCAGACATATATATCTGTACATACTACACTCTCTTCTTCCCTGTATTTTTCTAGTTCAAAGCATCAAGCTCAATCTGAAACATGGCACATACAAGTAGCTGGGCACCAATTCACTTCACATCATCACTTATTATCTTGGCGTTCAAGGAACCCCTCAAACTGCCACCCCAACTAGTCTTGACAAGTCTATTATTTCCAAGTGCCAAAACCCTTGCAATCCAAAGTTGCGCTGGGAAGTGAAATCTTGTATTGAATTCTCTCACATTGATTACATCACCTACAGGACATAGAGATTATTTTCTACGTGCAGTACAGTCGAAAGCAACAGTGCCTGGAGTGCTTTTGTGAAAGGTCAAGGTAACCGCAACTTTTCTTCACATAAGCAGTTACCGACAATTTGCACCTGCCAGAAGTGGAATCCCATTGTTGTGGGCTACATCCAATCCTTATGAATAACATGCAAATGCAGCTCTACTTGTGCATTCTAGTGGATGAAGAAGCAAGCAGCTTTTTTCTCAGGTCTCAGAGTAATCATTGAGCTAAAATGATAATCTTCAAGTTTATACTCAGATAATACATGCCAAAACTCATCACAGACCTAGAGAAATAACAAAGACATCTTTATTTTATACTTTGAATTGCAGGGTAAAAAAACATTAACTTGTCAACATGCATTTAAACCCTTAACTCTGAGCCAATAAATAAAGGTTATTACTACTGTGAACAAAATTACATCTGTACCAAAACGAACCAATACCTACATAATCATCTTTCTTTGTTCCATATGAAGCTATATAATCCGCATGTTTTTCTGAAAGTAATGTGCTTGGGGCATCGGGTTTTATTATAACATCCTTTTGCGGCGTCCCCTGTAAAAAGCACGGAGAGGTCAGTTGCAATGTCACGTCAAAACATTTCAGCGACTTGGTATAATTTAGTCAACACCGGTGACTGAGACTGGCAAAAAAATCTCTCCAGCTATTCTGAGCCTAGGTCAGGTTGCGTATCTCACGCCATCACCGCTCGACCCGGTTAAACCCTTCCCCAGGAGAGGCTGCGAACCGAACCTCGCGATAATGCCAAGAAGTAACACCAACTCGCCGGGAACGACTTGAAGCGCCGGACGCACGACCCCTTCCCGGGGCCGGGCCCGGCCCTGCCGCCCCCCCGGCCCCGCCAGCCTTGGCCCAGTCCGCGCGCTCCCGGGGCCGCTGTGGAGCTGGAGAGATGAGCGCCGGCCGCGTCCCCGCGAGCGGACGCAGTTCCCCCAGAGCGTCCCCCCAAGGCCGGTACAGCGGCGCGCTAGAAAACAACCGATTCCCGCACGGCAGACGAGCCCCAGCGCGGCGGCGCTCCGCGTACCCACCATGTTCTCCGCACGCACAGGAAGCGGCAGAGCGGAAGGCGGAGGCCGGCGGGGCCTCGCGGCGCCCGCCCGGAACCCGCTCGGGATCCGCCCGCCGGCGGCTGCGCAGAACCGAACGGCGCTGCCCGCCGCCGCTCCGCGGCCCGAGGGTGCGCCGGTCGGGAGGCCGGTAGCGGGCGTGCTGTTCTGAGTTGCCGCAGCTAAAGTCTGTTTTTAACCAGGTAGTAAATTTAAAGTACGCTTAACTCCAACTGTGCAGTTTCTTGCATCACAGCAAACAGGACAGCATTTAGAAATAACTTCGGTTTCCTTCCCCAGCTTTACGGAAAAGCAAATCCGAGAATTTAGTCACAGGTAAAACAGGTAAACATAACTGTCCTTTTGTTCAAGACCATCGTTTTTGCTTTCTAATTAAAACTGTCCGGGGTGATTATGTTCGTGATTACCATCTCTTGATACTGGCACGTGTTCCCCCAGAACTATACCAGGCAGGAACATCAAATAAGAAGTGTTACGTATAATTCTGGATTGCATAGTACAGTCTAAAATAAGGTCTATTTCTGACATACATCAAATACTTACCAAAGATGTTGCATTATGGGTCTTCCTGGAGTAAGTCAGTAATTTATAGGGATTAAATACTTTCTTTAAAGAACTGACTTCCCAGGTAGCCTGCGCAAGAAGTAAAGATCGCAGAATTTATACCTGATGACAGTAATAGTACCATCCAGCATTGAATTCAGATGAGACATAAAAGAGACCAGACAGAGGCAAGGACATTTTGGAGGGAATTTGCAAATGAATTAACAGAAATATTGAGGTTTGAGGAGACCTCTTGAAATCATGGAGCACAACCCACCTACCGCCACGTTGGCCCAGCTAGAGCAGGTTGTTCACTACTGTTTGAGTTTTGAGCCTCTACCACCTCTGCCAGTATACGACATCCCTCGCAATAAAAAAATAAGTTTTCTTGTGTTCCAGTGGAATGTCATGTATTTTAATTTGTCCCTGCTGCCTCTTGTCCTGTCAGTGGGTACTGCTGAGTCTGGTGACCTCCTCTTCCTTGCATTCTATCACGTATTCTGCACATAGATATAATTGCCCCTGAGCTTTTTCTTGTCCTGGCTAAAAAGTCAGCCTCTTCTAGTGTGACACATGCTTCAGGCCCTTAATATTTTTGTGGCCGTGTGCTAGACTCCCTCCTCTAAGTCCCCATCTTTCTTATACAGGGGAGCCTAGAATTGGATGCAGTATAGCCTTGTGCATCCAGTAATTTGTTCAAGAACTCCAGGGAATGTCCATTCTGCCGGCATTGCCAAGAAGGCTCTCTCTGAGGTTAAAAAAAATACCTCCTAATTCCTTCTTCTAGTAGAGAAGGATCCAAAGGAAGGCAAGGAAGATGGTGAAGGGCCTTGCGCAGAAGCCACGAGGAGTGGCGAAGGTCACTCGGTCTGTTCAGCCTGAAGGAGCAGAGTCCGAGGGGAGACTCATTACAGTCTACAACTTCCTTGTGAGGAGAAGAGGGGCAGACACAGATGTCTCTGGTGCTCGGTGACAGAACCCAAGGCAATGGCTGGAGCTGAGTCAGGAGGTTTAGGTTTGGTATTACAGGGAGATTCTTCCCCCGTAGGGGGTGGTTGGGCACCAAAACACGCACCCCGGGGCAGTGGTCGTGGCCCCGAGGCTGCCGGAGCTCAAGCAGCATTTGGACCATGCTCTCAGGCACAGGGTGGGATTGTTGTGCAGGGCCAGGAGATGGACTCCGTGGTCCTCGTGGGTCCCTCCCAATCCGGCATACTCCATGATTCTGTGTTTAAATAAAATGGATTCTAAATAAAAACCATCTTGTAAGTTATTGTTAAGGGAAAGCTACACATTTTCACTTGAAGCGATTCATCCTCATTTAATATGTACACGCTTGAGAGTGCAAAGGCCGGATTCTCTCAAGCCGATACTGTTACTGCTGGATAGTATATAAATCCTCTGCATAGACACAAGCGAACAATAGCAATGCGGGCCTTTGTGCTGCTCGACTGGAAACGCTGTTCAGTTGCTTGGGGTAAGAGCATAGAGAAACTGAAATATGGCTATTAACATACTTCAGAAATTGTATTTTGGGTTAGTTGTCCTGTGTAAATTATATGACAGGCAAATTGCATACAAATCAACCACACTTCTCTTTAAAATATTTTATTAGAATGCAGCATTGACTGTCAGAAATGACATTCTGATTATCTTATTTTATAGCGAGAACAGAATCAGTGCTTAATAATGAACAGAATAAAAATATTGTGAGGGAAACTTTTTTCTTCATCCCTTTTGAATTTTATAGAGAAACGCACTAAAATCCTTTTCCGTAACAACGCGGAATGCTACGGCAGTGCCGGACGTACTTTATAAGTTTCTTTAAGCCTTAAATTTGCCAACGTGTTCACGAGCTATGATCATCCTTTGAATCTGAGCAGTTCCCTCATAAATCTGAAAAGAAGAATTGCAATAATGTTAACAGGTGATTTTTGAAAAGGTTTTAACAGGTATACATTTATAAACCTCCATAGCACTAACCCAGTGTGGATTAGGATGTGCGGGAAGATGGAGAAAACAGAGAAAATTCCAGTGTGATGGAGCAATTAGAGTGGGCTAAATGAAATGTAACTCGTACAAGATACTGAGGTGATGACATGCCTCTTATTTGAGGAAGAAAATACGTAATTTAGATTTTACAAAGTAGGATCTGAAGTCATGGGTAGAAGGGAAGAGGTGACTTGTGCTTAAGTGTTACATTTTCTTAGACTAGCCTTTCAAGGTCATACCATATGTTCTCTTTGATCCATTTGTTTCCCTTGCTTCTTGTTAACTAGTATCATCTCCCATACAGTTTTGTTTGTGGTTTTCTTTATTCTTGCATTTCCTTCTAGAAACAGCCTGCGTCATCCCTCTGTTTTATTTGTTTGCCGGCAGCAAAGTCAAAAATAGATAAAAAAGCACCTATGAAGTTCTAATGCCAAAGGAGGCCGTACGCTCTGCAGGCATAACTGCGATGTAATGTGAGGACCGAGGAAACATAGTTTAGAAGTTTTAAAGTTTCAGCTCCCAGTTCTGCCAGAACTTGGTTTGGCAAATAGCTGAAAATCATGCAAATTCACTTATAGGAAGAATCTTTCCAAGAACCTTAAAGAGCATTTTAAAAATAACAGTGCTGTAACCTGTGTTCATATTAGTGTGCTGGTTCAGAGGAAGCTGTTGATTCCCAAGGTGAATTCTCTGCTGCTACTTACCCCATGTTGACCCAGACCACAGAACACACTGTGTTTTGAGAATACTAAGTGCCTGCAAGTTCTGCTTTCTCTGTAGACTAAACACTCGCCAATCCCTAGGAAAGCCATAATGGTCCAAATCTACAACTGGACCTTTACAATTGCATGCCTATCGGGGATGTACAATCCAAGAGACCCAACAGACTTGCTATGAACTCAGCCTGATCAAACTGCTTAGAGTGTAGCTGTCAGCGTCTCGGCAGCTCTTCCTGCAGTCTGCCAAACTTCTCCTATTGCCCTAAATTTGCAATAACTGATGAAGACAGCTGTGGAATTCAAGTGTAAAGACACAACAACTCACATTCTTAAGTAATTACAGGAAAGGTTTTGGTTTATAAGCAGATGGAGATGGTTTCAAGAATCCTTGACAATTAAAGAAAGGAAGTTTTCCAAATTTAAGAGTTTCCAAAACCAAGAGTTTCTACCAAAGTAGCCTAGTCTTGTAGCCAGACAAAACTAGGGCAGAGTAAGGACATATAAAAATGTTACCAGTAAACACAATAATACCAAAAATGATCAAACATACGAAAGAAAAGTTGGAAAATCAAGTTTTTGTGCATGCAACATATGGCCAAAAGTATATACCATCTGGAATTGAGCAGTAAAATACAATGAAGCACAGTGAAGCACAAGATATAATCGAGAAATGTGGACAAAATAATTGTGAGACAAAAGCCTTCCCTGAATTCTTTTGGGGATGAAGTGGAACAGTCAGTCATCAAAAATTTAATACTAAATCTGATTAACCTGATTAATTACAAAAACTAGTCCATGCGTTAGCCATGCATTTGGATCTCTGTAAAGAAAAAAACTAAGAAATAGTGGTAGTCTGTAAAATCAGTCTCAATCAATCTGAGTTTCAACCCTCACAGCGTCATTCTCTAAAAAAAGCATGCAACCTGACAGGAAAAAAATCCCAATCATAAAGTTCAATTCATCATTCATTTCCTCACTCACAGAACTGAAGCTAGTTATAGGAACCTTAAGATTCCAGCATAGCAGTTGTCTTTCCTTACACTGAAAAAAATAAATTCTTGGCTAGTGGCAATAATAGTTTTCATTTTGAAGTCAGCTGTAAGACAAATATTAACTACCAAGAATCTTAAGAATGACAGCTGTTACAGCTAACAAGCATTATAGGTCATGGTCTATGTGCATTTTTTGATACCTATTTGGGTATGTTTTATCTAGTCGTTATTAATGTTAGATAATGTCAATAAAGATTACTGGCTTTGCTGAATGCAATTAAAAGATTCTTGCTGAATGAAGAACATATATCGGCATAGTATATGCCGATACACTAATTACAACATGACATGGAATAATTTCTTGACTGTAACACTGCAGTAGAAAACCTGGGGATTACAGGGAACTATGGGCTAAACATGAGTACAAAAGGGTCTTGTTAAAAAAAAGGCTAATCGCTCTAGGTTGTGTCGCACTTCTGTTGATACAACACGTGCGAGACAATAATTTCGCATGTCACAGTTTCAGCTAGGATAGGGTTAACTTTTCCCTAGTAGCTGGTACAGTGCTGTGTTTTGGGTTTTGTGTGAGAATAGTGTAGGTAACACATTTCTGTTTCAGTTCGTGCTCTGTAGTGCTTACTCTAAATCCGGGACTTTTCGGTTTCCCGTGATCTGCCGGCAAGGGGGTGCACAAAAAGCTGAGAGACAGTGTGGCCAAGACTGCTGACCTGGAACGGCCAAAAGGGTATTTCATGCTGTAGGAGAGTCACGCCCGGTGTATAAACTTGGGGGAAGTTGACTGGGAGGGTGCTGATTGCTGCCAGTGGATAGGGTGAGCATTGGTGACTGGGTGGTGAACTCCTTTATTGCATATCACCTGTTCTTCTTGAGTTTTATACTGATCTGTCTCTCCCTTGTATTATTATGATTTACTTTATTTCTATTATTAAACTGTTCTTATTCTCAACCTGTGAGTTTTACCATTTTTTTCCAATTCTCTCAGCAATCCCTCCTGAACAGGGAGGCCAAGGGAGGGAGTGGCTCTGTGGCAACTTAGTTGCCAGCCAGGGTTAAACTATGACATCATGATACTCCATACCTGTGATATCCCAACCGGAGCATTCTACACAGCTTACTGTACCAAAGTTTCAAACAGAAAGCTTAAAGTAACAGATGGTGGTGACTGAGAACAGAAAAAAAACCCAAAACCGAAAACCCCACCAAAGAAAAAACATCTTTTCCCTCGTAAGTTGTTGGGGTAAGAAGCTGCTTTAGTGTTCAGGCTAAGAAGACAGCTAAACTATAAGCGGACATCAATCCAGGATACGGACGGATTTGCATCTCTGAAAGTTTTCGAGAACAGTGTGATATGTAAACCACCTCTACTTACAGAATACCAAAGCGAGCATTGGTATTTTGATGAGAGTTTTTTCCTAAGAGGTCAAAAACTTCAAAATTGAGAATCTAAGAATTGTAAAGAATTACCACATCAGAGGAAAAAGAAAAGAAAGAAAAAACATAATTTACTTGTCTTATGTGGGTTGAGGTTTTGTCAAGTGCAATGACTGTTGCATGGAAGCAATTTCCCGATTTGAAGTGATTTCCTGATTTGAATGACTTTTTCTTTAAATGGAAGGATTACTGCTTTCATTTTAAAAACCTTTCTTTTTAAGTATGTATACATCGTGATTTGAAGTAAGTAGCCATTAGTTTATTCTATATAAAATCTATGCATTATCACATTCTCTTTTACGTACCTGGTAGATTTTAGCATCTCTCATAAGTTTTTCTACAGGATATTCAGTATTAAATCCATTTCCTCCAAAAATCTGTACAGCATCTGCAGCTACTTGGTTTGCAATGTCACCAGCAAATGCCTTCGCAATGGAAGCATAGTAGGTGTTCCTGCGACCGGCATCAACTTCCCATGCAGCTCTCTGGTAAGCCATCCTAGCGAGTTCAACTTTCATTGCCATTTCAGCAAGCAAGAAAGACACTGCTTGGTGCTAGGATGAAATAAACTAGGTTAATATTGCCACCTTAAAATTCTACGACATCCAAAAAAGATATAATCTCCTTAATACGGTAATTTTTCTCAACGAACTCGGTAAGTTGCACGAGAGAAGCTCTATAGAATACACATCAGGCTCTCATATATGTACATTAAATTAGACTTTTAAGTTTTTTATTTTCAAATCCATTTAGTCATAAGGATTAAATACTGATTATGAAGTTGTTCTTTCCTATTTATGAGATCGGTATTTACCTTGCCATTTATTTGTATTTCTTCAAAACTGGTTAGGTGGCGTGATTGGCAATGTATTCTATCAGTGTAAATACTGCATGTCTTGTTTTGCATACCTCAGATGTTTTCTCCTTTCCTAAAAATCCCTCTTTATTAGCACTGAAGAACTTAAGTATGCCCTGCTGGTACGTAATTTTTGAGGTTTTGGGCGGTTTTCTTTCTGCTTTTACTACTATCATTGATAAATTATAAGAAATTCCCAAAGTTACTACTTAGCTGATTCTACTTACGGTGCGACCTATATACTTGGAAATCCCCAAATGGCAGGGATATAACATAAAAATTAAGGAAATATAAGTATCAAGGAATAACCTTTAAAAATCAGTAGCAGTACATCCGGTGTGAAAATGTATTATATTCTGTATTATTTTATTATATTCTCTCTGTCTGCCCCCGCACTTACTTCAACAATTGCTTTCCCAAAGGTTTTTCTCTCCAAAGCGTATCTAGTAGCTTCATCAAGGGCTCTTTTTGCTAATCCAACAGCACCAGCCGCTACCTGAATTGAATACAGGCCAGATTAAAAAAATCAGAAATTTCTGCTATATTTTATAACCAAGTTATTTCCGATACTTACGGGTGGTCTGGTCTTATCGAAAGCTCCCATTGCGATTTTAAAGCCAGCTCCTTCAGCTATCAATACGTTTTCTTTTGGGACTCTCACATCTTCAAAGACAATGCCTCTTGTATCTGAGCAGCGCTGACCCATATTCATTTCCTGAAGTGGGAAATGTACAGATGTGCTACTAAACTGGATTATTCAGAGGTACGATATGTTTTCATTCTTTTGTTGACTTAAAGCACGCAGTTGTTCTGCCCCAAAACACTTAATCTAAAAATTATCGCATGCAAGACAAATACCG
Source organism: Acanthornis magna (assembly GCA_036785705.1). NCBI lineage: Eukaryota > Metazoa > Chordata > Aves > Passeriformes > Acanthizidae > Acanthornis > Acanthornis magna. The sequence goes on along the minus strand of JAWUZG010000058.1, from coordinate 18,496,785 downwards.
GTTTTGTACTTTCAGACCAGCACGCCCTTAACTTGTCTAAGCTGGGCAGTTTACTTTCTCCTTATATGAAATTAGTTCTGTCGCTGCAATCGGTCTTCTAGTCTTTCTCTAGTACAACTATCTTTGAGATGCACGTGGAAGAAGAATCTAATATGCAAGAAGTACGGGTCTACTATAAGTAAATAAATAAATGAGCTCTTCAAGTTTTCAGATGTCTTTCCTAACGTTCAACACCCTATTTTTAGTTCAACACTCTATTCAACACTCAGTTTTACCTACTATTAAAAATAGTTGGGTTTTTGGTTGTTTTTTGTTGTTGTTGGGTGGGGTTCTTTTGTTCGTTTGGTTTGGTTTGGTTTGTTTGGGGGGATTTTTTGTTTGTTTCGTTATGTTTTGTTTTTGTAAAGACCAAACTAGCATCAGTATCTCTAAGGTCTCTTCTTTGACCAGCAGTAGCTGAAATTAAAACTCACTATGTGTGTATTTATGGTCACATAAGACTTGCTTATTCTTTCAAAGGCATACTGGCTTGCCGTTTAGAACAATAATTCCTGTCTTGTCAAACAAGAAAGACGGTCTTCACCTTTCTTCCAATTTGGATCCCAGGGCTATCTGCTTCCACAATGAATCCAGTAAAGGCTTTGCTTGCAGGAGCTTTTGGATCTGGATTGGTACGTGCTAGCAAAAAATACCTAGTGTAAAACAAAGAAGACGGATGCGATTTATCCTCACAATTAACAAGATATATTTATCTAGCACTTTCAACATCTTTATATGCATTTATACCATATAATAAATTCTGTCTGTAAGTTAACAGCCCTTCTTTCTTGCCTGTCCTGAAAATAAAGGGGAATGAGCAAGAGAGTGGAAGTTCCAAAGATTCAATATTTAATATAATTTAATAAAATTACTTCAGATCAACATGCAAAGATTGTCTACCTTTTCCATGGCAGAGGGGTGGGGTGAAGCTACTATATGACAACATAGAACTATGACACTATTTAACATACCAGTTTGCTTTCCCCCCGTTTGTGATCCACATCTTCTGACCGTTAATAACATACTCATCTCCTTTCTTCTCGGCCTTTGTTTTTATACCAGCCACATCAGAGCCCGCTCCAGGCTCTGTTACACAGTAAGCCTAAAAGAAATTAAGACGTGAAGTCTCGGGGAATAGAAGTTCTATTTTTAGTCTACTACAGATTAATGCAGATTATGTGCATCAAACTATCCATAAAAGGTTTAAGTGAACTACATGGTAAAATCCAAACACCAAATAAACAAAACACTTCAATAAAATCCAAAAACGACCCGGCACACAAAAAGCCCCCCACGACAGCTGCCGAGTAAGAATGCAAACATACGAGGGTTAATTCTCTTTATAAATACATAATAATACATAAAATTGGCTTTTAATCAAACGGAGGCATTCTGTAACCCTTAAGTTATTACTTCCTCTGGCTTCAAAAATTCTGACGTGAAAGCTGAGGATCTTTGAAGCCTGGAAATAAGAGCACCGAGTAACATTTTATGTTTACTGAGCCCTTCAATTTAGGAGGCTTAATTGTACAGATTTATATATAATATATATATACATATATATTGCACATGAATCCTTACTTCTTCCTATGTAACAGCTACTGCTGATGTAATATTTAAGATCACAAATAGTGTTTCATTCCCATCCAAGTTCAGGGTCTCCTTACATTTGTGTTTTTCTTAAATGTCTATACCCCCCTCTCAAAAGGGAAATAAAAACTATTAATTCTTGGTAAATGACTTATGATGGGGATGATTTTCCAAGTAATAGCTTCTGTTTGCTTACTGAATGTATCTCAGTAGGTATTTGCTGACTTTCGGTAAATGTCACTGTATACATAAAAATTGAAAAGGGCTAAGTTGTGAGTACATATAAGTGTTCAGGGTAAAAAAAAAAAAAGGCAAAAAAAGAGGAAAAAGGTAAGAAAAAAGAAAAGATTAATACTATTAATACAGTTCAGGAACATTCTACGGTATTGCAGTTATACATACACACATCATTGGTTCCTCTGTCATTCTTCCTAAGTATTTTTTCTGCTGATGCTCGTTTCCTGCAATGATAACTGGCATTTGCTGAAAGAAAATATTTAGACCGTTAATCCAGCTCTTTAAAGTGCAGAGGTTGTAGTTTAAGGGATGTAAGAAAAGACAGAACTTACCCCTAGGGAGTTTGCTTCGATGGCAGTTTGAACCCCCGTACATCCGTAAGCTAACTCTTCTGTGATAAGGCACGCTTCGAAACTGCCAAGGCCAAGGCCACCTGTGGTTGAAGTATTGCATTTACTCGAGGGGATTTAAATTACAACATATTAATATCAGTGATTTACACAACATAGTTAACAAAAATGTATTCTTCCACATACATTTGATTGTGTACTGTGTTTGGTTAGGCATTCTCAAGCTTTTAAAATAAATCTTAGTCAGAAGAGTAACAGGTGATTTGAAAATTACGTATCATGTGTCCAGAGTTATTGTTCAATTAATGTGGGACAATTTGTAACAAAGTGGCAAGAATGTACCGCTCACATTTTTTTACTACTGTATGTTCAAAAATTAAGAGTTCCTAGGAAGCAGAGAAAGAGCTCCTGAGCCAAAAGCATTTGGGAACAAAAAAAATGTCCGTATTAGTAGACAACCGACTCGGTAATTCGTTTCTGACAGAAGCCAACACTGTGAGAAATACATACAAATACAATAACAACTACCTTGAAAATATTTTCCTGAGCCTTCAGGTAACTTCTTCAGGCAAAGAAATAATTATCCTTGGTATCTTTGTTATGCCAGTCCCTGACAGACATTTGTTATGCGAATTTGTCTCTTTTTGAATCTATGTAAAATTTTAGCACCTATATCCTACAGGCACAGTAAGTTGCAAATTGACTCCATGCCGCATGCAGAACCACCTCCTTTCACTTATTTTGAATCTACCATCTGCTGACGTAATTTGATGCCTTCTAGTTATATTGAAAGAGACAGTGAACTGTCAGTCCCTTTTCATACTCTCCCATGACACTGACATTTTAGTAATTTCTCCTACAGAATCTACATCTCACACAGAAGATAAAACTTTTATAATCTTTGTCATCCTTTTAGAAACCTTTTCCCTTTCCCCAAAACTCTCTCGAGATGGAAGGATCTGACTGTATAATGAGTTAAAGAGGCAAGTGCAATTTGGATTCAGGAAGCAGCATAATCATGCATCTGCTTTTTCCTTCATTCCCTTAAGGGTCCCTTTTGACCTTAGATTTTATGGTTTTGTCCGCTTCTGACTGTTATGCTCCTGTTCACAGGATCCAAAAATGTCTTTTCTGAGAGGTAGTAACTGGTGCAGAGCATACCATTTCTCTGCGAAGTTCAGATTGCCTCTTTCCCTTCACATGTGCATCACCTTTTCGTTTTGGAATTGCATTGCCATTTTCGCTCTGGCCCTGTTTCGTGACCTTCTCCCGCAGCTCTCTGCACCAGCTTTATGTTTTCTACACTGAATAACTTTGTATTATTAGCAAACTCTATCACCTTTGCATTTACCCCGTTTTCCAGTTTATTTATAGACATCCCAAATAGCACAAGACCCAGCAAGGCTGTGCTCCTAATTTTGCCAATACAAAACCTGAAAATTTTCAAAACTACTTTTGGAAGTTCAAGCATTCACTATCAGCCTTGTTCATTTATTAGCTACTTCACAGAACTCCAATGATTTTACGATGCACGAGTTCCTTTCACTAAAACCCTTCTCTAGCATATCGTGTTTCTCTGTATCATTCATGCATCTATGAGCCAGGGCCCTGCTGTACTGCACCTAGTCTGAACTGAAAAACTGTCCTTTTGGAATAAACACTTAAATTGCTCCAGCCTATATCGGAGACTAGAACAAAACACGACCTTCTAATTTCTCTGCCTAATCAGCTGATGCCACACCGGGGGAACATTAAGCGGCTGTAATCATGGTAGAAAAATCTGGTCGTAAATTACTAAACCATAATCCATCTAATTTGTCTCCTGATTACATCCACACCTAGTAACACTTGTATGTGTCGACCTGCCTACTGATTAAATTTAGATTATTCAAGTACGCAACTACTTATTCGGTACGGAATCCATAATTACATACAGAAATCTCATCTAATGTCTTTTCGTTGTTTCATTTTACAGATTAAAAAGAATGTTTACTTACCACAGCTTTCCGGTATGTGTGAATTCATAAGACCGAGTTCCCAAGCCCGTTTTATAAGTGGAACAGGATACTGAAACAGATGTGGAAAAATCACCTTCTGAGTCACCGCAACCAAAACTTTAAATTTTATGCAGGTTAAGATAAAAGTCCAGTTTTTTCTAATTTTTCCCTTACACTATGGTAGATTTACCTCTCCAGTTTTGTCATATTGTGCAGCAACAGGAATAATTTCCTCCACGGCAAATTTACGAGCGGTAGCTTGAAACTCTTTCTGTTCGTCAGTAAGTTCTATTTTAAAAAAAGAAAAGTAAAAGATCATAAATTCTCTACTGTCTTTTATTTTGCCAATTGTCAAGACTACGATAAAGGAGAAAACAAGAGCATCCTTCCAGACAACCCAAACCACCACTATTTGGGGCTCTCCAGGAAGCAAAGAAGCTCAGTTTCCTCTTCCTCCTGGGAGAAAACCTCCACTGTTCTCTGATCAACACCTACAGTGCACTTACTTACATCTGATGAAATTATCTGTAAAATATTGAAAATAAAGTAGAGCGGACTGTGTTACGTAAAATGTGTTAGCAAAAGAAATGAGAAGGATGCTGTGTTAATCAAACGCATAAAAAGATGGAGGTTGTCCGAAGATCCTGACCCTTCAGTTTCCAACATCTAGCTCTGACCCATTAAATTTGCTCGTATATATATTATATACAATATGCCAAAATGGAGATTAATTTCTTTTTTTACATTTCTTGATAACCAAGTTCAACTATGACTAAATTTAGGTATTGTGACATTGCAAACAGCAATATGAGGTAAGCATTCAAAGCTAAGACACTTCGGCAATAAAATAAAATTAAGACAGGCATAAGTTAAAGAAAGAAGAAAATCTTACGAATGCTACACGTGTATCCGCCCTGCCTGAGTTGAGGATAAAGTTACTTTGGTTTTCAAACAAATTTTTAATTATAAAAATATTTTTAGAATGAACGCCATTTAAAATGCACGGTGAACTGCAATATAGGATATTATTTCTTTTTAACCCTGCAATTTGCCCATAATTGTTATATTTCTTTCAAAAACTGTACTACTTACCAAAGCTAAAGCCGGCTCCGGGTTTGCCTACATGTAAGTGTTGAGCAGGTTTACTAGAATGTGACCTCCATCCATGCCCTGCAATGGCTTGAAGCATTTGCTAAAGAAAAAGAGAACATAAGGTGTAAGATCTTTGCATCTCGAGTCTCCTAAAGCTACTAACCTATCTGCAGCACAACTTTAAATGTAGACTCCCTCTCTAGAAACAGTATCACATCAAGTATAATACAATTACTAGTGTTATAAAGTTATCCGGTGCCTTGTGTTTTGCTCCTGTGGCAAGCAGCACTCACAGGAACTGACAGCTCTACCGGGAATCTCAGGGTTTAACAGGACCGAGGGTGAGTGAACTGCTGTAGGCACTTTTAAATATTGTGCAATTGAGTATTTTAAAATCATTAAGCATAATTAAAATTTATGTTCACAGAGACATAGCAATATGTATTTCTTTCATTTATACACACACTCATCAAACTTGATTTTCTGGCCCTCTAGTGAATATCCTCTTACCCAGTGTTACCCTACCTACATGCAGATTTAGCAAGATTTTAAAACCAACCTACCTATTAGCCAATATATCAGAATACTTTGATAATGTCCTAGACTCATCTCTGCTTTCTTTAAATAAGCTGCCACCACTGATGCCCGCTGATCATTATTATAGTCCAAAGAGGAGAGAACACGGCAGACTGTCTGAAGTTTATTTTTCTTCCGAATACTTATCACAAATGTATTCTTTTTAATTGTAAATACTTTCTTTGCTTTTTAAGTTTAGAGCCTCAAGTATTGTTGCTCCATCTATTTTCATAATGTCTTAATACTGTGCAAAAGCGTGTCTGAATTTGATTTTAAGGGATTGGTTTAGTCTCTTCAAGAGCTATGAATCTCTGAAATGTTTGGAAATTAGTGAAAAATATGTAATTGGACAATTCTTTAGAAAGACCCAAATCAATATTGCAAAAACAAATTTGCCTAAACACTGAGAAAAGACTTCTTGATTTTCTTATGTGAAAATGTAGAATTTTTTTTTTAAATGTGATAGGACCACTCACTTATTTCCTAGTATTAAAAGATTTGAATTAATGACAGTAATGCAAAAAAAAATCACAGAAATTTTACTGGGAACTCTAGGGAGTTCTACTGGGAACAAGGATATTACAGAAAGTTACACAGCTGGGGGGAGGCAACAAGTATCTTCAAAAAAGTTATGACAGATAAACTGGGCTAAATAATAATGCTGTATGATAGATGGTTACAACACAGCACAAGAAGCATGAAGAATACTGCCAATAATAGGTATTGACACCGTGAAAAAAGTATTTCCAGAGGATACTGAAAACATCTATAAAGTTCAAAGGTGAAGAAGTGCAGAAGGACCGCTGCTAGGCACAGAAGAGGGAGAGGCTACGAGAAGCTATGAAACATTTGCATGCTGTACTGTTAATGTCAATTTATTAATAGTGCATGATTACATTTTCCAGTAGGTAATATATAATGAAGTTCAAGTTTTCAAAAACTATAGACATTGCAAAACAGTATCTTCCTAGGTTTTTTGTTACTGCTACCCCTCAGATTAAAAACCAAAACAATAAACCACAGATTTAACCAACTTGATTCTTCACAATGATTTATACCTTACTTTACCTGAAAAAGCGACATGATGAGGCTGAAAAAAAACAGGATGATTCAAAATTTTTTTTCTTTTCTCTTTTTAAGAAGCAGCCCTTGATAGACTAATGCATAGCTTCGCCATCAAAAGGTTTTGCCTACACTTGGAAAAGTACTGGATTCGAACTAATGCTAAAAGTGATACCCTATATGAAAGAAGATGTAAAATTTAAAACAGAGAACTTAGGTCTATTGTGGGATTTGTACCAGTGTAGTACACAAGGTAACGCTGAAGATTACTCTGGAAAAACTCAACGACACCCCCACAAACAAATATGGACAGGTGGCATTCATACCTGGAAGATGCATGACTGATCAGGTGACAAAGGATGAGGGTTTGCTACATGTAAGAATGTGGATGAACATCTGTCTACTTGTCAACTTTCCGAACATCTGTCTACTTGTCAACTTTCCTATTGCTTGACTGAGGAACAGTTAGATTCAGTGATAGACTACTGGTAGTGATGTTCATTTGCTACTCCTACTTCTTTCCTTGCACCGTTGTATAAACTCTGTCAATTACAAATATTATCATCAATGTAGCAAGACTAACACTGGAATAATGTGCTGTCAGGAAAAGGGTATGACAAGGCTACCTACGGAAGTGATGCAATCTCTTTATTACCTTGATCCCAAAAGAACTACAGAACCTGTTCAAAAGATGCACATCACAGAAAATGACGGAGCAACAAACAATAAGCTAAGGGTCACTAGCCTCGATTCTCCCTCACATATCTCAGGGCAAAAATGAAAAAATTATCAAGAGCAGTTGGTTGCTGGTGTCAGGAGGCTAAACTTGAAATATTAATTTCCTCCCTATGGGCTTCCTTTGCCTAAACCATTATTTTTGATGCATAAAATACCAACTTCAGACGGAGAATTCTTCCCTCACTGACTTCCCTCACTATCACAGCAACACTTAGGTCCTGTGGCCAAGCTGCATCAGTTTGAGGCAAACTAACACTGCTGCCAGGAGGCCATGAAGGGCCTTTCAAGTAATTCAGACTCATGCGTGCCTCTGGAAATGGGGAATCCAGAAAAAGGCCAGTGTAAATGCGAAATGTGTTGTGAATAGTTTGCATTTTCTCGTTTGGAGCTGTGAGGTTATTGATGGTATGATACAGTAGAAAGTTTGTTCTTTACAAAATCAACTATTATACATCACACATTTTTAAAAAAATTAGCATAGGTAGTACAGATACATATGCTAAAGGAAATGAGTTGGATAAAACACCCTGAACTATAACCCCGGTGTTTAGAAGCCGTCTCCACCGTTAAATGGGAGGTGCCAGACACACACACTTGGCACGGCGCGGCCTTTGGCACATGAAGAGCCCCACGGCTGTGCAGTAACTCCGCTGAAGAACATCAGATGGCAACACCCATTCGAACCGTGAGGATTACGGCCATAAACTCGGGCAATACTGCGCGGCAGGAAAGGCAGCACAGCAGGCTCCGCCGGCTCTGCCCTCCGGGGCAGCCCCTACGCCTTCAGCCGCCCCGACGGTCACGGCAGGCGGAACCCGGGCTGGCCCCGCCGCTTCCGCCCTTCGTCCTCTGCGATCCCGCGGCCCTTCCCCGCTGCCCGGGCTCCCCCGGCCGCCAGCAGCGGCAGCACCTCGGCCAGGTCCGTCCCGTCCCGTCCCGTCCCGTCCCGTCCCGTCCCGTCCCTCTCCCCGGGTCTTGTGTCCTCCGAGCCTTCGCCCAGCCCGGCCGCTCACCCGCGTCGCTCTCAGCGCAGCCATCTCGGCGGGGGTGCCCGGCGGCCGCAGCGGCTTCGGCGGGGCGGGGCCCGGGAGGCCGGGGCGGTGCCGCGCGGGCCGCCCACTGAGCCGGCGAAGCCCGGACTCGATCGCCCCGTCCCGCCCCGCTCTGCTCCTGCGAGGAGAGCCTCGGGCCGGGTCTTGTTTCTCCGCTCGCTCCTGCGAGGGCAGCCCGTCCTGTGACCGGCCCGGCCCGGCCCGGCCGCCAGAACCCGCAGTGTCCGTGCCCCAGGCTTGGCCAGTTCGCTGTCTGTTTGCCGAGCGCCCTACGCTGGCTCCAATCACCTACATCATTCACCTGTAGGCAGAAAAGTCCGTGTGAGCAGTTTTACTATAATTTGCGCCTCAGGGAATCATAAACTCGTGTTTCGGAGGTGTGCCAGGAACTGGAGAGTGACGGGGCCTGGCGCGCGGGAGTTGTTACCGACTGTGTTGATAGTTACATAAACTAGGCTTATAAATGCTCTCAATTCCAGTTGCGTTTTAAAGGAAAAGTAATGCTTTTGGAAATTATCTGTGGTGTGTAAAATACACTCCTTTGAATATTATTGTATCACTGTTGTACAGTGGTGTTTATTTTATTTTTAGCGGTTTATTAAAATAAGGCTTTCAAGAAAAATAGCAACCTTGATTTTTCTATGAATGCATTTTTTGTGTGAAATTTTAACAGAATTAACAAAACATAAAGTATTTTTCTGGACTTTGGATTTTGGATAACATCTTATTTTGCATAATAATACAAAATAAGATGCATAATAATACAAAATAAGATGACACCAATTTTTTTAATCGTTATTGCCTTTTGTATTTGGTTCTTAATTGCTTGTTTTGTTTCTGACAGTTCAGAGTATTGATTTTGTAGTTAATACCAAAGAAACAGTTTGATAGAAAACTAGCCGTGTAAAAGTTGTTTCTGGGCATATTTATCAACCATTTGAAAGAAGCTGATCGTAATGTTTATAGACTTCATACTGTCGTGATTGCGGGTCATTACCTAAGGGAGGCATGTCGGCAGCTTTGATTCAATGCATAGGCTGCTGCTTTTCCACTTTAATATCAGTAGAATTTTTTTTCCCCTGTACTTTAAGGGTAATGGAGTAAAAGACACAAGCATAGTCTATAACTCTACGTTGCTTAAGTATTTTTAAGCATTTTAAGCATTTAAGTATTTTTTCTGTATGTTACTGTTTCAAGTACACCATACCTTTGAAATGTAAAGCTGTAGTAGGGTTTTCAAATACCAGCACGCAAAGTCTGCATTTTGTCTTCAATTTTATATATTTACGTATTTCTAAATATGGGGTGAGAATTTAATTACTGAGCACTCAATTTTCTGTTTACATATTATTTAACTATTTGTGTGGTTTGCGTGTATGCAATATCTTTGTATTCCTCAGCTTATCTATCAATGCAGCACTACGTTGTGATGATGTACAAGGAAACATACTAAGCTCATTTGAAGGCTTTAAATTTTTAATTTTTGTTTTTCCGCATGGATTTTACTGTGCATATTCTAAGATTGCACACATCAAAGTTCTAAAGATGTGTAGATGGGTTCAGAATCTGTATGAAAAGCTGATGTCGTATGTAATATATCCTGTCATACGTAACCAGCAACTCCACCTTACTGATCATGCTTAAACACCTGTAAGGATGCTATACACTAAGCGTAGTTGCCAGCTGCAGCAAGTGAAATCCTACAGTGATCAGAAATGAGACATTATTTCTAGATGCCTTTGAGATTATGATCCACAGCTCTTTAGTAGGTGAATAAGCTCTTTTTTTGAGGTGAAGAGACAGCTTTGAATGGGGTTGAGGACATCCCTAAGGCAAGAAGACTGAATAAATCAGTGCACTGAGGGAATGTAGACATCACGAAATAATGCAGAACAATGCTGTTTATACAGTGAAATGTTGTATTCAAGACCTAATAAATATTTTGGAGCATTTTTACTTCAGGCTTGGCAGAGTGCTCCCTAATAAGGGGCTGGAACACATTGAGTGCACTCCTGGATCATGTCTTCCGGTAAATTTCATCCAAAAATCAAGTGCTTTGAGATCTCTCTATGAATCGAGTAAGGCACAGTAAGTGGGGACAATTGGGAGACTCACCTCAAAACTACACTCCTCGCCTGAACTGAATTGTTCACATAGCAGGAGTCTGCGTGGGTTGTTGTCTGAAACTGACCAATTGAAGAAAATGATTCAGAATACACCATAACATTTGCCGTTCTTCAGATCTGCCTTACGCTAGAAGCATCTTTGCATGTGAAATTTGCTACTTGCTTCTGAAGACAGATGTCTCTACTTTCTGGAAGCGAGCTTCTCTAGTGAAAACCTGCTAACTGTCTGTGATCTCCTGCAGGGTTGTAGAGGTTAAAGAACAGAAGTTATTCCAGAAAAAGGAAGGAAAGAGTGCATGGAGCCAAGACAAAGGTATTCAAAGGTACACATTTCTACTAAATGACAGGAGCAACTGGATTGAGGTACTAGAACCAGCTGATCACTATGCACCTTGCACTTACGAAGCTATACCCTTGCTCGCCTTCCTCCTCTCCCTCAAATTGTTTTCTTACTACCTCTCTTCACATCTCCTTGGGTAAATGAACGAGAAATTTTTTGGCAATATGTTGTCAACATAGTTTTTCTAAGGACAATCTGGAGGAAAAAATTCAAAGCCCAGGTGGTCCACATCTACTGAGTGTTTGGGAAGAGAGGGGTATGAAAGAGGGCAGGGTTATCTGTCGAAGCCTGGACCTCTAGACCTTTGTTTCAAACTTATTTATATAAGAAGTGACAATAGACAGAAATTTCTGTAAGGTGTATTTAGATTTTTTTTTGCATTTCTCTCCGAAGCAGGAAATACAGCATCTGTCTTTCATTTTCATTTTCTCAAACCCTTACTACTGTGTCATATTTCTTAATTAATGTTCCTCTGATAACTTTTATTGCAGTAAGAATTGTATACTGCATAGTTTGTTGCTTTATTAACCTAGAATACTCTCTTATATACTAACCAGCAGAATGTGTAAAGGAAGCATCTAGGACATTTTTGCACTAAACGTGCCGCAGCTGGCACTTTGGCAGCCTAAAAATATTCAAGATACATTGTTTGGTACACTTCTCCTTGTAGAATCAGATATTAAAGTCCAATCGTAGTGAATATATCTCTCAAATATATTTAACCCCTGTAGATTAGATCCCAAAACAGTGAAGTCAGAACTCCGCCAGCCCAAGCTGACTAAAGGTGAGGTACCACATAAGCATCACCGTGACACTACGGTGGGTGGGATTTTTATAAACATTCATATTGTAAAACTCCATTTGTGGCCATGCGGGACCATACCAATGCTAACATCTAATAGTGTGCAAGAACCTGACCATGTTAATGTGTATTGATACAAGGTATACCCTAATTTCATAGTAAAACCTGTATAATTATTTTTAGTAAGTGCAGCAAATGACAAAACACAAAGTAAAACGTACCTTAAATCACAAGAGTTCCGTTTCTATAACAGCTGACAGAACTTACGCCTGCATAGTAAAGACGGAATTAATAATGATTATAGCTGTTGCTTGTTGTTGAATTGCATAAGGTAGAGTTTAGAAAGACTAGCTGAGATTATAGCACTGTTGAAGCACGTGCAGTGAAAAAGTAAAGAAGGGGAGAAATCTTGGGTTGGAGGTTCTGGAAGAAGAATAATGGGATTCAGACTATGGGCACAAGAAGGTGGTGATTGAGATTTTCATCTAACATTCATGTGACAAATGATGAGGCCCTTTTACAACATGAATAGCTGAAACTCATTTTGCCGTGGAAATAACAAGACTTGTACTAGGTGGGACCGAAGATCCATTTGGCATAGTATCCAGTTTATGGCAGTGCAATGAAGAATGGTCAGGAAATGGTTCCAGAACAGAACATTTACCAACAACATAGTGATTTTTTTTTGTCTTTTTTTTTTCAAAATTTTTTTCTACCCTCCAAAAATTTTTCAATTTAGAAGTTTCCTGAGCTGGAGGTCATGCCTTTGTATTTAATGATGCTACATAGATGCCTCTTCCATTTACTTGACTGGCTGCTTTTTGAACGTGTTGGGAACCACAGGTTAGTTTCTTACACTATTAAGAACCACTTCAGATTGCTTCTTTTCAATCAGACATCTGCTAAATTCATTTGTAGTCCCTACTACTCGAATTCAAAGAGGCGCTGAACCATCTCTGAGGCAGTCATCCTCTTTGGGTCAAAGATTTAATAGAAAAATGTTTTGATATCCCCGTAGCCATTTCTTTTCCAAGCTGACTGATCATCTTTGCGTGCTTTCTACAATGTCTTAGCTTTGTGCCAAAGAATCAGAATCACAAAGTCACTCATGTTCTTGCAAAAAGATACAAGTGTAAGTTCTGTACTCTTTTTGTGTTATTTTCTGTTACCCTTCTTTTTACTACCTCTGAACATTGAAGTGAAAATTTTCATATATTATCTATGATAACAAGATGTGAGATGTTGTGGTCAACTCAAAGCTCATCTTTGTATATAATTGTTCCTCTGCACCCCTTGTCTGTGTCATTTTACATTGTATTTACCCTGCGCTTACTTGAAATTCTTTCAGCCCCGTAACTATTGGCATCAAATATTCTCACTTCAGTGTTCCTCTCCTTTTTTAAATCATTGAAGAGTATCTGGAACAACAAGAGTCCCAACATAGAAGTCTTTGAGATTCCATGGGTGACCCCACCAATTTAAAAAAAATTTTTATTAGTCTTCAGTTTTTAAAAAAATACTTTTCCCAGGGGCATGTGGAAGGAAAATGTCTGCTTCTTTGAGAATATCTGGTCATGAGCCTTTTTGGTGCAGAAACGGAGAACGAGAAAAGGAGGAAGTCATAAACAAGAACATAAAGAGACAGAGACTTGACTGACAAATGGTAAGGGAGGCAGTGATGAGACACAAATCAGACAGTCATACCAACTGATGAGGAATGTTTGTTTCAGTACAATTATCTGATCAAAGGTCTTGTCAAGTGAGATACCATGCAAAGGTGGAAAGCCATAAACAAAATATGGAGACAGAAACTTAAAAGTTGGAGATAACAGTGACAAAGACAAGAAACAAACTGCCTCTCAGTAAACTGCAGGCAAACTGGGATATGCACCTGATAAGATGCGAACCCGAGGGTCTGTAATGTTGAAAATGGATCTGTGGAGCTAATCAAACTAATGAAGTAATGTGCAGGGGAGGGGCATCTGGAGGAACAGAGGCGGAAAAAAGAATGGGGTATTAAATGGACTGGTCACGTTAACATGGGAGGTAAGTACACTTGTCTGGCTGAGCCCAGCCTGGACACCACAGTCTTATTATTAAATCCTATCTTCTTATAGTTTATTTTTCTCTTTTTGTCATCTCACTGTCTCATCTGTATGTGTGCTGTAAGGAATGAAGTGGCAGTTACTGACGGTCCTCTGTGAGTGGATTTGGTAGCAAGGTTACATTTGGGAATGTTGGTGCCGCCCAGTGCTGCTTGTGCCGGGGAGGTCTCAGTACCTACTACTGGAGCGGTTGGAGGTCTCAGCTGCCAGCTGCTGAGGTGGGAATGGAGCGTGTCCAGAAAATCTTCTACTAGGAGGGACCGGTGTGGGTGAGGTGAGTGAGGGGTTCAGCATCAGTAGCTGGAGGACGACCACACATCACAACTTGTGTGCCTGGTGCTGGATGCTGAGGCTGCCAGTATCTTCTCCAGAGTGGGTACGCATGTCCCATTTGCTGGCAAACTTCAAGCTGGACTTGCCTGTGAGCATGAGACGTTGGGTCATCGGACAGGCAGGGATCCGTCCTGTCATCCATGTGTTATGATCCAAGGCAACCTGGGAGTGTGGAGTGCCTGTGGGATGTGTGAGTGTGGTATGTTTGCAGCAAGCATCTAGCTGAACCAGCCTGGAAGTAGCTGCTCCTGAGGCAGGTAAGAAGGCTGGGATCTGTGTGAGGGGGCTGGGCAAAATGTGCGTGTTCTTGGGCATCTGGGGAGTCTTGTGTGCACCTGCACTAGTTACCTTTTGTCTCTGCCAGCCCGAGAGGAGGAGAAGACGTGGCTGCCTCTGCTCTGTGCCGGAGCCGAAGGTGAGTCCTGCATGTAGGTACTGTTGAAGACTGGGCCTCATCTGTGGCACTACAAACAGGAAGGTGGCAGCAGCTGCATCACTCTGCCTGGCAGGGACCCCGCATCCCCATCCTGGGCTCCAGCAGCTGGGCAGGAGGGGTCCTGGAGCTGCAAGAAATGACAGACCCTTCTAACACCCTTTAACAATTTCTAGATGTAAGAGGACTTTTTCTTTTCCCTCTATGGTGGCTTATTTTATTTAAAACCTTTTCACAAGGAACCTTATGGAATGTTTTCAGAAATACAAATAACTTGAAAATTGGCTGCATTCACTCATTTTCATGTCTGCTGGCTCCTTGGAAAGTCTTCGGTAGTTCTCTAAGCCTTGACTACTCTTTACAAAAATTATACTTTCCGATATATTGCATATTCCAAATCTGTCTGCATTATTGTAGTTTTCACTATTTGCAACATGCACGGTCTGCAGTTTTATGAATTTTCATCAGAAGTCTTTCAAAAATTTTGAAACTGTTTATCGCCTTCAAGTCTATATATACATAGGAGGCTTAAGGAAAATATCACATTAACTCTACATATTCTCTTCCTCCTCTTGGCCTTTAGAAAAAGGATTCTTTTTAGCATCTACACTTTTTGCAGATTAATGCTCAAACTCTTTTTTGGCCTGCCTTCCTGTTCTTTCACACTTAATGTGCCAAATTTTGTGGTCCTTTATAATTTACTAACTTGAACATAACTGTACCCTATTTTGAAAGGTTTCTAGGAATATAGGAATATTCTTCCTTGTTTGTAGCTACTGCCCTCTTCATTCTGTTTAGTCCTGCTGTCTTCC
This sequence comes from Acanthornis magna, assembly GCA_036785705.1. NCBI lineage: Eukaryota > Metazoa > Chordata > Aves > Passeriformes > Acanthizidae > Acanthornis > Acanthornis magna. Next base: position 18,481,101 of record JAWUZG010000058.1, on the reverse strand, counting down.
TTCTGACTTTTCTTAGGCCCTTCAGAGAAACATGAATATACAAAGATGATCTGCTGTGTCTCAAAGTGGTCTCCTTACACAGCCTTCTGTCTATCTGAATAACTAGCTTGTGTTTTTAGCACTATTCTAACCTTTTGAACTATTTTTAGCAAGTTTTCTCTTTTATTTTAGTGTACTTTTGCGCTATTCCTTGATTCAGATAGTCAGAACCAAGTCAAAAGTTACTTCCTCTCCTGGAGGATATAAATATTATATAAACTGTATAGTATAGACGCAATATAGACATTGTATATGCTCTGTATTATGTATATATTATATATTGCATATATACTATGAGATACCTATGTAATATATCTTATACATTTCTTTGTAGAACAGGCTATACCAACTGTATTACCTATGTTTTTTTATTGTTGAGATTCCCATATTCATTTGCAAAGGTAGGCTATATGTAGATACATTCTTCTGCATGAGGGGAACAGAAGAACACTGAGTTGTAGAATAATACTGAAGCTTCTTGAGAATGCTGCTTAAGCTCTGACTATCAAACCCGGCCATGCTGTGCTACCTTTAGGTTGCCATGCCTTGTAAGAATGAGCCAGAAGACATTAACACACCTCCCACCTCCTTGCTTCTTACAAAGCTGTCCTACGCCTCTTTTCTCATGTTTGACTTGGTCTGACACAAGAAGCTCTTTCTTCTGTCGGTGAGATTGTCTGAATTGTTCTCCTAGTCTACATCACCGAGATGAACTAAGGATTTCTTCTTAGATAGCAAAGTATGTCAACCCTTTTCCACATCAGCTATTTACTTGAGATCCATTTCCTGGAACACGGACAGGCATCTTGGGTAACTAGGCCAGGTAGGTGGCCTAGAGGATAGGGGGACTAGGTTAAGAAAGAACCCTCATTAAATTTGTAGACCACGAGGAGTGCACAGAATCATAAACCTCTGCCCAGGTAATACTCTGATGAAGTGGGATGAGTAAAGGAAGAAAGTACTCATTTGAAAATATAATAATTAAAAGTATAAAGTCTTAAAATTCAATGGGGGGGGGGATGACTACCCCCAGTATTTCTACTACTAGCAGACAAAACTGCGTATGTGAAATTCAGTAATTATTGGAATGATTGGCCTGTACTGAGACCTCTGGGAGGATGGATAAGGTGGTACAAATGCCTGATTTAGTTTTCTTGAAACTAGCCAAGGCAGTTAGCTCTACAAGACCTGATGACACATTGACCTTGTGAGAGGCACGTACACTCACTAATGCACAGAGGATTGGTTTACATTTCAATACAAGCATAGCTACAACTTCCCTGATCTATGGACATCAATTTACTCATAAAGAAAATAAACATGTGCTTTTGAGGGTCTTAAGCCAATTTTGAACGAGTACTTTTATTTGCAAGCCTTGGAAAGTAACTTTTCCTCTAAAGGTCATGTCTGAAAATGTAAATAATGGCCCACAGGTGCACTTCTGTAATTTCCAAATGTTTCCAAATTCCAAATGACTTAGTGACAACAGACTAACAGCATCGTGACATCTGCATGTAGGGGCCTTTTGCTGCAGCGATGATTTGTGCTGTCACGACTGCAAAAGAGTCTCAGCAATCTCAGCAATTAAACTAATTGCTCGTAAGTGGCCGTTGCCCCATTCAGGTAAAACACAAGGAGGAGGGTGTCAACTGAAGGAAAGTTTATGACCATAAATCTGTATTTGCCAGGACTGAGGCTGTTTTTTGACTGAATCATGAAAATGCCCCAACCCAGAACCAACTCTTTTCCCCCCGTCCGGAGACAGACGCCCGGCTGTCGGTGACCACACCAAAGCGCTTCACTCTCCTCCAGCCCCGGAACCCCGTGCCGGCTGCTGGGCACGAGACCGCTGCCCGCGGGCGGCCCGGCCGGCCGCTCAGCACGGGCGGCACGGACAGCTCCGCCAAGGGAGGCGCTTCCCGCTGGGGCCCGGGCGGGCGGCGAGCGGCTTCACGGCCGGCCGGCCGCTTCCCACCACCGTCAACACCTCCGGGCTCCGCGCAGGGCACAGGCACGGACGGGCAGCGCACCAGGCTGCGGGCAGCGGCGGCTGGTGAGGGAAGATGGAAACTGCCCTGCCAGGTACGGCCCCGCCGGACCCGGCCCCGCTTCGCCGGATGCCGAAGTTGCCGCCGGGCCCAAGCGAAGTTAGCGACGCGCGGCCCGTCCCGGCGCCCCTCGCTGGCCCTCGGCGCAGCTGCTCCGCCCGCACCCCCCTCCCCGCGACCCGGCCAGCGGTACCGCCCCCGCGGGTCGGCGCAGGCGTCGCCGCGGAGCCGCCGGGACGGGAGGGTGGGCGCGGGGTGCGGGCGGTGCTGCGGGCGGCCGCGGCAGAGCGGAGCGGGAGGCTGCCCGGCCGCCGCCGCCTCTCCATGCATTCACGGCAACAAAGAACGCGCTGAGCGGCAGGCGGAGGCGCCGGGCCCCTGGCTGTGCCCCGGCGGTGCCGGCGCAGAGGGCACCGGGAGACGATGGCGAGGAAGGGCGATGCCTCCGCACATCTCTACGGTGAGCGCGGGGCACGGCGGGGCGAGCGCCGGTGCTGGGGCGGGGGCGGCCGGCGGCTGTACCGCCCTCCGGCCTGTTTACAGCGCGGATCCGCCCGGCGGGCAGCGGCAGCCAGACGCGCCCGGAGTTTGTTTCTCTCGGCGAATATGGGGGTGCGGTGGGCGCAGAGTCCCCCGTGTCGGAGGTAGACCCCAGGACGCCGGAGCACCTCGCCCGGCCTGGAGCAAGCAGGGCGATCGGTTCGGGGAGAGAGCCGGTGGGCGCAGGGATGGGGGCGGGCCGACCTGGAGCTTCCGCCGCCGCCACCGCCCCCGCCGCGGGAGCAGGTGCGTTGTGGCCGCTTTGTCCGCGTTCTGGGGCGTAGAGAGGCGCCGGGCAGCAGGTGCGCAGGCCTGTGGCATGCGTGAAGCGTTGTGCGGGGCCGTGGGGTGCCCGAAGCGGTGTGCGGGGGAGGAACCCGCTGAGCTATGGTACCCTTGGGCTGCTGGTGTTTGGGGCGCGTGTAGCGGGAGCTCCCCCCTGGTCCTGCCAGCCGGCGCCGCGGGAAGGTCACCGGGGGCGGAACTTCGTCTGGGCGTTTGGGCTCTACTTTAACTGCTCCTTGGAAAGCGATGTATTTGCGATGGGGTACGCGGGGTTTGCAAAGCTGCTTAGCCCGTTTGAAGGTGTCGCTACAAAGCTGCTTTCCTCATCCAGTGTGCGCGAGATTTCCGTGGCAAAACAAACGTGCAGAATGAGCAAACCCCCTTAGAATAAGTCTGCTGCTCCGGGAGCCCTCAAGGCCTCCAGCAATGGGCCGAGTTACACAAAAGGGTAAACATGGCTTGGTAAAGCAGCCTTTGCCTCGGTAACGCAGGCATGCTGTGTGACATGTTTACACCTGGGAAAAATCTGTTTTTTAATTCATTGCCATGGTCTGAACCTTGATCTGACTAAAGGAAAATCCATGACTTGGCTTCCCTCGAAAAAGGAAAATGAAACAGAAGAACAGCCTTTAAAGAGGGAAAACAAGCTGCAAAGCAAAGGTGAAATCTAAATTGGTGAGTCTGAAATAATTTAACTTCTGAGAGAACCTTTTTCTACTCCCATGGAATTCAAATGGTTTTGCAGGTTACTGCAGAGAGAGCGTAGGCCTAGGATCATAGATATTCAGCTGTGATGGTAGAAAGAGTGGAAGTATTATTTTGAAAGAAGAGCAGGAACACCGTATTCAGGCAGGGAAAAATAGCTTTCGAATAAGGTTCAGTAAGTGCGATGTATGCTTCCTCAGTTGCCATTTGTAAGCAAGAACACTCTAGTAAAGTCGTGACGGGAGGTACCGAGTGTTTTACTGTCATAATACAAGATTTTTTTAAACTTTGATTTTGAAAGCATGTTACGTGAGTAAGAATGGGGGATTCTTTTTATTCAACTTAAGGGGGGAGGACAACATTCTGACGAATTGTAGAATTTTTGCTATTTGAGCTGTTTCATCAGTGTATTTACTTCCTTTTAGTTCATTTGCATGTATGGGTATTAATAGTGGTAATGTTTATTGTGTTACTACATTTGCAGAAATCTTGAGCAATTACTCTACTCTTGTATTGGGAAGCAAGGTTCTTTCCCTTGTTAGACACCGTAATGTTAAGGACTTATAAAGCAGAAAGTGCAGCATTTTGAAATTGAGCATATATGGCATACTTTTCCTTTTAAATTGGGTTGCTGTAATAGTTATTCTCTTGACTTTGTTGTCTTTGCCAGCAACTGGTTATTTATTAGCCTGCAGGTATATATTTCAGAGTTATAGTTGACCTAAACTTCTCTCCTTGGAATCTCGAGGATTCCTCGCAACATTTACAAATGACAAAGGCAAATTCTTCTCAAAGTTTTTTAACTCGTGGCATCAGTCTGGTTCTTCAGAAGAGATTGGTCAAGTGCATGGTTGACGAGTGGGGTCTTCATTTTTTAACTGAAGTAGTACTTCTTTTTCATGTCACTGCAATATTAAATGCTTGCACGTGACTGTTGAATGTTGGAATTATTTTTTTGTTCATTGTAGGGTTGGTGCTTGTCCTATAAACTATTTCCTGTAGCAGTGAACTGCAGTTCAGTTTTACCTTACAAATGGACACTGAAGGCCAAAGGGATGATTACATCTTTAAAAAAGACTTTTATCACTATTTTAAGAAACATTGAGAAAGTTATGAAGTGCCCAATCTCATTACTCCCAACTCAAGCTCATCTAGTTTTTTTAATATACGCGTGTTTCAATCTTCTCTTGGAAGTACTGCTTACCTATGATTTCTTTTGCCAGTAATGGATGCAACCAAAACTTGAGTCTATAATTGTGATATCCTAATTACTGCTGTGAAGTGATCATGTTAGGTTTCTCCTATTTGTTTACGTTCCCGAGTTGGGGAAGTTCTGTTTCACTTGGCAGAGCTTTTGAACTGTGAAACTTACTGTCAAGATGTCACTCTTGTCACTTGGTCTGCATTTGCCATTCTTAATTTCCTCCAGTTACACGTATGTGCCATGAAGGAAGGACATCCTCGGTCTGAGGAAAGTGGGCTATTTAGCCACAGCAGTGTCATATGATGTGGAAACTGTGACACTACTGCAGATAAAGCTTCCTTAGCTCCTGCTGGTAAGTCCTTGTGTATGTGGTATGTAATTCCTTTTGCCTTCTTGGGTTCAAATTTTGTACCAGCGGGGTAGGTTCATATCAAAAATTAAACTCAGTTTAACACTTTATTAATATTTTAATACACTCAGAAGTGTTGGAACTTCTAGGTGGAACTAGGTGGAACTCAGATTCAGATGGCTCAAACCTTTCTTCCTCTGACATAAATTCACTTCATCTGGGCTTTTCAGTGTGTGTTTTAGGTGGGATAAATCTTTTAGTCTTTGAGCACATCTGCTGAACCTAGTTACAGAGCTTCAGACATACCTGATTTTGCTAACATCCTAGTTTTACCTAGAACAATTCACTGTAGAATAAAATTGGGATGCTGGGCAGAAAAACGGAGAAAGAAATTTAAAAGCAGCACTTTGTAATATGTTCCCCGTTGTTTTTTAACTGCAGATAGGTCTTTTTGAGTGAAAACTTTCTCTCTTAGCATGCTGCTTCATTTTTTTTCTGCTTCTGTGGCAATGTCCTCCGCAACATCCTTGTCCCAAGAGTTACAGTCAATGGTTCAGTATCCAAGTGGGAACTGGTAATGAGTGATGTTCATACTGAAACCAATGCTATTTGATATGTACATCAACAAAATAAATGAGGTCGAGTGCACCCTCAGGACAGCTACAGATAATACCAAGGTGAGTGGTTCAGCTGATACACTAAAAAGGAAGGGATACCGTTCAGGGGGCCACGACAGGCTTGAGGAGCTGCAAGCTTCTTGAAGTCAAGCAAGGCCAAATGCAAGGTCCTACACTTGGGTCAGGTGATCCCCATCCCTGGCACAAGCTGGGGGATGAATGGTTTGAGAGCAACTTTGCAGAAGAAGGACTTGGGGTACTGGTGGATGAAAAATTTTCTATGACCTGGCAATGTGCACTTGCAGACCAGAAAGCCACTTGTGTCGTGGGCTGCATCAAAAGAGCTGTGACAGCACATTGAGGGAGTTAATTCTGCCCTTCTACTCTGCTCTGGTGAGACCCCACCTGAAAGTATTGCATCTATCCTCCAGTATTGCCAACACAAGCAAGACAGGGATCTGTTGGAGCGGGTCCAAAGGAGGGCCATGAAGATAATTAGTGGGCTGGAGCACCTCTTTTATGAGGAAAGGCATGTTGAAAGAGTTCGGACTGTTTGGCTTTTTGATGTGTACAAAGGGGGTTTGCAAGAAATGTGGAGAAAGTTGTTTTGTTTTGTTTGTTTGTTTTTCTTCTTCCCAAGATTTCTATTGAGGGGACAAGGGGCAATAGCTTTTAACTGAAAGAGGATTTAGGTTGGACATAAGGAAGAAATTTTTTATCACAAGGGTGATTAGATGCTGAAACAGGTTGCCCAGAGAAGCTGTGGCTGCCCCATCTCTAGAAGTGTCCGAGGCTTCGTTGGATGGGGCTTGGTGCGACCTGGTCTATTCGAAGGTGTCCATGCCTGTGGACATAGGGTTGGAATGAGATGAGCTTTAAGGTCACTTCCAAGCCAAACTGTATGGTGGTTCTGTGAAAAGATGAAAAGTACTGCATACCAGAGACGGTTTGGTCAGTAATTGAATAGGCAATAAAACTGGTAGGCTTTAGTTAATATGATTTTTGCTCACCTAGTGGTCTAGCACTTCTTTGTATTTCTTGAGCTGAAATCATTACGGCATTTTCCGGTCCAATTAAGATTCTAGAGTATCTGAAAGCATCCAGGTTCTACATTTGTTACCCTTTAGCACTTGAGTGTTGTACATCTTTTAGCTTACTGACTTAAGCTGAGCCATTCTTGGTAGTAATTTATTGCTCAACCATGAACAAGGATGATACAAATCAGAACATTTGTAAATAAGGAGATTAATGTAACTAATGTAATGTAATAGTTATACACTATTGAGTAGGTTATGGTATAACTGTCACTGAACCTTATCAAGAGAGAATTTAATAAGCTGGGCTTCTTGTTGAGTAATTAAACTTTGTTATATCTTTTAACAAGCAGGATACTAATACATAGTTGAGGGGAAAGTCTCTCTGCTACCATCCCGAGTCTGTATAGTATATTATCATCCAATCTTGCGTTCCGCTTCTCGAAGTCTTTCCTGTCGTACCAGGCCTGCATTTCTCTACACTATATCCTTATATTAGAGTCGTAAAGGTCTCATTCTGCGCAGGCTAATTAGTTGTTACTGTTACTTGATAAGCAAAAATATAATAAATTAGCTGTAATCATTTGGTCAGAAGAAAAAAATGCTTTTACGGTTAAACACACAGAAATGTGGAAGTGATTTAGTAAATTCAGTAACTGATCTTTGCTTGGATATGAGAAAATCTGTTTGCTCTGCGTTCACTCCTGAAGTGTAAAAGCACATTACATTCACAGTACATTCACAGTTGCTTAACTGTATTTATTGTTTGTGTTTCCTATTGCTAATATCTGTCTCAGAAGCTGATCTACAAAATCTGCTAATGTGATTCCCTAGCATCTGGGTATTATGTCAGGGAGGCAGCCTATCATTAATGTCTATTAGTCTACTTAAATAATACAGAAGCATCTAGCGGGATAGTGTAAATTGCATTAACTTAGGACTATTAAAGGACATAAACATAAGAGCTTTCCTGCGAGTTCAGGAACAAGGTGTGTTTTATGGAATACTACTCTGACTTGTTTACAGTGAAGATGAATACCCAAATCTGTGAACGATCTTAGTTACAGTGAAGGCTAAGGAAAATGTGATGGCTGTGCGTTGTACAGCATATATGTGAACATGGACATTAAGATTTCCATGTGTGGTGTTTTCCTTTTGAGCTTGTACTGATTCCTTTGGGAGTTTGAAGATGTTTCAGTCAGAGATTGAGGAAGCAGTGAAGAAGTGCCAAAAAATCCTGGAAGAAGACTAACAGAATAACCTTTCAAAGTTCTTTCCAACTGTATTTTCTGTGAGCACTTACTTGGGAGGTGTGTAAGGGTAACACAGAAGACTCAAAGTCCATGAAGGTGGTGTGGGAAAGTGGTGACATTTCTAATAAGTAACTATGGTGGAAAAATAAGTTTATTATAAACCTGTGTTTTATTTGTTGGTTTTTTTTGTTTTTTTTTTTTGCTAAGATGACAGGAAATAAATGCCTGGCAGCCATTAGAGTTAGATGGATGTCTTAGATATAGAATTATTTTTAGGCAGCAGGTCTCAACAGTGACTGAGTATAATTTTGGACAGAAGACCCATGCAACTTAAACTTTATGTGAATGTTTCTGCTTTTTTTTTTTTTTTTTCCTTTTTTTTCCCCCTTTTCATATTGTTCAGTGTAAATTTGTTGGTACCAAGCTTTTACGATCCTGGAATTCCAGTCTCTAGAATTCACTTCTCTCCAGGTATAGATATAAATAGCTTTATACCTGTCATTCTGAATAATAGAGCTGCAAGCCGTATGAAACATCAAGAGTGGGGCTTTTTCTTCTTATCACATTAATCTGCTGTGGCACCTCACAGCAACTGGGCTGCTATAAACACCCAGAAATAAAAGTAGCCAGGAGGGAATCTCTCTGGCTCGTGGGATAATCCCACAGAGCCTACTGCTGATGTAGAAATTCAGTGCTGTCTGCATGCCTACAGAAATTATGGGGAACTTTTCACAGGCAGAGATGGGATACATCTGACTGTTCCTTCTGAGTTCTAAGAAATATCCCTAACTAAGGGATATTTGCATTTTTCCAACCTCTCTCCACGTAAATGAAATCATCCTTTCCCTCCCATGTTGTGCTGAAGAGAGCTGCAGCAAGTGACCATACTCCTTGAAGCTGCTCTGTTGAGCAGTCACTTTGAAGTCAAAGGTCTTCAGTTTTACTAAAACCTGAAACAGTGCCTTTGATTGATCTCTGGCATCTGCCAAGACAAGAAAGTTTTGCCTAAAGTGATCTTCTCCCTCAAGAGGACCGCTGATTAACGTTACCAAAAGATGTTTGGTGGGTTAATTCTCCAGCAGGAAGTCCCATGCTTGTACCTATTTTTAACTGGTAGACATCTGTTAAAATATATGACATAATGTATACTTCTGACATGATAAGGGCACGTTTGTGCCTTAGGAGTATGTTTCACCAGAATGGGGAGCTCTAACATGAGTGGGCTGGGATACCACTTAATTATCTCTTCTGCACAGCTGATTATATATAGAAGAAAGTATTCATTGCATGCAGATCATCTAGACTTATACAAGCTGATGTGCTATAAGATTTGGTAGCTGAATTAGTGTCCTTCAAAATCAGTGTACTTTGAAATAAATGAATATGCGGAATAATACTTCCGGTATTTATTTTATAAGATTATTTGTACAGGATATTACAGTAAAATTAACTGGTTTTTTCATCACTGTTATTTTTCTACAAGAGTTACAATTTCTTGGATATGATCAGGTTGCTAAAAACTAGCTGACTAAATGTAGCAAAATACAGTATTTGTTTTTAGATTCCCCCCCCCCCCCCAGGATTATAAATAATTTCCATGCTGTTGCTTTACTCTGTCTGACAAAAGGCAATAAGCTGTATCTGTGAATATCCCTTTCTGTTGGTTTCAGTACAATGCAATATCTGTGCTAGCATCTAGGCAACTGCTATAAACAGGGAAATGATGTGCCTGAGACCAATACTCTTGAACTCTTTTAATATTTACCCCCATATGTAATTTAAAGGTTTGGGTAGGATTTGTGAGATAATCAAATGCTTTCATACATATATGTATGTGTGTGTGTGTGTGTGTGTGTATATAAGTAAGTAAATACGTATATAATATGTACATACATATAGATTTCCTTGTTAGCATTTTTCTGGAATCTGTCCAGGTCCCTGCTACACACAGAGAAAGTATTGCTGACAGAATTATTATAACTAGGAACACGTAATTTCATTTGGAAAGCAAGTAACATAATGTTACATTATATTGTATTTCTAGTTATGCAGTTCATGCGGAGCAGATAGCTCCTTGCTAATTTATGCTGATGGGCTCTTCACAAATGACCGAGTGCTGTGGCAAGAGCCATGTAACACCAGTCCACAAGCTTGAAGTTAGCCACCATTTGGTTCTCCAGTCTGAGGGAAAACAACCATCTTGGCAGCTGTCTGAAAGCTTATTTTGGAATTTTAGAGAAGATAATAAAGAGAGCTCAGCTACTGGAAACTGTTGGCTTTTTCTTCTAATCCTTTTATAATGAAAAGTTTTCCTTTCAACTGAGGGAATCAAAAATCTGTAGGTACTGAATGAGGGGTTTGGGATACTGAGAAGCAGAATAGGAAGAGAAATCAGTGAAAGTTTTTTAACAAGGTGAAAGTAACTCCAAATCAAGAGAATCTGTAACTGGGGATGGTAAACAAACAAACGACCACTAGAATTCTGAGCCAACACTGTCAATGAAGTTGTATAGTACACCTGGAAATGTGACTCTGCAAGCAGAAAAAGATAAATGCTCCAACTGCTGTGAGCTTTTTTCGAAGACTCTTCACCGTTATGTGCACTGTAACCATTGCCAGAAGAAGATACACGAGCAATCCTGCAAATGTTGTTTGTTTATGCTCTGTCTCACTCAAAAGTATAAGAAAAATACAATAAGAGAGGGTGGCACGGTAAAGGAAAAATCTGGGGAACTGTTTCATTTTTCCCCCACAGAGTGACTTCTGGGGGATGTGAACTGTCAAGTAATGTATTTTTTGTCACCTGTTTTTTGACTTGTTTTAAGCTCTTGGGGCAGTTCACTTAGTGGGATCAGTTGATGACAATATTACATTCAGTGTGGGAATGAAAGTTCATTAGATTTGTCTAGTCCTGTAGGCCTTGCACTAAGCTGCGTTGTCTCTGGCCGTTCCCTGTCATACTTAAGGGCAAAGTATCATAGTTTTATGTCTGTACCAAAGATTTGTAATTATCTTTAAAAGGCATCTGGCGGTGAATTTGCTTTAAAGTATTGAATTGGCCTGTATTGATTTTACCTTTGAAATAATAAGTCACAGTTGCCCAACAAGGGCAACCGAATGACAGTGGTGCTTAATACAGACTGCTGTGCATCTGAGAAGGTTCTCTTGTTTATGGGTAAAATTCTGCTTCTAGCCTGCATAATAAATGAAACTGAAAGAGGAAGTGGATTCTGTTCTCACTGTGTGAGCCCAAAAGCCTTTCTGGAGCACTGGCAAAAGTAGCAGTCTGTATAGCTGTGCTTTTTTGGACCTTTCAAACATGCTTGTGCTGTCTTGGCCTATCTGCTCATCCTCTCATGCAAACCTGATGAGCACTTGCAGACACTCGGGATAGCTGGGCACTGTCTTAAAATATGCTTTCCTGATGTTGGGGCATTTTAGCTTTGGTATCAGTCACGATTAGTGTTATAAAGGGCAAAGCCATAGATGTCTGCTTTCCCTTGCTTTGTCTCCGTAGGATACGGTCTTGTATATAATTTCCGCTTACAGCTGGGATTGGTTTGCTCTTCACCCATATCCTTACCTTTTCTTTTGCGAAGATGGATGAATGCTAAATATTTTATTAGAAGATTAAATTATGTATTTATATTTTTACGGGCTATGTTTACATTTGATGACCACAACATACTATATTGTCTTTCTCTGCTGCTTTGGCTGCACTACAAAAGCTGTGGTAAGTTACACTGTGGTTACTCACAGCTTCCTCCTGACTATTTGACACAATCCCTCAACAAAATACTGCTAATGTTACTAGTTTAGATGCTTCTAAATAATTGTAAGGTTGCATCCCTGCAAGGAAAAAGAAAGTTTATGCAAATTATTGGTACAGATGTCAAGTTCTTGTACTGTAGCTGTTGTCATTACAGGCATCCATTTTGACATCGTCTGTGCATCTGGAGTATCTGCTTTGCCTTTCATTATTGTCTGTTCACCTCTCTCTGTTCTATCAATCTGTCGTTTAGTTACAAAATACAGTTTTAGCTCATTGCATGGTCCTTCATTGTTTTCCTCTGTTATAGAAGAATTTTGTGGTTTTTCCTCCCCATTCTCATTCTACTGGTTTTGATTCTATAGATCTGACCTACATCAAAATAAATACGAGCAAAAGGCAAGGAATTTGATGCTTTTTTCCGTGTTCCATTTGCAGTATATTTCACCATAAGAACTGTTTTTTTTTTTAAAGGCGATTGCAGATTGCCAAAATATGTAGAACACAAGATTTCTCTCGGGGGGAGTTTGTACTTGACTTCCAGCTGTGAATCTTCTGTAATGCATGATGGATCCCTGTAGGAAACCTGCCATTTTCTTTTGGCAAACCTCAGTGGCGATAAACATTGATTAAGGAGTTGTTGGAGGTGATTTTGTTCATTTGTGTTGCAGCTTTCGTGGAACTAGGTAGAAAGCACTTTGCAGTAGATTTTTTGTACAGCTGAAAGTTGTTTGCAACTCTTTTCCAAATCTTCTGCTGAGTTAATGTGCTGAATCTGTAATAAAAAAAAAACATTTTGGCCGTGAGAAAATCTTCCTCCGGAAGTGCTGGGTAAGAAGTATGTTACCATGTACTACCACATTAGAAAAGGATGAGGAAATGCATATTTGGTAAAGGAAGCCTCTTGTTTGTTAGGTTTTGATGATTTGTGTGTTGCTCAAGATGGGAAACTTGCAGAATGTGTGAGAAGTTGTTCATGCTGCAGGACCATTTTCCCATAGCACTCAAAGCAATTGTAAATGTAATTGTATTGATAGTATGACAAAGTGTCAGAGTATCCCAGAAATAATAGGTCTTAATACCTAATGATCAATCTCTGGTTGTCTTGATGTGTTTATTCCTGGTGCTGCATTGTGCCAAACAATTGAAACATTTCTATTCTGGGAATACCACTAGGATGGAATGTGCACCATGGGACAGATTTTTGCTTGAATTCTCTAGTGAGTGGGAAGTATTTAAAGAGTGGGGGCCAAATCCACTGCTGGTTGGTTTTTTTTTCCCCTCAAGTCTGAATGATGGCTTTTATGTGTCCTGTGAAGACACATAGTTGTTTCAGTGTTCCAGCACAAGTTGCGTAACGAAATAGGGCTTAGCGGGGTAGGTATCCAAATCGCAGTGAGGGAAAAGGGGACCATTTCTTGGCATAAAATATTCAGCAAGCATATAACTAAAAGTGTTTTGCAAGATTATAGAGACACTGGCAAACTGATGTAATATTCATATTTTCAAATTTTTGAAGACAATAATCCACAACTCAAATGGTTTTTTACTTTTTTTCCTACTCTATAGTGAAACAAGAAGAGAGACTGAGGATAATTATGGGTATGTCTAAAAAAACCTGGAATTAAAAACTATTGGCTTCCATCCTTAGAATAGAATAGTAACTTGGAACAGTCTTCTGGCACGTGACCTCAGAAAGTCAGTCTTCTGTGTCCTGATATTCCCAGTTTGTCCCATATAATCTGTATTAATCCTTTTGGTTTTTGTGGAATGAGATTGAGATCTCTCACAAAAGGTACTCTAAGAAGAAAACCATTTGTTAACCTTCATTTTGTCTACTAATAATAGGAAAATACATGGTTGTGTTTCAGGTAATTTTTCTTCAGTCAAGTTCCTTATTGCATTTCCTGAAGCATTCAGGATATATATGTACTATCACCTCATTCTGCATTTTACCAGTACGTGCTTATTATCTATATGGATCTGTGTTTGTTGTAAGCATTCAGGAATCATTTCACTAGTGTATTATCTGGATATCAGGATCGAGTAATAACATATTGTAGCTATCAAATTCTCATTTATGCACAGTTTGCTACATTTATAGTTTGACTTATATGGATTCAATCGATGGGAGTGTACCATTCTAAAATGTTCATGTGCATTAAAAGAAATTATTGCTGATGAGATTACGATTCAAGAAACAGGTCTTTTTGAGTCATCATATGAATTGTATCTTGAAAACATGCTAGGATTTGAACTTCTTTCGGTTCATGCTGTTCTTAATTCCAAAACTGTTGTGCTTTAGATTCAAAATTTTCATTCAGAAATTGATTTTTGAGTAGTTTATTCCATTTTGCATCTGTCAGGATAACTGAAGTCCAATTTAACTTAATGCCTTTAGGTTGACTACTAAATACAACTTGTGGACTTGTTTTTAGTGAAGGACATGTGGATAATCTGCTGCTGTTCTTGGATCAATCTTACAAACTCTTCTACACTTCTGTTACAGTTTGTTCTTCAGTGTATCCTCCTGCATCATCTCCTCCTGTTTCCCTTGCTTACCTGATTGTTTGCATTTCTGCTTGCTTTCACGGTCTATTTTTTTGTTTTGTTCCTTCCTTTTTTCTCTCCAGAAGATCTTTTTGTTCCGCTTAGTCATTAATCAAGCCACATTAATCGCAGTTTAGATGGAGACCTGGCATTGTGTCTTTTAAGCTGAAGAACAGATATTGCTATTGCTGCATTGGCAGGGAAAGAAGTCTGGGAAGCTGAAAACATTAGCATTCTAAAACATTTCATCAGTCCTATTTTAAAAGTCCTGAATAAAAGCTTTTTTTTCCTCCTGAGAGCGGTTTAACATGAAATCGGTACTCTGAGATTGGAAACCAAGCCTTTCCCACCAGGCAAGTGTACCTGTCAACCAGCCCTGTTTTCCTCTTGGCTTAGTGACTGTGATCTTGCAACTTCTAAATTACTGTCTGTGTCGTCTGCATGTGACAGGATCCCCCAAGTCTACTTTACAGGTTTTAGGCCCCTAGTTCAGTTTGTAGATCTGTCTCTTCACCTTAGGTGAGCCCATAGTGGGTTACTATGGCAGAGAAAACCTTCCAGAAAATAGTGAAAGGGAGGTCAAGAAAATTCCGATCCTTATCTTCGGCATCAGTTTCTCCAGCATAAGGTCCTCTGCTTAAAACACGAGAGAAATTAAAGATTACTTGCTATTTTTAGTGCGAGTGTTTGCAGCTTTTCTTGGAATTTCTGTAGTAATTGCCACACAAATTTAAGTTGCTCTTTAGGAACTCCATCTGTCTTATAAAAAAACAAACCAGAAGATACAGTTTAGAAGCAGTAGAGAGAGACAAAGTTTCTGAACCATTATTTCAGACTAGTTTAAGTCTCATTAAACTTACAGGAAAGATTTAACCTGAGTCCTTTCCTGTGGAATGCATAGAGATGCCCATCTTTTTAACTGAGCAAGTTAAAAAAGATTTGCAAGATTTAGAATCTCAACTTTCAAATTCATAATGCTGAATTATACCCAGGAAAGGAATGTAGATCAAAATGAGTATTTTTCTTCTTATAAACAGTCCTTTTTTTGACATTTCCTTTTACTAATCTCCCTGTCAACGCAGGGTGGTTTCTATGAAATAGCTCTCTCTTTTCAAATTAGTTTCTGGTTACCTGACATAATTTACAATATAGCTGTAATGTTGATTTCACTCTTTGCAGTTATTTTCTGTGATAGGCTTCCAAACTGATAGACTCTTGACTGGCAAAATGTTTTAGAGGACAGAAAGGGCTGTTTTGGTTTTAATGGTCGATGGTGCAGTGTAAATGACACCAATTCAGAGGAGACTAGACTAATGCTACTACTCACTGAGATATTTAATTAGTGCTATGCATTCTAAGACATATAGAAAACAAATTTAGTATGCAGTAGTCCCTTTATTTGATGAGTCTTTATGTACCTTCTTAGGTAGCCTTTTGATTTTGGACCAGCTCTCCACATTAAAAATGTATAAAACATTTTTATCTCTAAAGCTGAACAGAAAGGATACCTGTCATTCAGGAGCATTTCATATATGGCAACATATTTCATATATTCCCATTTCTGGCAGCAGAATGGCAATAAAAATGTGGTTAGGAAGAGAAGGCAGAATAATTTGGGATTCAGGATGGAGAATTATTTAAGGATATGAACTCGGAAATGAGAGTTGAAGGACATGAACAGTACAGAAGGAAATAGATTATGGGGCCTGGAATGTCGGAGGTCTCAGATAATGGAAGTAGCACTTATGAATCCTTGAACGTGTTCTGCTTATTTTTTTAGCCAGAAGAATTCCATGAAGATCTCCCTATTACAAAGGGATGGCTCTCTTAGCAGAACACTCACTTCTGCTCAACTGGAAAGGAAGTATGTAGTCTGCTAGCTAAATACAGGTGACAAAAAGTGTTATTATGCAGTAACACGTGGACGCCTATCACCCGGGAGTGTTAAAATCTTGTATTTCAGAGTCACGGTGTGGAAAATGCTTACAAGTAAAATTTAAAATCTGTATGTGTGTATGCTCACAGACACAGACGGAAACAAACAGTAGGTAAAATACAATCGTTGCAAAATTGCTAGTTAATTGCTAATTAATTGCTAGTTGCTAAGTTTGGTGTTGTTTAGCTTCTCCAGAGATTTGGATAAGGAATGCTTAGTGAGTGCTGATAATAAATTAATGTATTTTGCATTTATACATAATATAGTATAGATATGATGTCTTTCTCCTCACTTTCCTTTCTTTGAAGAGATGAGTGGATTAAGGAATGTGAGGAAGAAGTAGGGTGTAAGCATGCACTGGGAAATCCTCCCTCCACATGCTGACGCCTAAGTTTTGCAGTACCTATCATTTGCAACAACCAGAGGCTCATCAGAATGAATACTATGGTGTAGTGGCTCACCGCACGAGGCAAATTCAGACTACACGCCATAAAATTTCTGTTGATGTGCAATTCCCTCAAGGTCTCAAGAGATGAGATTAGGTGTTCTATGGTAATGCATTCTGTAGGTTCGGTCATAGTTTAAGTATAGCATCTAAAGGCCATAAAAGGAGTGCTGTGACCTGCACAAGCTCCAAGTACGTGCGTCCCGAGGGCATTCTCTCAGAATACCGTTGGGAAGGGCAGAGTAGAATTCTTCATGGCACCAATAGCAGACTTACTAGCCACAGAAACCTTACTGCTGCAAATTCCACGTAGCAAAGCATGTTAGCAGCACCGTCATGGCTGAATGTTAGGCTTATGTGCTTTCGGTCCACCTCTTCGGTATATCTGTATACTAGCAACTGGCTTCATATGTTGCAGAGAAAAGTGTAAGTAACTTGAGCATTAATGTGTGACACTTTAAAAAAATGCAGTTTTAATGGGGACGTGTAATAACAATAACAGCAATAATAACAATGTATTAGTTATTGTTTATTAGTAGTATAATATTTCTTGACTATACTTTTCAGTCCCAAATGACCGTAAGAAAAAAGCACCGGAGTTGATTGAGCAATAAAGTTGCAGTGCTAAAGGCTCCATTTTCGAAGCGTTTTCCTTTGCTTCCAGCTCCTAGGATTTCACTGTTTTCACAGGATATCACAACCCCGTTACATATAAGAGCAGAAACTTGCTTCCGGTTATAATTTATGTGATTATTAATATTTAGCAAAATAAGACAACAATTTCTAGGCGTAAATTGGAGATTAAACCAGAGACTGACTTTTAGGCAACTGGGCCTAATATTAAGCATTTTTAGCTGACAAAATAGTACCAGAACTTCCAGTCAGCAAGTTCTTATTTACATTATAATTTTATTGCTTACTGTTATTCTTAAAATGTTAAGGTACATCTGCAGTGCATGAGGCTCAGTCTAGGACTGTAAGATGCTCCCTTTTTTGTGACTTTTTGTAAGGAGGTGAGACTTGTACTACTTCTGAGACTGGGAAGGAATTTTCTGATCTTTCATCAAAGTAAATCAGATTCTTACTCGTATGACTTCCATCTTATATTTTTTCACAACTCTTAAAAACTTTCTTGGTGTTGCTAATATTAATATGCATTCTGAGAATCTCCCCAAATCCTATTTTGCCTCCTATTTTGGTCTGATTTTGATTTGTCTTTGAGATGTTTCTTGTACACAAGTTATTTGTCAGTCTATTAAATATTCATGTGTTAAACATTCGCATTAAATGTTCACATCTATGGTGGGCTGCGATTTTCTCCTTCCTCGCTCCCTCTCCCCGCAGCTGCTGGAATACACTTCTCATATAATTTATGTATAACGAGTGAGTTGTATTCTGTGGCTGCTGTAAAGTCTGTAAGAATATCTCTTCCCTCTTAGAAAACAGCGAGGTTCTGATCCAGCATCTGTATTTAACCAAATGCTCAGCTTTTGGATCCTGAACACTTTTTAAGCTGCTACCAAGGCCCATGGCCCATTCCTGTAGTGAAGCAGATGTTGGGCTGGGTTAATCACTGCGTACCCTTTCTTTTGAACAACGTGAAGAATTGTAGAAAAGGGTTTTATCTTTTGTAATCACATCTTCACTAATTCCACATACCTTATAGCTGTTACACATCTAATGATTCATATATATGGATTTTAGTCCTATAATGGTTTCAGTCTAGACTCAGCATTTAGGAGTGTTATTTATGCCACCGTGTCTATGGATTTACATCTAGGATTATACTTTTCAGTTGTTTTGTTCTAAATTGATATCCCATCAGCAACAGAGAATGATTTCCAAACTACGGTTAGGTTACCTATCACAGATTGGAAAATCTGCAAACTAGTTATAATAAACCTAGTCTTATACATTGAGCATACCATGTATTTTGCTGCTGAAATGGAGGGGGAATCTGAGCCAGTTCTGTGCTTTAGACACTAACGTGACACCTGCTTCTGCAGAAACAGGTTGTTTCCTAGACTTTTCTCATAATGCGCAGTGCTCAGTAAAGTATCATTGCAAGTGGGTCTGTGTACAGGTTTAGGAGTCACTATGTATAAATTTTTACAGATATCTAGCTAGCATGAAACTTTCCAGACTTAATCCTCTTACATACAAAATTATTCAAACAGTTTTCAAATCACCATTCAAATCATACTCTTTTTTGTTTTAACACCTAATAATAAAATGTATGGAGACATTGTTTTCTGCGTTAGTGTCTAACAATCTCTTATTAATTGTGCATGTTCGAAATGCCTATAGGTTTCTTTGAAGGATAAAAACCTGTAACTAATGTTGGATTATTTATTTGCTAATAGTCTTATTATCTAGGAATAGAACCTGGCTCAAAGGATGCAGACCAACTCAGCATAATATGTTGTTCCTTTAGAAGCCTATAGAAACAAAATACATCAGTGGTCACAGTCCTCTTCTTTTGTCTGACAATACATTTGGCTTTGTATAAAGTCAAGTTTTTGATTCCAGAGGTTTGGTTTTTTTTGTTTTGATTTTTTTTTTTTTTTAATGAAGACAAAATAGAGAATACAGTGGAAGTCTGTTTTTTTAAATAAGTGAAAAAACTTGGAATAAAGGGTCACTTCTGACCATTTCCAAGCAACTGTAAGGGATTTATTTGCTCAAATAAATTCTTAAATTACATCTGCCTGTATTATTGTTTTGTGAATATATTCACTGTTCCAGACACAGAGCCATTGTTAACACTGCTAAGACTGCAGAGCACATCCTGCAGTAAGTGGCAGAAGTCTCAGAAATTAAGGCAAAATAATTGAAAATGTGTCTGCCTGTTAAAATACTGGATCTAATTAAATAGCCTTACAAATTCTTAATTGTCACTACATATTTCATGGTTCAGAAACAACCAGGGAGAGCTGGTGCTTTGTTCATTATACCAAACTGTACATAGACTGTACAGAAAGACAGGCATTCATAATAGTGCATCTTATGTACAGTGTTAAATAGACATAAATTTTCACCTCTGTTAAAGCAGCAATAGTCATGACTCACCAAATCCCCATCTGAATGGTTTTCTTCATATAGTTTTTTTCCTCTAAAGAATGTCTCCACGAGGTGTGCGTATCTATACAGAGAAAAGCCAGTGAATTAGCAAATGGCTATTAATAAGGCTTATTTGCAGGTCACTAATTTTCTGGACAAATCTATACGCTCAACACTGTAATTTGTCTAAGGCATAACCAGTTATTTTTGTATTCTAATATCATACCAAATACTAGTAACCGAGTGAAAAGCTGGTCACACATTCAGCAATATTTGGGCAAAACGAACCTTCAGTTGCTGCGGAGGGTATTCAAGAGAAAATGCGTTGCTAATGTTAAACACACTTGAACTTCTGTTATGTTGTTCTTTGAGAAAAAATAATCATATATAACCATCCTGCTGCCAGATCAAGGTTTGCCTTGGAAGCTAGGCCAGGAGTGCCGGGGCTGGGCTGGCAGGGTCTGTTGGATGGTGCCCAGCAAGGCAGCAGGTCAGAGCGAGCCCGGGGCTGGGGTAGCCTGCAGCTGGGAGGCAGGGCTGGCTCTGCCCTGGTGCTGCAGGCAGGGCAGGGTAGGACAGGGGCCCGGTGGGCTCAATAAGGTCTGATGGCTCCGTGGCTTCAGGCGGGAGCGTGAGGCGGCCTGGGCTGTGTCTGGCACGGGCAGGGGCGAGCTGCGGCTATGTTCATTTTATATTGGACGTTGTGCCAACGTTACATTAGGATTTTTGATGTCTAGCTTTCAAAGAGAATGTCAGCTCATTAAATAAATACAGGCAACTGTTGGCCATTCTTGGTTTAAATCAGCAGCCGTTAGAAAAGGCCTGGTATACAGAGAAAGACAGATATTCAGAATTATGCATTGCTGTTAAGGCTCTGATTATTGCAGTTTGAACGTGGCTTTTGTGGATTAGACACTAGTTTATTCATAAGGTTGTGAGTCTGACTGTTCTCTCTTGCTTTCAAAGTAATTGAATGCATTTGTACAAATAAAATAGTGGCAGACAGATGATGTACACAAAGTCCAGAATAATCCAGCTCTTGTTTCATCCACCTGGCATTTTTATATCGAAAAAAATGTGTATAGTTGCACTTTTTTCCCAGTAGCAACAGTGCCAGATTATAATTATTAATGGTAGATGCTGGAGATAATACCCTCCCTTTGCGACTATGAAAGTGGTATTGTAATGATTTGTAGAAAAGGTCTTGGTATAGTATCTGCATGCAGCATTTTACAGCATTAGATTATCTAGAAGAGGTTGCAATGATATGTAATGGTATAAAGCATTTGGGGTTAAAGGTTCTGCTAGGAGAAAAAATCATTGGCTGCCATCTATCATTCTAGATCAGCTGGAGTGAAGCAGCCTAGAAACAGAAAACACTGGCATTTTCTGATCCTGGGTAGGAAGCATCTGATTATTTCAAAACATTCCTTTTTCCAGGTAAAACATCGTCAAAGACCGTATTTTAGATGCTTTTTTTCTAAAGCATGAGAGTGTGTTTCTAGACCAAGAACCCTTTTTAGCTGGATTAATATCTGAAAATGTTGGGAAAGGGAGATATTTAACAAAACAGTTACATCGGACATAACTAACAAACAGAATTTGCTCTGTTCTAGAGTTCTCCCAGTCTCCTGGGCCCAACCTCACTTTGAAAATAAGGTCTCGTGGAATAGGTGAGTTTGCAGAGAGGTGCTCTTCCCACACGTGCTGCCATTTCAGAAGTATCTTTGTAGCTGTATCTTTGCTTGGAAATTCAATGAAACTTGTTGCTGCATTAGTCCCAGAACAAGAATAAGAAATGGAAGCTGGGAAACAAAGAACAGACAGAATTTCAGCTCTCAAGAAGAATTTGGGGGAACAGCTAATAAGCTCATTGAAATGGAAACCTTAATGAAGCTCTATACATGTGACCCAAACTGCTGGGAATGTTTCGTTTGTTGTTTAGAGAACTGTAGAACTTCCTGAGAACTGAGAACTTCTGCTAGCTCTTGCTATTTTTGATTTCGTGGCAGAATTGCAATTTAGTGGTAATTCGCTTGTAGTACGTTAACTGTATTTTCAGTCCCCTTTCTGTGGGTAATTGTTTGACAACTGGTATATTTTAATACCTGCCTGATAGCCTGTGCTGTCACTAATACCAGGAGAATGTTAGGTGTTTGACATTTGATTATATCATGCTGGTGATCTTTTGCCTAATGTTAAGTGAACATGGACAGTGTGTTAATAGTACAGACTCCATCGGGAAAAACATTGCACGGTCTCTGGACTGATAGTCAGCTGGGGGTATGTTGGGCTGTTCACTTTGTCTTGTGGCTATGACATGGAGGACATCATACTTCTTCAGATACATGAGTAATTAGGAGAATGCAATGATAATAATTTCATTCTTAGAGTCTGATTTAGTGCTTGGTTTTTTAAGCACAGTAGAAAAGCAGTCAGCCTTCTGCAGTGAACTGTCCCTGACCTCATGATTCCTGGACATTTCTTTTTATGTAGTTTGCATCACCTGGACCACTGGGGAAGCAAAGTGAATGATGGGTAAAACCAAGTAGTACATAGTAGTTTGGTCTGCTTGAAACCTTAAACCCTTGCCTTTCACTGTGTTGTGGTTTCCCCCCCTCCCCCTTCCTTTATTCTGTCCTTCGGTAACACTTGAGCAGTGGCACTCGGTTTGTAGGCGGTGCTGAATGCCCTCCGCCCCGCTGTAAGTCAGCGACAGTCACTTTTGAAAGTTGGACTAAATGTGGGTGGAAACTGACTTGCATGTAAAGATCTGTGTCCTTGCAGCCATGTAAAGGAAAGGACAGCTAAGTGATGAGGTGACTTGTTTGTCTCATCTACCACTCCTCTTTCTGCTTCACCCTTCCATTTTTTGCAAGTCGTGAGCCAGTATGAATAGTATAATGGCAGTCCAGAAAGATTTAGGCTTAAGATATTTCAAAGGCAGCTACCATTTAGTATGATTTATTACACAGGAGAGGAATCATAAGTGTGCTTTTATTATAATTGCAATTTATGTGTGCATGATCTTATAAGAAACGAGTTATACCTGAATCTGTCAAAGAGGAAAAAAACCCTGTAAACCAGGTACAAGATTTATTGAAGGAGTTGTTTTTATATTAATGTCAACATTTTGACTTAATAGACTGCTTCAACATATTTGTGTCTTATAGTAATAATATATTATTTTACGTTACTAGAATTATTAGGCTGTGTGTGTATAAGGAATATTACATGTGACTTAAAATGTACCTTAAGTTTGCCTAAAAAAGTCCTCTAAGTAAAATTAAATTGACTGCTACTAAACAGCAGTACATTTAAAACATTTATTTGGATTCTTTGCAAAATCGAGACTGTAAACCTTGCAAAGATTAGGCTTTTATATATGTTGAAGAAGTTTCTGCTTCTGAAAGGGATAGATCAGTTGTGCAGGAAGTTGTGTTAGGTTTATTTTCATAATCCTACCCAGAACAGATGAGCAGAAGTATCAAAATCCTAATGTGATTTCTTAGAGAAACAAAACTGGGATGAACCTCTTTCAATCCTACTACACCCCAAGCCTTTGTTAGCAGCCTAATTCGTTGTCTTGTGCACTTGTGTCTTTGAGCATTGAATTAGCAGCTTGTGTACACGTGCCCTAGAGGAGGTGTTACTGTTGCTGAGGCCTTTTCTAGCAATACTTTGAATTACTTGAACTGACTGATGTACTCCAGTAGAGGGGAGCAGCGCCTGTACATGCAGCTCCAACGTCTTGCTAATAAAAACACTATTCTCTTAAAAAGCTGTATCTGTTCTAGTCACGGGCACATGTAATTGTTGACCAAATACCGGGGAAGAAACCTGAAGAAACTGATAGTTATCAAACTAGAAATAGTATTTTATTGGAGTTGAGTAATATATTGAGTAATATAACCAAATGCATGTTAGTGTGCATTTCCGTTTAGCACTGTCTGTTTAGCACCTTCTGTTCCTGTACTATATTGAGATTAACTGAAGCAGCCTTTCACAGAGGTGCAAACTTGAGTAGGAGCACAGTAAAATCAGTCATTTGGCTTCACTGTATTTATTTTCTTTTTCTTTTTTTCTTTTTTTCTTTTTCTTTTTTTTTTCTTTTTTTTTTTTTTTTTTTTTTTGCCTAAGGATGACAGGAGGTCTTGGGAGGTAGTTAAGCAGGAGAATTCAGTCAAAAGTTAATGTTTTGCAGGAGATCAGTCTACATCCTCACCATGTTACTTTTACCTTGGTTGCCTGATACTGGTCATACTAAATATCTCATTCGGTAAACATCAGAACGTTGCCGATAAGTTCTGTAATCACAAAATGTGCTGTGACTTCATGTTTCAGGCATCATTGGTGGACCATCATATGAGATTATTCTTCTTTGTCATTGCGTACTATGCAGTGACAGGGCTGACTTTAAAATGTTGGTTTTGTCGTTCCAGCATGTAGTTCAGCCCCGTCTTGTACATTATTGTAGGAGTGCATATACAAGTGTATACATTTCTCATTGCAGAATGCTACAATTGTTGTTTTAATCAAATTCCGCAGAGAATGGAAATTTCATTTTGGTTGGGATCACCACATGGAGATTCTGTTTCTTTGTGGCTTGAAAGGAGGGATTGCCTCAGGCTTTCAGATTCACTTACTGAGTATAAAGCTTCGTACTTTGTGTCACTGTATAAGCGTTACAGTATCAATGTAAGAATGCTTAGATCTTCTGGTGCTATCTCTTCCGTTCTGCATTTTTGTGCTGTGCAGAAATACAGAAAGTACATTTTAGTAAGAAAATGATTTAGTAAATTATGACTATTTCTACAGGTAGATATCCACTTGACGAGATTGGACATTTGGTATACTGCAGACAGTTTGCATTTTAGACTTATACTGCTTGAACTTTGGGGGAGCTAGTCATATGTAAAGAGGAGGAAGGATTTGGCCATCTGTGGCATTTAAAGATTATTTACACTCACAGTAGCACAAGCTACAAAAATATACAAAAATGGTGTGATACCTGTTTTCAGTTAGCAAATCATCAGGAGTTTTTTTGGTTATATTGACTTCTGTATGTTTATTTCACAAATGGTATTCAGGTGCAGCCGTGTCTCTTTCTGCGTCTACACTGTAGGTTAATAAAAGTTGATAAGAGTCATTCCTCTTTGTTCAGACTGGCTTGGGTAGGTGGACAAGGCGCTGAGTGATAACTTTCTATTCACAGAAAGGCCTGCCTACTTTGTGAATTTCTACTCTGTTTGGAGAAGTCCGTGACAATCAGCTTTATTTTTAAATCTATTTAAATAGTATTATTGTGTATCTGTGCTTGCTAGGGTAAGTGTGCTAGCTAGCAACACAGAAGAACACTGTCAGTATCTCATGCAGAGAGCTTACTCAACTGATCCAGGTACAGTAACATGGATAGAGATGAAGAATACTATGGAAAACATGGTAATTTAATTGCTTTCTTAGGACAATTCAAAACACCTGATCTGAATCTCACGTATTTCAACTGTGAAATTGTTTTTCAGTTTCCAGACTCAAATGGTTTTCTGTAACTTCTTAAATTATTAACAATATTCTAATTTTTTCCTACATGACTTTTGATAGTTTATTTAAATTGCACATCAAAGGTAAATTTTATATGTGTACATAGTTGGTTTTTATTTTAGGTAAGTAATTTAGAGTTGCTTTTTAAAATTATTGCAGTGATAAAGTGTAACAATTAACTTCATATGCTGTTTGGAGTCAGGATTGGTAAATATCTTGTGAGTTATTTCTTGTAATGATATTATACTTCAACATACACAAGTTTCATATTATAAGGCAGCCTGTAAAATAGATCTGTCTCATCTGCAAAGAATTAATATATTCTCAGGTTTTAATCTTAGCAAAAAAGTGTCAGTCCCCTCACCACTGCTTTCTTCCTTATGTCTACCAAACCCTAAAGCTTGGAATTGTCTTTCTGAATACATTTGGGCTTTTGTAGCTGGGGAAGCGGTTTGCTTTTACCAGGAGCTGTGTAGATACTAGAAGCATAAATAATTCCCACCTCACCCCCAAAAAATCTTCAGAATTTTAAAAGAATAATAGTAATTAAGTCGGAAATTTGGTATCTAATTTAGAAAAACGAGATTAAGCAAATGGCTTTTTTTCCTGTTGTTCCATGCAGCTGTTCACAGTTGTGATCAGCTGTGTCATATGTTTTGGTAGAGTGTCCCAGGGGTGCTACAGACTACTTCTGACAATGAATTCTACTGTATTTTGAACTTAGAATTTTGTTACCCTTTCCTTCTGTATTCTGCAATGAATTTATACCGAGAGCTCAGTGACAGAGAAGGCAGTTTGAGCCATATTGCCCTACACCATAACACCATAAGCATACAGACTGCTGGTGTGAGGAATGGTTCTTGGAAGAAGTTTGCAGTCTCCAGCAATTTTACGGCTGTTAGTGGCTGTTATTATGTCACACCATCCCTCTTTTTGGTTGTTGGAGATGAAAGTCTCCATTTGAATCAGAGCTCCCTTTCTGGAGTGCTTTGTTTTTATCCTCGTACTTATTAGATTCATTTGGCTGTCTCTGTGCTGAGATGCTGCATTTTCCTGTTCTCTTCCCAACAGGTATTTGTGTATCCATTCTTAAAAGCTTAGGGATGAAAATTCCAGTGTATGTTCCAGTGTATAATTGTGTCCTGAAAATTTTCCTAATGCCTAATCTAAACCATCTTTGCTGTAAATGAAGTTTGCTTCTCTGACTGGTAGAGGAAACTAAGAACAACTGATCATTATCAATTTCATATGGTGATTGAAGACTGTTGCTTTGTACTCCTTCCTTAATCACAGGCGTTGAAGTTTGTATTCATTTACTGCTTTCTGTAAACCTCCTAGTATCTTCTTTCTAATCAGTCCCTCTACTCTCTCAAAGTTGTTTGTATATTCTGAAATTCTAGTGCCGTGATCTAGAAATAGTTGTTCATCTGGGGCCTCCTATGTCCCCAAGCACAAGGAACGGTGACTTTATCAATCATTCTCATACATCTTGAAAGAGTGGTGGTTTTTTTGCAGACGTCAGTTGACTGACTCATTCTCTCCTTGTGTGCTGTAATCCTTTAGGATTCTTCTCAACAGTGTTTTTGAATACAATCTATATGGATTTCTGAATGGAGTTTGTCTTTATAACTTTTGTTACTTTACAAAAATCACTTTGAATTGTTGTTTATCAAAATCCATTTTGATAAATATTTCTGTCTCCAGAAGTGTTTTAACACTTGTCACCTGAACAGTTTCAAAGTGTTCACTTTACTTCATTGTTCCAATTTTTAAGGAAAACATTGAATAGCTGTGGAGAATAGGTTCCTCTAGTAGTGGGATTGAGCTAACTACTGACATTCAAAAGTAAGAACTTGAAGTCTTAATTGATGACTCAGTGAAAATGTTTGCCCCTAGAAGCAAGTAGACTGTAAGAAAGAATTGTTAGGAGTGGACTGAGGTCAGATCATTATAGGATTATATATAAATCACATATAGTATTTGTGGTGAATATCCTGTGCTGTTCTGGGCCTGCCTTTTCTAGTGATCTGTAGTAGCGCTGTAAAAGGTAAGAAATGGCATATGTACAAGAAACATTTGAGCAGACCAGCACATTTGAGTATAATAACTTGTAACATTTTTGGTAGCCTAACACTGCCATGTTATACAGTACAGTTATAAGCTGACTGATTATAAGCTTAAAACAGATAAAAGGAGGTAGTTCTTCAATGTTTGATTAACTTGTAGTACTCTGTGATGTAGGGCATTGCAGATTGTTAAAGTATATGCAAGGTAAATAGAAACTGATGAAATGAATGAGAAAGAAATTCACTCACAGCTATTAAATGCAAAGTCCTACTTCTAGTTAAGAAAAATGCAGTTGCAAATCTCTGTAATATCAAATTAAGGAAATACTACAGTGTTTGCCTTGGTTTTGCATTCCTCCTCACATATGGTCCCTTGGAATATTCAGGGTGTGGGTTCAGTGGATTTTTTAGTGTGGTCTGATGTGGCTGTTCTTATGTGCTAAACTTGTGTTCTGTATGAGCAATGAACAGAGGTTCAACTTCAGTGTGCTTTAAGGCCGGAACTTGTCCACATAGGCAGTGATGTTACAGACTCTTGATTTGTTCTGGCAGTAAATTATTCTGTAGTAGAAATATTTATTTTGTAGAAATTTCTCTTTGAAAAGGTTAATTCAATAAACACATGCTGGCCCAGCATTAGGTGCCCTGTATGACACTCTTGCTTTCCGGATCATGTATCTCAGCATAGCTTCTTCCACTCCCCAGCACTGCTGTCATGCATCGCTTCTCCAAAGTTTTTGTTTTTTCACTCTCTTCTGTATTAAAATATTTTTGTTGTAGGGGCTTTCCAAGGTGGATCTTAATACCTCAGATGAAGGACAAATAGGATTTTACTAACTGCTATGTTTATTGTACTGGTCTGTGTGTATATTGATAAGGCTTTTCTGATACAAACCGAGAACAAAGTCTGACCTCTAGTTAATAAGTAAATTCTGATTTTGAGAAGTTGCTGAGTTCTTCTCTAATTGAAGGAAATAAGTATTTTTCTTTGGGGAGTGGGGGAGGAAATTTAGGCTGGTAACACCATGTAATGCCAGAGATATTCAGAAGAGGAGATCCTTAAGAAGGCAGTGAAAAAGCACTCTGAGACAGTAATTTGTATTGTAGCACTGACATTTGAGTGAAGAAGTAATTTTTCATTGCACAGAGTTTTGTTCAGTAAATTTTCATAATTACTGGACTTTGAAAAAAAAGAAGTCGCTTAAGGCTGGATAACTAGCTTCAAAAGGAAAAATCCAAATTCTGGTCTGCTGAATGGAAAACTGCTTGTTTCTCTTCATTCAGTAGCTCAAAGCTTGAAAATCTAAATTGGACCATAATTTTTTGTTACTCTTTACCAAGTGAGATCATACTGTAATTTCTCTTATTCAAATCCACATTGGAAGCACAGGTTGGTGGGTTAGTATTTGGTAGGTGTTTAATATAGTTTTTTAATGTGTAGAGTGAGTCAGTCGGAACTGTGCTGACCAGGGTAGCCACATGGAAAGGAGTCCTGTTTGACTCCTTCCGTCTGTGAGCTCCGGTCAGATGTTGCTTCCTATTTCTAGGAGGAACCTGACTTCACCTTCTGGTCATTCTGAGATTCATTGAAAGCAACGACGATCTTAAGGATGTATGCATAATCAACTTCAAAACCTGATTTGCTTCCTTCACTGTGATATGTGGTGGGTGCATTCCCTTGAGAGTTAGAGAAGGCACTTGAAGCATGCGCTCTTCTGCCTGCTTTGGAGCGCTGTGCCTCATCTCTAGCTTTGCAGAAGCTGCTGCAGTTACACCACCTGTTACAGGATAGTGTAGAGCAAAATCAGCATGGCATTTCTGTAGTCTCCAGGCGTGCTTTGTCATCTGATAAGCCTGATCCAAAATGGGGAAAACCTACATCTCTGTGTCAATAAAGTCCTGTAATCTAAGCAGTGGGAAGTAAGAATAACTCTGAAAGACCCTTAAGTGTAGCATAAAGTACAGACTGGGGATTGTGATGCTCCAAGGCAGCCTTGGCTACGGTGACCATGAGGTGGCAGAGTTTGAGATCCTCAGGGCAGTGAAGAGGGCACTCAGTGGGCTCAGTGCCCTGGACCTCAGGAGAGAAGATTTTGGCCTCTTCAAGGACCCATGGGATAGAGCCCAGGAGGATAGAGTGGCCCAAGAATGCTGACTGAATTTCAAGGATCACCTCCTCCACGCTCAGGAGCAATGCATCCCAACAAGGAGGAAATTGGCCAAAAATGCCTGGAGGCCTCCATGGATGGATAAGGAGCTGCTGAGCAAACTCAGAGTGAAAAAAGAAGCTTTCAGGAAGTGGAAATAAAGACATGTGTTGTGGTAGGAATACAGGGATGTTATGTGGTAAGCGAGGGACAAGTTGAGGGAAGTTAAGGCCCGGTTAGAATTCAGTCTGGCCAGGGGTGTTCAGGATAACAGAAAGAGCTTCTGTAGATGTGTTGCAAGCAAGAGATAGAATAGGTATTATGTGGGCCCTCTCTGGAAGGAAACGGGAGACCTGGCCACGCTGGACAAAGAGAAGACTGAATTTCTCAACAGCTTCTGTGCCTGTCTTCAACAGCAAATGCTCCCGCCATGCTGTCTAAGTTGGGAAATACAGATGCAGGGACT
This sequence comes from Acanthornis magna, assembly GCA_036785705.1. Classification (NCBI taxonomy): domain Eukaryota; kingdom Metazoa; phylum Chordata; class Aves; order Passeriformes; family Acanthizidae; genus Acanthornis; species Acanthornis magna. Next base: position 18,451,047 of record JAWUZG010000058.1, on the reverse strand, counting down.
GAGAGGGTGAAGACCCTGTGGAAGGGATGGATCCAGAGGGACTTGGATACGGTTGAGATGTGGCCAGTGGAAACCTCGTGAAGTTCAATGAAGCAAAGTACAAGATCCTACACCTGGGTCACGGAAATCCCAGTCACACTGACAGGTTGGATGTAGAAGCGATTTAGAGCAGCCCTGGGAGAAGGACTTGGGATGATGGTTGATGAAAAACTCAACAGGAGCCAGCAGTGAGTGCTTAGAGCCCAGAAACCAATGGAATCCTGGGCTGCATCCAAAGGAGCGTAGTCAGCAGGTTGAAGGAGGTGATTCTCCTCCTTCACTCTGCTCTTGTGAGATTCTGCCTGGAGTACTGTGTACAGTTCTGGTTCTCCCACAATAAGGAGGACATGGAACTGTTGAAGCAAGTCCAGAGGAGGCCACGAAGTTGGTAAGAACTGGAGCACCTCCCCTACAAAGATAAGCTGAGAAAGTTGGGACTGTTCAGCCTGGAGAAGAGAAGATTGCATGGAGACCTCATAGGAACCTTCCAGTATCTGAAGGGGCCCTACAGGAAAGATGGAGTGGGATTTTTTGTCAGGAACTGTAGCGATGGAACAAGGAGTAACAGGTACAAATTGAAAGAGGAGAAATTTAGGTCAGGTATTAAGAAGAAATGGGACATGAACACGTTGCGCACTGAACCTGTGGATGCCCTGACCCTCGTGGTGTTCAAGGCCAGGTTGGATGAGGCTCTGAGCAACCGGGTCTAGTTGGAGGTGTCCCTGCCCATGGCAGGAGGTGTTGGGATGAGATTATATTTAAGGGCCCTTCCAACCCTTTAACATTCTGTGATTCTAGGGAAAAATCAGAAGCGCATAGCCTGTAGCTGCAGGGAGTTAGGTTCTCTTGCTCACTGTCAGACACACTTAGCATGTGACTGGGAGACATAATCCATGTGTCTCAAATGTATTGTAAACTTAAGCATCGGCATAGTCATAGGTTGTATCTTAAAGGTAATTTATCATGTAGTAAGTGTGAGGCCCTCAATGTTTTTAAGCTGGAAGAAAAAAAGCTTTAATCTCATACACAAAAGCTAGGTAGTTTTATTGGTGAATTACTGGTATTGCCCCTATGAAATGATTTTAACAAAACTGATTAAATAGGAATGTATGGAAGATGTTCTTCAATGACTCATGTTAACACCTCTCTCTGGACAGATTTTACTTTAAATAAGGACATGTTTTTATAATGTTTTATTTTAACTGCAGGTGAACCAAGGAAATTTGACCCGAAGTTCAGAGGACCTGTTCATAACAGGTAAATATAATTACTCATTCTGTTAAATTCTTTTGGTGAACAGAGGGTAAAAAATTTTGTTAGTAAGACTTGTGAATTTGATTCTGCAAGTCTTCTAAATCCAGAATACCATCTACCAACAGAATTCCTTGAGCATGTATGATTAAGCTGTGTTGTCTTAAGCCCTTTTAGTTTGAATGCCAATCCTGTGTGCCTCGCATTGACTACTATCTGCGGTCTTACCTTGTGCTGATGTAACTAGGACCATTTGAGGTGTCATTGTATTTTAGGGTGCCATGGCCATGTGATGCAGTCCATCTTGTTTCCAAGCAGCACAGGACTGAAACTCTGTCACATTCTGCTCTTTAGTTTGCTACTGATTGTCTTGCTCGCTCCCCAGGGAGGTGTGTTTCACCAGGAGACTTAGTTCTCTCCTGAGAATGGCCTGGTCGTGCACCATGCTATTTGTGCTGCATCTGGCCAGCAGGTACATCCCTGACAGGAAATTGATGGTGCGTGAGCAGTGAAGTACTGTCAGTGAAGTGGCTGGCTGCTGCAGTGACTCAGCCCTGAACCCTTAATTGAGCGAAAAGTTTTCGCATGCATGAAGTGTCTCTGAAGTAAGTGAGACTACCGGTGGTTCTGAGGACTACAGAACTGGATCCTGAAGTATTCCAGTTTAATAGTATTTTTGATCAGTCTGTTAGTGTGCTTTTCACAAGCGTGGTAATGGTATGCCAGGAAAACTTCTCTTGTTTGTTACTTTGCGCTGTAGTCAGTAAAAACTGGTTTTTCACTGTGGCTTGCAGTTACATCTGTGTAGTTGCTTCTGTTCAGTGCCAACTTCTGCAATTCCACATATATTTAGGTGCTGTTTTAATTGTGCATTCCACAGCATCTGCTCAAAACCACAACCAAATGAATACAACACTACTATATATAGCACATATCTATCTCTATATATAGATATATAGATATATAGATATATAGATATATAGATATATATAGCACCACATATGTTCAATGCATTTTATAATGCTTTGATGAGATCGTATTTTTGGAGACAGTATAGAAAAGATCAGTTCCCTAAATATTAAGGGTGTGGATTCATTGAATAGCAGACAATAAGGAGGTGGTAGGTACATTGATGCTTATTGAGCATACTTGCAGTGATGTGCATTTGCATTTAGGTTCAGTAAAATATTTCTGCAAGATATGCCATCGACTTGCCTGACCTTTTAGGATAATGAGTGCAGCGCTATGCAGTAAACTACAGATATGCCCTTGAAGTAGTTCAAGGTTATTACTGATTTTTCTAAAATACAGTGAATGAACAGGAGGGTTTTTAATTAATTTTTCCAGTTACTAAGATTAAATTATTAGGAAACCACAGTCTTTCAAGCAAATAAAAACGATCTAGTTCCTATGAACAAAATGCTTTCTTAGGCAGTACTCCAAAGAGTTCCAAAGTAGGAAAATGGGAATCGTCTCTGAATTTGTTTCTGTCTTTGGGGCTTCCCAGTTGCCTGTAGGAGAAGAGATGCTAGGAAGCTGACAGCACACATTTTTTTCCAGATAAATGAGCGCTACTAGTGGGTATTTGGGTGGGAACAGAGCTGTTTGCACACCTTGCCATAACTGGCATAACTGTGTGCAGTAGGAATGGGGAAATGCCCATCTTTGCTTTCTGATGATAAAATAATTTGTCCTGTGCTTGACTTCTTGTCAGTTTTCATCACTCAGTGACAAAGTTTTTCTTCAATTTTGAAAAATGGAGAGGGTTTCTAGGGGCGTAGCCTGCAAATTGTACGTATTGGCATTGAAAGGTGCAGACGCAGCCAAAAAAGATCACATCCCATCGCTGTGACTGCTGAAACTGATGAAGTTTTGAAGGTGATGTAGAGTAGAAAGTATGTTTGAAGTTGTTCACCAAGCTATCCCCCAAAACCCTGAAAAACTAAGAAATAGTAAACCAAGCCTTAACGATGGTGTATTCATGTCTGTTAAAGAATGGATTGCTCCAACAGTTTTATCAGATGGATCCTCTGCAAGAATATTCAGTTATCGAAATTTTTTTTTTTATAGAAAAGAGCTGTTACCAGTGCTTTAAATGCTGAACAGTGGTGGGTAAAAGGAGTGTTCAACAAAGCAATGTCTATAGTGATTTGCTAGTACCATCATTCTGAAGGGGACTGTGCGTGGAGCTTGATATATTTCATGCAAACATACTTTCATTAAAAAGGATTAAGATGCAATGGCTGTGTTGATTGACTGAGCCAACCAACTCAGGAAAATCCAGAACGGTATTATCAAGATGATGTCTTTTATTGGTATGAGTACATACTGCAGTCCTTTCAGGTTTTCCCATACTCATTCTGTGCTATTCAAGACCGTCTGCCTCTGTTCTCCATAGAAATATGCATTCAAAACATGGATTGTGTCTAATCTAAAACTAGTTCTGATACACTTCTTTGTGACAGAGCCTCCTACCAGAATAATCTGGCTTGACTTCACTTCGTTTTATGAAATGCAGATGAAACCATGTTACCTACCACTTAGAAGGTTCAGTAGTTTACAAGCAGAATGAAATTGCTCAGAAAGCATCTAAGGGAATCATAGACTCATTAAGGTTGGAAAATACTCTCCAAGATCAAGTCCAGCCTTTAATTGTGGGCAATTCGTCAGTGTTTTTCCAGATGCAATTTAGAGAGCTAAGTTCTAAACTGTCCTCACTAAGACTAGATTAGAGAACCACAAGTTACTCCAGTTTTATCATTCTCAGCAGAAAATTTATGACAGAGAAGAAAACTGCGGTCTTGTCATACCATCACTAGAACATACACACTGCTCTTGTCTATGCAGGATGTATTTCTTCCTTTCTGAAAGCTATTAATTTTGGAAATAAATAGAAAGACTTGTTTAGGGAGTTCCTAATCTTTATGATACTGCCAGTGAGACTTTGTGTGCACTGTGTATAGAAATGAACTCTAAAATGAGAGTTTAGAGATGTTATTAAGTGTTGATCTATGTGCATTACTACCAGAAAATACTTAGAAGGTTTTATGCATCATATCCACCAAGTGAGAGCGAGCTTACAGGTTGAAGCAGTAGGTCTGCAATTTCTCGGCTCAAAGTGATGTAGCGGGAGTTTTGGTAGACAACCTTCTAGAAAACAGAAACTTCTGGTGTTCTCTGTCAGTCTGGAGATGTATGCCTTCCACCAGATTTGATGATCAGTTTAATTGAATTCATATGAGACAAAAATCTAGTGCATTATATTTTAAGTCTAAGCTAAGGCCAGGTTGGACGGGGCTTGGAGCAACGTGGAGGATGTCCCTGCCCCTGGCACAAGGTTGGAACAAGATGATCTTTAAGGTCTCTTCCAGTCCAAACCAGTCTATGATTCTGTCTCTGATTCCTTCAAGGTAGACATTTCTTCCAAGCCATCCTTCCTTGCCCCCAAGGTTCACCACAGGAATTGAAGTAAGGCCTTGTATTCTTAGCCTTGTATGGCATAGTATAACATCGCCTCGATGAAACATGAATTAGGGAAGTCTCAAAACACAAATTGTTAGTTAACCGGGGAGAAGGAACTCAGAAGTGAGGACATGAGCAGTCACCCTAATGTTAGTCAGCAGAGCTGAAAGTGGTAACCTGAAAGCCACACTGTGAACATCTCGAGCCTCCATTTGCTCTGTGTGGTTGCACAGTGCTAGGCTCAAAACTTTGTGGGTGCTAATGCTGTTTAACTAATAAATGTCATCGTTTGTTGCTCATGTAGCATCTTGAGCACAATTGTACTCATCACAGGTTGGGCATGAAACTGCCAAACAGAGAGAGGTTACAGTCATTAATGATTAAGTGTACAAGCTGTCAGTGAATAAATGGCTTTTATTCACTAGTACTCTGTGGGTGATTTTATCTTTGCATTCATTTATGTGCTAGGATGCTATTACACATGCGCAAAGTATTCTTTTCGTGCGCTGTCACCTTTTAGGCAGCAAGAGAATCCAAGAAGCCAGTGTGTTTCTGAGAGGTGGTAGAAAGCAAAAAAGACTACATAATTTCTGATTAGGTTTTAGTAATAAGCTTGAGCTTCCAATATCTCCTGTTCGGGAAGAGGCAATTCCCATCTTTCCAGTTTCTTTGACTTTGGAAACTCCCAGAATTTTCACCACATAAGCTCGTGTCTTTAGATAGTTATTTTAATTTATTTAAGTGTTTTAGCTTTCTTCCTCTCCAGTGGAGCCTTGTATTTATGAGTTACTGTTACGATCTCCCTGAAAGTGAGCTACATGAGCTAACAGTGATGTTAAATGGAGCCAGGGTTTCAGCGTAATGTCTAGTAAAATAAACAGTTACTTTCTATGAACATCAATTAGTCTCTATGAACTGTTTCAAAATTTTCTGAAGCCACCCGAAAGATTTACGTACTTTGTTTTCTTTTTTAATAGTTATATAACCATAGTATTTGGCAACAGTGAGCTTTACTAGGTATTGTACAGAAATTTGTGTATTACAAAGAACATAAAATCGTGCATTCTGGTAAAGTGATTATGGGTACTTCTGGCTCTGCAAAACTTTAAATGGGACCTTTAGCACAAATGGATGTAATCTTTAATTGCATTTAGGTGTCATAAAATGAGAGAATTAAACTGGAAGAGGTTTTTGAGACTATAGGAGTTGTAATTAAAGTATTTATGGTGCCATATTTCTCCTGAGACATCTTGAATTAAATATTATACCCTTAAAAATGGCTCAAGTGGGATAAAAGCCAAGCTTGACCAGTGTCAGAACTGCTTCTGAATGGAGGATGGGAAAATGAGATGTGTTGTTTTTGCATCACTTCTTCAACTTTGAACAGTTGTCCTCTCTTATATTACTGTCACATTGACCTTGTATCCTGTACCGCCTCGGCCTCACCAGAGGTTTATTTCAGTGAGATGATAAAGCTGTGCCTCTCTAGAGAAGATTTTTCATTCCTTTCCACACTTGGAAACACATTTCAACTTCTCCAGCTGTTCAAAAAATCTGCTCTCTTTATCTCTTTCATGTTAAAAATGTTTCGCTGAAAGAGGAAGCATACATTGGAAAACAGAAAGAATGGCAGATGCTAAAAACAGCAGTTCTGAGGCAGGTGTCCTGTAGTACATCTTGCTACTCATATGATAAGCGATCCTATGGGGTCAGTGTTGTAAGGTATTACTTATTTCAACAACTCTTAAATTTGTTCCTCGATATGTTCTTGTTGTCTACAGTGAAAAAAACATACATATTTATTTGCTGGTCCTGCTGCAAAAACAGGACCTTACACCTCAAATGTGAATTTGTGACTAAAACTTCTGCAAAGTGCTGGTGCAGACATCTTGTTCAGATGTTGAAATACCCTATAACAATCAGTGGTTTTGAAGGGTCATTTTAAACATTGTATTTTTTAAAAGGGTTTTTTCTTGCCCCTAGGCACTGCACCGACGTTATTTGCTGTGTGATCTTCATAGTTGTCATTCTGGGTTACATTGCATTAGGAGTTGTGGGTAAGTAAACACAGGTGTAGTAATGCCTTTTCATTTAGCGGGGAAGCAGCTTTGTGAATGTTACAATTTTTAATTGAAATGTCCCTTTTGCTTATATTTTTGCTAAGCTTTCCAATCAATAGGTAATGCCTTTGGTAGAAGCAAATAATGAATTAACATTCAGTATGTATTGTAATTCACAGAATCACAGACTAAGTCAGGAAGGGACCACAGTGGGTCATCTGGTCCAATATGCCTGCTCAGAAGGGTCATCCGAGAGCATATGGCACAGGTTTGCGTTCAGACGGTTCTAAAATATCCCCGGTGAGGGAGACTGCACACCTCTGGACAATCTGTTCAAATGTGCGACCACTGTGCAGGAAAGTTCTTCCTGGTGTTCAAGTGTTCAGGTGGAACTTCCTGGGCATCAGTTTCTGCCTGTTCCTCTTGTGCCATTGCTGGGCCCCACGGAGCAGAGCCTGGTCCATACCTGCCCCCTCCCTGCAGGCAGGGAAAGACAGGGGGAGGACCCCTCTCAGCTGTGTCTCCTCTCAAGGCTCAACAGCCCCAGCTCCCTCAGCCTTTCCTCACCAGGGAGATGCTCCGGTCTCCCCTCATCATCTCCACAGCCTTTGCTGAACCCACTCCAGGAGCTCCATGTCCCTCCTGTCCTGAGGAGCCCAGACTTGGACAGAGCACTCCAGATGTGCCTCACAGGACTGAGCAGAGGGGCAGCATCACCTCACCTCCCTGACCTGCTGGAAATGCTCTTCCTGAAGCACATGAGGATCCCATTGGCCTCTTGGCCCCCAGGACAAATGGCTGGCTCAGGGACAGCTTGTTGCCCCCAGGGCCCCCAGGTCCTTCTCTGAAGAGCTGCTTTCATTCAGGTAATTAGGGAGAAGTTCAAAGCCATGTGCTTACTGATAAAAAACCCCCTCAAAATTAAGTGTATATCAAAAAATGACATGGTTTGATAAGTTTGCAATCATGAAGTAACTGCGATGGAAAATTTCAGGCTGCAAAAGCCAGAGAAAAACAGTTTGGGTTGAGAGCAGCCCTGAGGAGAAGGAATTGGCAATGCTGATTAATGGGAGTTTGCAAATGGGGCAACCACGTGCACTTGCAGCCCAGAAAGCCAAGCGTATCCCGGGCTGTGTCAAAAGAAGTGTGGTCAGCAGGTTGAAGGGAGGGGTTCTGCCCCTCTGCTCTGCTCCTGTGAGACCCCATCTGTTGTGCTGTATTCCAGCTCTGGGGCCCCCAGCACAGGAAGGACATTGACCTGTTGGAGCGAGTCCAGAGGAGACCATGGAAATACTCTGAGGACTGGAGCACCTCTGTGATGGAGAAAGGCTGAGAAGTTGGGGTTTTTCAGCTTGGAGAAGGGAAGGCTCTGGGCTGACCTCAGAGCCCCTTCCAGTGCCTAAAGCGTCTCCAAGAGAGCTGGAGAGGGATGTTGCACAAGGACATGGAGGGACAGAACAAGGAGAAATGGCTTCTAAACTGCCAGAGGGCAGAGTTAGATTGGATATTAGGAAGAAATTCTTCTCTGTGAGGGTAGTGAAGCCTTGGCACAAGTTGCTCAGAGAAGCTGTGGCATTCCTAGAAGTGTTCAAGGCCAGGCTGGAGGGGGCTTGGAGCAGCCTGGTCTAGTGGAAGGTTCCCATCAATGCCTTTGTCATTGCCTGTGAACACTCAGATTTGTCTACATAGTTAGCTCCTCTTCTTTCTCCTTGTAATAACCATTATTTTATAAGTCCATGACATCATGTTATGGACACCACCCAGATACCGCCCTGAAGGTAAAAAGTGAACTGGATTGCTTTCTTACAGATTAATCCATATCTTAATTCAGCTTACTGTGCTTTGCATTTTAGTTTTTCATTCGGAAACCTACTAATTAGTACTCTTCCGTGGTGATCAACAAAGTATAAAATGGTGTTTTATAAGATTTAAATGGTATTTTAGAACATTTTCATACTAGCTAGTTTTAACCATTAACTGTGTAACACCTGACTAAAATGTTGAGAGGTATTATATATTTTGCAGCTTGGGTGCACGGGGACCCCAGGAAAGTGATTTATCCAACTGACAGCTATGGGCAGTTCTGTGGTCAGAAAGATACCCTCAATGAGTGAGTACAGAATCCATTTATGTAACCTTTATTACTCATGCACTGTGAATAAGATGTGAGGTTTCAAATCTCTCTGTCGAAGAGATAGTGATACTCTTACTGTATTTATTCCAAATAAAGTTCAGAAATATATTAGTTGCTCAGTGCAAATCCAGATCCAGATTGTTACTGTAATGCAGTTGTTTGTGTCATTCAGAGAGTATTTTTTGTAAAGTATCAATATAACTTAAAGATTTTGTCAACGGTAGAAAGTGACTAGCTGGCACAGCTTCTAACTGCCAAAGTTTTGGGCAGTTAGTAACGGGTTGAGTAATTCTTCATCCACCTTGGGATAAGAGTAGTCCTGAGGCCTTGTAGTTTGCTTCATAGTTTTTCTCAACATGCACTAAATAACAGGAAAGTCTGTAGTGAAAGGCTCTTGTTTTTTTTTTTTTCTGGTGCTTATCTGGTACCGGTAGAGAGGAGACAGAGTAGTCTGGGAGACAGGCAACTATAACCACACCCTCCTTGGGTAAATAGGAGGTAAGTAGAGCAAAATGGCTCTATTTACTTACCTGTTTTCCAGTCTTTCTAAATTTTGAATTGCAAGAGTTAAATTAATTAGTTGATATCAACAGAGTACTTATACATGAAAATAGCTACTGAGGGAAGAAAGATGTTGCATCAATGTTTTCTCTGAAAATCTAAGTCGTTTATGAAACAGAATTTTAAAAAGAGATTGCTTTTTCCCTCACCTTCGCCCTTTTAAAAGGTAAGTTTTAGGTACCCTTTATGCCCTTGTCACTGTCAAGAAGCTGGATGCTATGCTAGTGTTTGATAACAACTTTTTGCTGTTTTTTTCTTTCCCTATTTAGTTTTCTGTGGAAAAAAATGAGGAAGCCGCTGTCCAAAGGGCAGTTCGGAAGGGGAGGAGCAGGAGATAGGGACTGGAACAGAAGTAGAGCTGTGACAATATATCCTCTCAAGTTTTCTTTAACTGAGCAAACAGGCTAGTGTGAGAGCCTGTTCCACCCTCTGACTAAGATTCTTCACAGCAATTGTTGGAGAGTCAAACTTTATGAAGAGGCAAAACAAGGAGAAAAAGTTGTAGTGGTGTGTGTTCCGCTTACTGCAGCCCTTCTCTGCTCCCCACCTCGCTGCCAATTTGTCCTTGTCCCCTCTCTTGCCTCTAGGAAGTAGTGGGCGAATGGCTTTGGGAGTCTCAGACACGGAGCTTCAATATACTGTGTGTTGTGGAGCCAGATGTTTCTCTCTGATTCTTGTAAATCACTCCCATTGCCTCTTTCTTTTTGTTACTCAAGTCTTCCCTTTAGTTATTTCTTACACTGTGGTTTCCGGTTTGTATTTACGAATGACTCTCCATATGTAGGATTGCTGGAGAATAATACAGCTACTGAGAACCACATTTTAGCATTTATTTGGTGCGTTGTGGAGATTCTTACATAAACCAGAAGACACATGATACAACTTACTGGAAAAGCAAGAGTTTTTATACTAGTAGGCCAGGATGCCTCTCTGAATAAGTCTCTCTAGTCCCTGTGGATGTGTTTGTGAGGCGTTCGTCAATACCATTTTTTCAGATTCCCTGAAAGTACAGCTAACCCAGAACTATGGTTTTCCAAAGTCCTCAAGGGCTTAGTCTGAGACACTTTTCTTGGAAAATAATCACTGTCTTCATGTTTTGAATCTTGTCCTTGTAACAAGTATTTTCAACAATCTCACTGAGGAGTAGGAAAGACGAGCTAAAAACCAAGCCAGCACTCACAACTTATGCAAAAACCCATTTGAGCTTCAATGAATGCCATGCAGTCAAATAAATTATTTCTGTATCATCATGAAAGTCTGTGTTAGACCTCTTCATGTCTTCTTGTAATCTGCCCATTAGTTGCCATGTAATCTCTAAACTCATTTTGCCTTCTACAGAGCATAATGTACTAATGGAATACAACATGATTTCTTTATACAGAATACAGACCTAATTATCAGTGGCCGTTTTCATGGATTATGTTTATGTTTAAACTTCCTTTTCTGCTGTCAATACCAGCAAGTGGGCCAAGAAAAAAAAAAGTCTTCATTAATGGTTTTGAGCAGCTCACAGACCATAAATACTGTCAAGAAACTATTGAAAATCATGGCGACAATTTCAGTCCAAAATTGTATTCTACTAATTTAAAGAAATAGCAACTAATGATAGTGAATTGGTTTTGCCACAATGCATGTTTTCTTAAACACTGCATAGCAGAATATACCTCAGTGAAAACAAGTTAACCTTGTAAAATGTGAGGCAGTTCAGTTAATCCCTGTCCTAAGGAGAGCTTGAATGTGCAGTGATGCTATATAATGGCTTTGAAGGCATAGTCATATTCAACAATTGGTGGGAGTCACGTGCTGGTGGGAGAGCAGAGGATATGTCCTGGACTGGGGTATGCAATGAGATGTAGAAGCAGGACTGGTGTTGAAGCAGGACAGATAGAAGAGAGGCAGCCTTGTTAGCCCAAGCACCGTTTATTGTTAATACTGCCATCCTACTCAGAAGACAGAGCTCCCACTGTGCTGCAGTGCCACACAGAAGGTCAGTGGGGGCTCAAACACTACTTACTGGGGTCTTTTGCACATCACAGAATCATAGAATAGCCTGAGTTGGAAGGGACCTTAAAGCTCATCTCATTCCAACCCTTGTGCCATGGCCAGGGACACCTTCCACCGGACCAGGTTGCTCCGTTCAACCTGGCCTTGAGTACTTCCAGGCATGGGGCAGTCACAGCTGCTCTGGGCATCTTGCGCCAGGGCCTCACAGCCAAGAATTTCTTCCCGACATCCCTTCTAAACCTACTTTCTATCAGTGGGAAGTCATTCCCCCTTGTCCTCTCATTCCAGGCCCTTGTAAATAGCCTCTTCATCTGTTCTGGTAGGCTCCCTTCAGGTACTGGAAAGCCACAGTTAGGTTTACCCCCGAAGCATCCTCTTCTCCAGGCTGAACAATCCCAATTCTCTCAGCCATTCCTCCCAGGAGAAGTGCTCCATCTCTCTGATCAACTTGGTGGCCCTTCACTGTCCATCGGGGGCCATATGCACCATTATTTCTAACAGGGACACTGCATAATCCTGACTGGCTGGCTTTGAAGTCTTGTTTAAAAAGGTCAGGACTTCTGCCATATTACCTTCACTAGAGCTATCTGATAGTTTTCTGACATAGCAAAGATAAACAGCACATTTTGCTGTCTTCAAAACACAAGTCTTTAAATCAAGAGTTCTTGGAATCATCAGTTTTCAACAAATCCAAACTGAAGTGACAGCTACAAGGCCCCAAGTTCCAGTAGATGTCAAGTGTGTGGGACTGTCAGACTGGTCCTTATTTATATCAAAGGGATCTTGTCAGTGTTATTAGTAGATGCTATTGTCATTCTGTTTTCTGGGCAACTGCTTTTGGTTTCCAACCATAAAAAACTTCTGATTGATTTTGGTGCCACCTTCTGACCAACAAAAATTAGGCAGCTTTTACAGTGAAGCAATGTAGTACAGACACAGGATGTTAAGGGCACAGAGGCTATGGTGTTTTTGTAGGGTTATTTTACAGACCTCACCCTTTTGAGGCAGGACTACAGATATATGGATTGTTTCAGCCTAAGATCTTGCTGCGGAAAGAACTTGTGAAAATTAGTGTTCTTTAGAACAAATGTTTCCGGTTTCATGGATGTCTTGATGTGAAATATTCAGGGTCTCCTTGGGATTTTTTTTTTGTCTTGTGTTTGCAATATGGATGTTCACAGTAATAGAATTTAAACATCAATGCATGTTATAAATTTTGGAGTGGTAGGCTGTAAAAGCGCCTCTATTTATGATGTTAATTATCTTACATCATTTCCATAGGAACAAGACCATTTTGTTTTACTTCAATATTCTGAAATGTGCCAGCCCCGCAGTGTTAATAAACCTACAGTGCCCTACAACACAGGTGAGCAAAAATGTAGAGATTAAATATTTTCCCTGCATCTTAGTCGTGGTGCTTAAAAATGAGACATACATTTGTTCAGATTTAAAAATTATTGTTCATGTCCTTCAAAATATAATGATTGTTTTATAGATTACTTACAGTCTCTGTAGCCTGTGATTGTCAGAAAAATGAAACAGAAATGCACAAGACTGTGTATTTTGGATACGAGTAGATAAAAAAAGTCTGCTGGCTTGAATACAGCAATTTGTTACTTACGGATTTATCACAGGCATCTATCCAGTAGTGTTCGGTGCATGCAGAAAATATCGATTGGTACCTAGGGTTTTTAAAGCTAGACACGTTTAAGGAAATGTGCACGTTGCCAGTGACAGCAGTATCTGGGTGCGGTTAGAGCCTATGGCACTTTCAAAAGCGCAGATTTTGAAAGCTGGGACTTGTCTTATACCACAATTTGTATTCCCTTTGTTGTGCTGTGACTCCTCATGAAGCTGTGAAATAAACCCAGTCACTGCATTTGTGTGGGTTAAAATTACCCTCCTGATCTTTCTTACAAGACCATTTTCCTGACCATAAAACATGGAAATCTCCAAGAAAGAGCAAGAACCCTCTTAACACTGGCTAGTTGCTGTCAGAATGAAAACTTGTTCTGTCAGCCACAGTTTTGCTTCAGGAATCCCCATCTGTCCACATGCAGACACTGACACTGTTACCCTTCAGTCTTTAGATTCTCTTACTAGAACGATTCCGTCTGTTCAGAAATGTGAGGTCATTGTGTGGGATTTGACTAGTGCTGTGGTCAAATTGGCAATGGCCGTGAATCAAATAGGGTGAAATACTTGTTGAAGGAGAGGTTTTGGGAGCAGCGTAGTTATTTTGTTCATTTTCAAATATGCAACAACTCTAAAACTAAGAATGTTTTTGAATGTTGTTTGTTACTGTGGATGGTTAAATCTCTGGTCTTTTGGGAAAATGCTGAAGAAATGTTTGTTTGATAATTCCTCTTTTGAATTGCAAACAGGGTCCTTAATTCCTGTCCTATCCATATAAACAGCACAAGGAAAAAAAAAACCCAAGAGCTAACATAAGAAGCGCTTCAGTTCTTGAATAAGACTGGATTTGAAAACTGTTATTACAGTCCATTGGATCCATAGCACATTTCATTGCCTGTTTCACAGATGGCAAACGATTTATAGTACAGTGTGTACTTGTTAGTCCCCTGTTGCCCAGTAAGGACAAAACTCTTCTTTCTTTGTTCCTTGGCCTGTGGGTAGTCCATAGGACTGAAATGCTCATCTAGAAAGACCCTCTTGTGGCATCTGCCCTGTTCTAACTAAGAATTAGTACAAGATCTTTTCCCTAAAATTCTTTTAGGTGAATTACATATGGTGGAATGCCCTTGACATGAAAGACAGTTTTATGCATGATGTCTCTCTGGTACAGCAGAGCTTTGCAAAGGGTGTTTGGATAGCACAGCTTTGGAAACTAACTGCCTTCTAGAAAAGCCTGAAACTTGCTGTAACGGTGGAATTCAAGCCACCTCACAGTCTTCATGCCGAGGAGTCAGAAAGTCTGTCCACTTACATGATTCCAGTGACCAGCAGAGCTTTCAGAGTCTGTTTATTGGGGCAGCCACTTGTCCATAACCTAAATCTAAATTGCAACTTCTCAGTTGATGCATTCATTAAACCCCAGTCCTCACCTGATTTCTCACATAAATCCAGCTGTACCTTGACTCGTGTGAATTTCATTCCTGACATATGCATCCCCTTGCTTTGTAACTAGGGGAGATCCATCCTTAGTCAACAGTTCGAAGTCACTTTTGAGTGATTTACACCTAACTTGACTTGATAATATCTGTAGAGATGTATTTGACTAAAGAGGTTGTGTAGACGGGTGGAACAACATTACCTTTTGATTTTAATGAGACTTTCTTTAAAGGAAGTTCTCCTTATACATGTAGTAGAAAGAAATCGTGTGTATCCTGAGACAGTAGCTGCCACCTTGCTCATATACCCTGCTGCTGATACAAGTAGAGGAGGACCCAACAAGTTTTTTTCTTGCTGTCCAAAAAACAAATACTCTTTTCAACAGACTGAAAAGCTCTTCTTATCTACCAGAATGTGTAGAACCTAAGAAGATACAGAGAGGGGCGTGATATGCCATGGAGGAGAACACACTTCGAAAGTGTTCTCTATCAAAGAATTCTAGAAATATTCATTTAGGGAATCAAAAAGACAACATATATCCCTTTCTAAATGTTGCAGTAAATATTACTGAAGGCAGTGGCATTTTTCTTGTTTTTTCATTACACCGACTTTTCCTTACCCTTCTCTACCCAGAGTGTGTCTTTACTTACTTTTTTCTTTTCTTTCAGCTTTGTGTCTCGAAGTGCCCAGACAGGTTTGCAACCTACATTGATGTTCAGGCTTCCTACAGATATAGACCAGATCAGTGGAATTACTTCAGGCAGTTCTGCAAACCTGGTTTTAACAATCCTCGCAAGGTGTGTGTGTATGAGTAGATGATAAAGTACTTTCTTTTCAAGTAGTATGTAATATGCATGATTTTACTGAGTTACACCAAAGATTTGAATTATTCTGATTTCAGCATATAAGGAGATGTCCCTTTTATGTGATTTGACAGTTGTTTAATCTGGGGTGAAGGTCTTGAATGCACACTAAACGCCCCACTCTTCCAGTGATTGGTGTTTGCTTGAAAGACTATCTGCAGCTACTCGTGTAGTTGCGGTACTGTGGCGAGCAGTATCCTTTAGTATTTAGGTACCCCACAGCAGTAGAGTGGAATGTCTCAAACCAATTCTTAAGGCTCCTAAGTCATCTACAGCTACTTAGAAATTTAACTAAGAAAATTAATTATCCTTCATGTAACTGATTTTGCACTCAAATGTACTGCATTACTTCTCCCATCTTTAATACACCTTGCAATTCAGCTATATTAATTGGGTTAAATTCTTACTTTTCTTTAAGAGAAAAGGTGAAGGGTAGGCAAGAAGCAATTGCCCAGTCAGTTCTGGCTTAGATGCTGATGCAAAGGTCTATTCTTTTTTGTCACTAGAAAAGAAAAGAAGAATAGTCTTTTCTCAAATCACAATGACAGTTTAGATTCTCACTTAGATCATGAATGTATCTTGCAGCTCCTC
This sequence comes from Acanthornis magna, assembly GCA_036785705.1. NCBI lineage: Eukaryota > Metazoa > Chordata > Aves > Passeriformes > Acanthizidae > Acanthornis > Acanthornis magna. Next base: position 18,435,010 of record JAWUZG010000058.1, on the reverse strand, counting down.
CGGTCAAGTTTGGGGAGGAGGCTACAAAGCCCAGTTTGGGATATTCCCTCAGACTGGGTGAGAAACAAAAACCACTAGTTATACTGCTATGTATTCAGCGTTCCTATTTTTCCCCTTTTTAGTCTGTTGCTCAAGTCCTACGTGATGAAGATTGTCCTTCGATGATCATTCCAAGCAGGCCTTGTGAGTGGTTCTACTTCTTACACACGTCTTAGGAGATTGTGAGCACAACTCCAGTCTGAAATACGTTTTATGGCAACACCACTAGGAGCTGTCTGTTATCTGACATTGACACCCACTCAGTTTTAAAGTATAAATCAATTCCATTTGAAAGTATAAATATTTAATAATATTTTTTCTAACAGTCATCTCCGAACATTCAGCATGTGATCAGGTCAAGCTGAGCTCTTTCTTGCTCTTAAATCATCACTGATAGCAAAAGCTCTTCAGCTTAAATTTTGCCTTCCAAAACGAGAGCAATGCCATTGGCATAAAAAAATGCCACAAATGTGGGAAGGATCATATGGCCAGCTATTGAAGTTCAAATCATACTTCAGCCCATTTACAATGCGGCTCTCTTTTCACTGCGATGCTGGCTACGCAGGAATACAGAGAAATTAAGGGGCCAAAAATGTCACTGTGGTCAGCAGGTGTTTCTGAGTCGATAACCACTGATCCTGGAGCTCATCTCAGCTGCACAAGTGTAGTACTGACCAGAATCTTATGAAAATAAGAAATTGCTTTTTATTTTTGCTATACTTTAAATTAGGGATCATGTAAACCAGGAACAGGTCATGAAAAGGAGAAAATATGGATTAAATTTTTAAAACATAGTATGAATTAGTATGAAAACTGATGTACTGACCCAAAAGGCATAAAATGATTTGCAAAGAAGCTCTTGCATTCTTCTAGACTATAGCAAGGGGCAAAGATTACAGAGGGAGGAAAAGATACGTTAAGATATGTTACTTAATTATTTAGTCAGAATAATTGCTGGGCGAGATACACCAGACTGAATATTGAGCCCTGGCATTGGTGTTTACTGGAATATGATAAGGAAAGCACTGAATGGTTATGTAAAGTACAGCTGTGGAGGAGGAGTCACCTGCTCTTCTCTTTGGAATGAAACCAAGGACGTTCTTCAGCAAAGAACAGAGCAGCATAAATGAGTATGCAAACATCTCTCCTTTTCTCTCTTTTTTGATAATCTGCTCCTCCCTCTCTCTAACCAGTAGTTTGTGTTCTTTCCGTTGCTTCATGTCCAAGAATATCTAGTGATAGTGGCTGGTACTGGAGCTCATCTGGCATATAAGGAAACTGACACTTGCTGTTACGTATTGTTTTGGGTGCTTGTATGATTCATGGCCAGTCAAGTTGAGTCTGTCCCTGGGGGCTGGTCTGATTATTACCGTGAAATGACATATTTGAGAAGCTGCAGTTTTTGCAAGCTGCCTAGATACTGACAGAGAGAGTAAGTTTCAAATTTATTACAAATTCTTAAAATCCTACATATAATACTGTTGTTATTTGGTAGGACCTAGAATCTCCAGCTGAAATCTATAGTCCCACCCTACCTGGTGTTAGATGAAAAGCCCCAGAGCATAAAAATCATAATCTTGAATGTAATGGCTCTTCCAACATTTGTCAAAGTCAACATATGGTTAGATAGTAAGTTGAAAAACAATTGACTGTGAATCTGAAATTATTTAAATATGTTATAAAACACACATGATGAAAGTGGAGCTTGATGTGAAATGTAATATGCATACTTTGTTTTGATATTTTAACTAGTTCTGAAGAGATGCTTCCCAGACTTCTCCACGAAGAATGGTGTGTTGACTGTGGCAAATCAGACTACATTCAAAGATGGACGAGGGAAAACGAGAAATGTAACTGATCTCAGGGAAGCTGCAAAGTAGGTTTTACTCTTCTTTGGTGGTTGTTTGTTGGGTTCTGAGATTGTGCAATAATTTAGTAATTGAAAAATAATCAGAACCTGCTGTAGCAAATAACTGAGGGTACCCAAGCAAGACATGGTAGTAAATGGTCTCTCCTTGCCTGAGCACTTCCAAAGTTCCATTAAGGAAATCCAGCACTGTGGTGTACAGAAAGGAGCAAAAAGTTTTAGTCTTACTGTCTCAGTCATTTGTTGAAATCATTCTTGTTTTTCCTAGCAAAGTTAGTATTTCTAGGAAAGTTAAATGAGGTTCAAAATGCAATCCTCATGTGGCAGGACTCAGACCAGCCCATAATGGCCTTGGCTGTCCTGTTCTGTGATGACCTTACTGCTGCCATGGGCTCCCTAGTACTTTGGGCATCTCATCTCATCAGAGTGCTCCGGCTTTTGTTAAAAAGCAATGTACTGGGCTATTCTTTAGAAAACAATTATATGGGCAAGCACTTTGCAGGATAGGAAAGCACTTCCATGAAGTCAGCCTTTTGCTTCACTGAGCTGCTTTCTGGTTCTGTGCTGTTAGCGGTTCTAGAGTCACAACTGTTTGTCCCTTGGTACATTGCAGATATTAATAGTATACATTTGTCTTGTGACATAATAAGCAATTCTGACAATAAAGCCTTTTTAATAACTTTTTTTTCAGGACTTGTAGAGACATTGTTATGCAGTTTTTTTCTTTGCTGTAACTGTGATTGGTGTTGGCTTGGTGGCACAACTGGAGCTGAAAAATCATATTATACTCTTATCAGTACCAAAGATATTTCAAATTCTTTCACTGATCCTGTTTGTTGTTTAAATAAATTCTGCTTTTCTACCTGAAGAAAACCTTTTCTTTGATTTGTCTTTTCTCAGCGGCATCAATAATGTCCTGGATGCAAGATCAGTTGGAATGAAAATTTTTGAAGACTATGCCATTTCTTGGTATTGGATTTTAATGTAAGATTTTTTTGGGGTATTTTTAGTGTTTCCTAACTTATTTTGGAGTGTGCAGGGAATAAAAAAATAGATCATGTATGTGTTTGGTACAAATACTACTTTTAAACTCAAGGAGTAACTGTAATTTCCTTTCATTACATGATAATACAGTTGTTAAGGTTCTGTGCATGAGATAAGGATAGTGCAGCATACATACATAGAGTGTCAGTTGATCTGGAATAGCTTTTTAATGTCCTGCCAGACAGAAGATCAGGAGGTGCTGTATTCTGTTGCAGGACTCAGGTGTGTGGTAATTCCAAAACTGAAAAATCTTAATCAAGTGACTTTCAAACCAGTTGCAGTTGCCAAGTATCACTAGTGTATATATATAAAACAGTTAGATTCTAAATTTCTGCAAGCAGTATACAATTAAATCCATTATGTAATTCCAGTATGAAACCATAAATCCAATGCAGCAGGCAAAGCAACATCAAGAAGAAAAATTATTGAACAGTATTAACTTTATCTTGCAATTAATATTCATTAATCAACAATTAATTAAAATGCAGCACTGAAACAAAAGAAGTAGCTACTTTGCTGAAGCAAATATGTAAGTATTTGTGCATTCTTAGCCCATTAATATTGGTTTTGATGGACCAGGGTGTTGATCTATTTAAATAGGAACAGAAGTTGTCACCAGGTGAGAACCTCTAATGTGCACGTTAAGCATACGTTAGTCAAGCCTGAGTGCAAATCCAAATATTAGATAACAATGTGGAGCATTAGTCAATTCAGAGATGTAAGTTGTCAGCTTTTAAAGGTGTTCAGACACTGGTGGAAAGACAGCTTTCTCACAGTCTGATACTCTGCTCTCAGTATTTAGTGGCAGGAAACTCACAGATTTGTGGCAAGCTTGGGTCTCTATCTCGTATTGAAATCAGACTTAATGTACAAATTCTTTCAAAGGAGATACCACTGAACACATAGGACGGAGAACTGACCATTTTTTTGAACAGAAATTCTAAATATTGAAGCAAGTTTCCACATTTCAAATATTGTATTTTTTGTAAGGAAGTATTGCTACTTTAAAGTAGTTGGATAGAATTTTCTTCACACTTTCCACCAAATGATAGCATAGATCAAATGATTTCTGGACAAACATATTTAAGTGCCAGAGTTTGGGTGATGACAGTGAAGGCTTGACAGTGAAGGGAGACTGGATTAAAAATTAAATACGCAGTTGCTGTAGTCTTTTTAGCATACCCCAGAAGAACTACTGCTTTCAAGACTCAGTTTAAGAGAACTAGTCTGCTGGAGACAGTTGTTACTGTGTACTCAGTTTTGGTGTTACTAGGATTCATGTATAACTAAAGATAACTTCAGATAAAGGTGATTTACTGCTTTCAAGATGGAGCTCCAAAACTATAACTTTTCTTGAGGAATACATTCTGAATTGCAATAAGTCATTCAGAAAGGGAAAGTACATCAGGCTAGGAAGCCTTTAAATGGCTAGGACTTAAGGCAAGTTTACAAAGGTTTAACTAAGTAAGCTGATGATTTTTCTTATTGTCCATCTACCCATCTGGCTTAGTTTGTCCAAAACATCCACTTTTGATTTTTTGTGATCAGGCTGCTCTGTTTTTTAGCTTTGGTTATTGGCTAAATAAGCTGGGAACATTGAGCAGAAAAGTTATTAAACACAGGCAAGAAGGCAGGGTCAAATCTTTTGAGTCTGTACTAGTAAAATATTCTCATTAACACCTAATAAAAATAATGAGACATGAAATGTTCTTTGAAGCGTCTGAGCTGGATATTTGTTTGATGGGATTGATGCTCATATTACTTTATTCATAATGATTTAGAAGGCCTCACAGAGTAAAAAAGCCTTTTGCAATAATTTTTTCCTTTCTGACTTGCTTTCTGGGAGTGAAAGGAAAACTTACATATATTATATGCTGTTATATTACATTCTATTCTATTCTATTCTATTCTATTCTATTCTATTCTAAATATTGTATTGTATGATGATATGATATGATATGATAATATTATTGTTATATTATATTAATCTTGATGAAGAGAAGGCTTTGTAGATGTCTTTCCTCGGGGCTCCATAGAATTGCTCTTAACAGTTTATTTCTGTGCATCGTAGCGCACTGATCATTTCTTCTGATTAGTAGAAGTGGTGATGAGTTGAAATTACGTCCTCCTAACCTCCTGATGGTTTTCTTCCTAAATTAATTTTTTTTTCTAGGAAGCTCCTAGAATGTTGTTTACTAACATTGTTTCTTTGAAAGCAGGGATTTTCAGTGGAGGACATAAACCAGCAACTTCCCTACTCATAGGCGTTCCTCCAATTTAACTTTCTGTACTGTGGATTAGACTGTGGCCTGAAAAAGGCAGTGAGCGGGTGTAAGTGACAAAAAAAACATTATATTAATGCCATTCAGCCAACCTGAGAACCTGGTGCACATAAATATTTCAGGCTCTGCCCTATGAGATCATCATATATAAGCTGTTTGTTCGTAATAGCAGATAATAGCCGTGAGAATGTATTTCATACGAAGATTTTGAAACACATTTTTACAAAGCATTCTCTTACATGAGATTAAGTGACCCTCATTTGGAGTAACACGAATCTATTCACAAGAACATAATCTCTTCACAAGAAAGTGAATAGATTCTCATGCTCGTTTTCCCTGTGTTTCTGTTTCTTCACTTTCTAGTGGGCTGTTCATTGCAATGATGCTGAGCCTGCTCTTCCTTGTGTTACTGAGGTTCACAGCTGGGGTTCTCTTCTGGATTTTCATCTTTGGTGTGATTGGAATTATAGGTTATGGTAAGTGTAATCTTCTAGCCTCTGAGACTATTTTTTCTTATTGCTGAAATTGGGCAAGAAAAATCAGTAGTTACATGAATGAAATTGTACCATTGGGTAAATTCATGCCTAGTTTTAGACACAGTTAAGTGAGAAGGACATAAATAGCAGCAAAATGTAGTAAAAATTCAGCTGGGCTGATACTTAGCACCAGATATAGTGACCTGCATTATCTATGCACAGTATGCTTAGTCTGTAATCACTTGTACTGATATTTCTTTCCCATATATGTGATACCTTAATTGACTAGTCACATAGTGACACATTTTTGGGTTTTGCTTACCTGATGGGCTTATACAAAAGCAAAACATTCAGCTTGTAAGATTTTTTAAAAAATTTGTCTTTGCACTCTTCAGACACACTCCTATTATATATTTATTGTTTTTTGAAAGGCATCTGGCATTGTTACTGGGAGTATGATCATCTTAAAGGAATACCTGGATCTGACCTCACTGTTTATGACATTGGATTCCAGACAGACTTCAAAGTGTACCTGCAACTGAGGCAAACGTGGTTAGCATTTAGTAAGTGCCCTTTAAATTTGGTATCTGTTAATGAATATTCAGGAAAATCAGTCAGTGTCTCGATACACTTTTTGGCTAGTTAAATCTCCTCCACTACACATGTTGATCAGAGAAGAAATCAGAATTCCCTTTCTTTGTATTGTGTAAAGATATGCTTTTTTCAAGGACATTAGTATATTTGTGAGGGGAGATAATGCAATTACACTAGTGAAAAGTGAAAAAAATCTTTCTTTACTAGCATTCTACTTCCTGTGTGTTCAGTCTTCATCATTGGGAAAGCAGAAGGCAATAATTAAGTTAGTCATGATGAAGTTGCATCAGGAGGGGTACTTTTCTCTCTCAGATTTTTTTCCTTCTTTGAGACCCCCAGAAATTAGATTAATAAATCACGCTAATAACTACACCTCTTTGTGTCTTAGAATAATAAAATATGCTCAGTTGGAAGGGGTCCATCAGGATCATCAAGTCCAGCTCCTGGCCCTGCACAGGACACCCCAACAATCCCCCCTTGTGCCTGAAAGCATTGTCCAAATGCCCTTGAGCTCTGGCAGCCTTGGGGCCATGACCACTGCCCTGGGAAGCCTGTTCAGTGCTCGACTCCGGGGGAAGAATCTTTTCCTGATCTCCCACCTAAACCCCCCCCAAACGCAGCTCCAGTCATTCCCTTGTGTCCTGTCACTGGTCATGAGAGTGAAGAGATCAGTTCCTGCCCCTCCACTTCCCCTTATGATGGGGATGTTGAAGACCACAATGAGGTCTCCCATCAGTTTACACTTGTGTCACTGAATTTTCTTGGAGTCTGATCTAAGACTATGGAATGAACCATAGCAAAATTTCATCACCTTTATTTTCAGAGATGCTCCATTGCCTTCTCTTACAAGGGCAGTGTACTTTAAATAAAATCTTACTGGAACAAGACAGCCTGCAGTTTACGTGTTCCTCCCCAAGAAAGGAGGAGCAGAAGAGAGAAGAAATACCTGTCAGATATTACTTGTCCTCCTGTTACTGCTCTATTAGAAGACACACAGACTCTTAACTGATGAGGAATGGGACATAGCCAAAAATACCACCTCTCCCTATTGGTAGCTAAATTAATAGAACAGTAGTTACTGCTTAAATCTCCTTTCTCTTCTTGGTATCTTCATTTACCTCTGTGTTGGATCATTGAGCTTATGAAGCATCTTCTATATATTGATGAGGCAGAGCTTTTTAGTGTGCTTTCCCTAAAGAATATTAGGACTCTATTATGGGTTTTCTTTCTTGAAACTCTTCAAGCTCTTCCTCTGCCTGATTCTTAGCAGCCAGTGCATAGTTTATCTAGAGTTTAGTGTCACTTTCACATGAGTAAATTGAGGTACTCAGGAATTAAATTGCTTTTCCAAAATCGCCCAGCAAAGTAAATAGTTCTATACCCTTGAAGAAAACATGGTCAGAGTCCTCGTCTAGAACTCATCATGTACGGACGTTGCTTGCCTTTTTCACAGTGTTTGGGACAAGTACATTAACCTGACAGAGAGCCAAATTGGAATGAGACCAACTTTAAAGAAACCTGTTTATATATTCCTTCATGGGAAAATGGCATTGAAATGTAACAAAAACTTTGTTCTGAATGAGGTCTACGGCTCTGAGCACCACAGCAGTCAGTTGTCAGCTGCAGTTCTGTTGCCAGGGCTACTGCTTGGGATTGCAATTTACCATCATCTGTAACTGTTGAGTCTGATATTCTGAGCCTATGTCTAAGATGTGGGACCTAAAGCTAAGTCTCATTTTCCTTTGCAAACCTTCATATAAGTTTTGGGATACTTCAGGGTACTGGCCCTTCTGTCTTCCTCTCCCTCCACAGAACTTCTTGGTTTCAGCTGGAGGAGACAAGTCTTGCTGCATACAACAGCCTGCCCCTGCTGGGCTGGTTTAAGTGTTGTCTAACGATCTGAAGCACAAAAAATAAATGGATATGTCTCTGAGTCAGGGAATGTGTGCTTTGGGCATTAAAGACTCAGTCTTCTCTAGATGAAGTTCATAGAATTTTATGACTTTCTACTGCAGAAGTAGGTTTTGAACCAACACAAACAGAAATCAGACAGAAGCAGACTCTGCTGACATCAGAGTAATTATTCAAATACTGCTTATAATTAAGAGCTCTCAGCTCTCTGACATCAGAGCATGATCCCAGCACAACTGGAAGGTGAAGGCAATTTGTCCAATCTTAGTCTCTTTTTTTAAAATAAAAAAACCTCTCAAATTTGGTGAAAGGATCTCAGGTTAATACTCACAGAAACCTATTGATTTTAGTACATCTGAATTTTAGAATGATATAAATCAGAAAAATGCACTCTCCATGAAAAAGTTTACATTTCATCTCCTATTCCCTTTTTGTTATCTAAATACTACAAATGAGCAACAGTATAGTGTGAACAAATGCTTGTAGTATGAGCAAAATGCTTGTTTATGAAAAGAAGAATTTGTAAAGGCTGAACTGTATCTAAGGCTAGAGACTGCAGTCACATTGAAGTAAGTTTTTATCTTTTTCTGAGAATTATATGTTCCAGTTTTCTGTTTAAAATATAAAGGCTAGGATCGGGGTTGTACACATTCTGACTAACTCTCTGCATGTAGAATTATTTTACAATGGGGCTTAGAAACCTATGAAATGGGGCTGAAGTTTGGCAGATGCAGTTGGAGAAAGAGAGACCTGCTCAAGCCGGGAATTTTACAGAGTTCAGAAACAATAGTTTAAATTCCAAGGAAAAAAGTGACAGAGGCAGCATATTGGTTTGGTTCTTGATAAATCTAACTTCTTTATTTGTTTTTTTACAGTGATAATACTTTGTGGTGTAGAGGTCATAATCATCTTGATGTTGATCTTCCTACGAAATCGGATCCGGATTGCTATTGCACTGTTGAAGGAAGGTAGTAGGTAGGTTTGTCTGACCTTAATATATGTTGAATTTTATTAAATGATTTCTTAGAGTACACTCTTCTTGAGCTCCATCTTGCTCTACCAAGGGCAGAAAGTTGGGGATTAAAATACAACACTGCTTTTGTTGAACCATACACGTAATAAAAGGAACGTCAATTCCCTCATAATGAGGTTGTGCTTAGTAGAGCTCTGTGTTTTCAAGTAAGGTATATCTTACCTCTCTGCTTCTTGCCTTAAGAATACATACACTGTTGATGTTACCACATATCCTCAGTGCAAGAAGGTGTCTCAGCAGAAAAGCTAAGTGTGGTACACTAATAGGAGCCTGAGGCCTAAAACTGCCAGCTTTGCTCTGTCATTTGATTGTCTCTGGACTCATGTACTGGTGGTAGAGGATTGGTGGTGTTTTGTCTGCGGCTTCTATTTAGGAAAGATTAGGCGATTCCACTGGCTCCAGTCAAACTTCTGTGTGGACAGGCATAAATCTGCAGAGAGAAAAGGACTTCTGTGACCAGACATTGTAAGGGGGTGCAGTTCAACATATTTCTTCTTAGCTCTGAGAAAAGAAAGCAGAGTGGGACATGAGAGGTGAAGGCCTAAGGGACCTCCTCATTGTGTGTTTCCTGAAATCTGCACAGGCTTTGTTCACAGTGGTTCCTGTTTTACACAGTGACAACACTTAGGAGTTTTTTGTTTGTTTGTTTGGGGTTTTTTGTTTTGGTTTGGTTTTTGTTTTGTTTTGTTTGTTTGGGTTTTTTGGTGGGGTTGTTTAGAATTATTTTTTTTTTTTTTGGCATGAGAATATTATAAGGGAGAAATGGACTTAAAACTGACTGACTTAAAACATCAGGCCCTTGGATTTCATTGCAAATGGGCTGCGGTCTCATAGGCCCTGGAAGCAGGGCTGTGTTCTTAGAGCACATAGAGTTAGCTCTGAGTTTGTCTATGTGCACTTGCTTGTGGTTTTCTGCCATCTCTATTGACATTGTGGTTCCTGAGAATCAGGATTTGGGATTTTTGTCATAGGATTAAGAAATACTGAAGTTTTGCATTTAGCCAGGTATCTGTTTCCTGTCTTACACTACTGTGCAATTAGAGCATAGCAATTAGTTTAGGCGGCACTAAATTATACTCTTTAATTCCTGTTCATTAAAGTCCAGGAACACTTTTAACACTCTTCAAAATCTTTCTTCACAACCTTGACAGGTGAAAGGACTTTAGAGAGTTCATAAACTGAGTAGTAGTAACATTCTGTAGTTTTCCAGCAGCATGGAAAGGTCACTTGAAGGTGAACTTTTTACTCTCATGCATAATGCGTGAGATGAAACACTGTATGTAATTACTGTAAACCTAAGACTATGCCCTGTATTTAGGAAGATGAAAAGTAAGGTGCTAATGACTGGAAATGAAATTACGTTTTTCAATACCTTTTAGCTACATTTTCAAAAACATTACAGTTATAATGCCAATAATTGACTTGAAATCCATAGTTAGAAACAGCAGTTGTTAATCAGTTTGTTGGAATAATAGGCCATGGTCCTAATGGTAACTAAGAAGCCTACAACTTACTGCTGAACACAGCTAATTTGTTGTGACTGTTTCTCAGACAGCATAAGGTTGCTTCCTCCTGTGTGACTCATAATGGACTTTTTCGTCTCTGGACTCAGGCAACAATTGATGTTTTGTTCATAACCTCTTGATTGCACATGACAGTTTCCTTGCATTCCCCCCAGCATTTTCTACTTTACTTTTAGAAACAGGAAATTTTTCTCCTTTTGCATTCTCTAAATTGCATCCTATAAAACAAATAGCATCAGAAATGCCGTAAGTCATAGGAGAAATACTGTAGGAAATAGTACCGGACAAAAAGGCTTCTGGTAAGCTTACAGGGTCACAGTGGAGTAACGGGAAGAGGTAGCTTACAGGCATGTAAAGAGCACCAACCTGTAAGCTCCAGTGAACAAAGCGCATGCTCTCTGAAGTCACATCCAGTGAGATACCCAGCTAGAGATGTTCACTTCTGGGATAGCAGCAGCCATTTTACCAAGAGGGGTAGTATCAACTACCCTCTTACAGAGAAGGAGCCCCTGGCAGGGTAGGAACTGGCATGCTCAAGTTCCTGCTCACTAGTCACATTCTAGCCACAAGAATTAGCAGTAGAATATCAGTCTACATATGTCTTGATATTAAAAGAAGCTCTCTAGGCTGTCAACAGCAGAAGGCAATTACTCATTTTGCCTGCCAGAAGTCAAAGGTGAGCACCACTTATCTAGAGCACATGCAGAGAAAGTCACATAGTTGCAGGAAGGTGTGAGTCTGTCCTGGCATTGCAAAGACAAGTTGACTGTCTCTGCCCCTGAATAGTTAGCACTTAAGGCAGGAAAATTGCTGGGAGCAGACTTGTCAAATACAAAATAGAACAAGGTAATTTCAGGTCTGTAGGAGTGAAGGAAGAGCACAGGATGAGCAGAGTGGATTAAAGACATAAAGGGTACTGTCTGCAGCAGTCAGCAAGGAGATGTCATGGAATTCAGTTAGTGGCTTGGAAAGAGATGGATCTCTGAAACAGTCATGAAGAAGGTGAAAGCAGAAGACAGGCTGGAACTTGGCAAATTGATAAAGGTAACTGTAGTACCATTGATAAAAGTGGAGTGTTAGGAATGACAAAGTCAAGGTTTGAAGACATAAGAAAAAGATACCTGCCATATTCTGAGATCCCAGCACTAGATTATGCTATGACTGTCCATAAGGATCTCAAAATAAAATTTCTAGAAGAGGACTGATAAGAAGCTTGTTTCTGTCATTGTTGTAGCTTATTGATGTGTTTTGTTTCTTTTATAGGGCAATTGGCTATATAATGTCTACACTGTTCTACCCAATCATCACCTTCTTACTCATTGCAATTTGTATTTCCTACTGGGCTGTGACAGCTGTGTATCCTTCTGTCTGTGTACCTATCTGGAGCAAATCTTCTGGTCTGCAAGACTAGATAATTTTCTGCTATTTCACGTTAACTAAACCAGTATTAAGAGGGCTATTTGGTCACTTAGCACTTGCTCTTCTGATGCAGTCTTCCTTGCTGTGCATCGGCATGTGATGTACAAATCACATGCATTTAATTGAATTTGAAAGAGCTGGACTAAAACTCAGGCCAAGGCAGGGGGATCATACAAGGCCTTGTATACTGCATAAGGTTGACTCTAGGGGGTGAAAAGGGCCCTCAGCAAAGAGTGAATATTATCTTTAATGTGCTGTGTGCTCTACAGGCCTAGTGTTAGTGGTATCTTAGTTAACGGGAGGTGTATGTGTTTTGTTCAGAAAAATAGGAGAAAGGAGTGAGAGAATATACAAAATATCTTCTCTGAATTGTCTAACAGCAACCACTGTTCCTGAACAGCAAGGATTTGATAAGGATTAAGAAGGGAAAACTGCTATTTGAAAACCAGCTGTTACTTCATATGCAGAGAGGGTCAGTTGTTGCTATTGAGGGCAGTGTTAATTCATCCTTACGCTCTGCATCTACTTCTGCCAAAATACAAACTGTTAAAGAACTACTGCATGCTCTGCCTTGTCAAAGACAGACCTGGAGGAGAATGGGGACAATTTTCAAAGTTGTGCCCCCTGCCCATTCTGATCAGGAGTTATTAAGGCTCCGGGTCTGAGTTTGCCTTAGTTCTCAAAGTAATGAGAGTACTCGGTCTTGTCTGTCAACCCTTCAGATACATCTCTGCAGAGCAAGAGCATTTTTCTGTTACCTGCACAAGTTCTTTAGAGTTAGTGGTTACCCATTGCAGAATCCTAAGTTGCTCAAAACCCACAGTTCTGTGATTCCTCCTTAAAATATTTCATTCAGTTTTCTGGCCACATCAGGAGAACCTGTGTATAAAGTAATGGCTAATCAAACACTGTGCAAGTATGCAAACCTGACTTGTGACCCAGAGGTAAGTGTAACAAATATTTGCCTACAGTGAGAACTATACTAATTGCATTTCTTAATCACTATTAAATGCAGTGCTAGTAAAATATGTGTATATTTTAAGTAATGAATCCCCATGTTAAATCTGACAATATTACCTAGTGTTCAGGTAACACTTCTTTGTTTTACAGACATAAACTAGTTTTTCTGCTAAACTGTCCTGTAAATATATTAACCATTCTAATGTACAGGGTGAGAAAGGAAGAGACAGAAATACAATTTCATTGGAAAGGTGTTCTTGAATTTGTGAGGAATCTGTTTTTTGGTCTTCCAAAGGCAGTGGTAAACTTTGAAAGCTGTGCCTCAAACTTGTTCAAGGACTAGCCATGAATTGAAGCAGAAGCTTAGCTTCTTCTGCCACAGTAATGACCGTTATGAAGCAAAAATACCTTTTTTTTTTTTTTTTTTTTTTTTTTTTTTTTTTGAGTTTTGCCTTCAGGCAAATGTTTTTACTTGACTGTGGGTTTGAATTTCAGGATTCTTTAAAAACTAGAAATATTTATCAAATGTTATGCACCGGGAGAAAAACAACCCCATGCACCAGCACAGGCGGCAGGTTACCTGCTGGAGGGCAGCTCTGCCGAGAAAGACCTGGGGGCCCTGGGGGCAACAAGCTGTCCCTGAGCCAGCCATTTGTCCTGGGGGCCAAGAGGCCAATGGGATCCTCATGTGCTTCAGGAAGAGCATTTCCAGCAGGTCAGGGAGGTGAGGTGATGCTGCCCCTCTGCTCAGTCCTGTGAGGCACATCTGGAGTGCTCTGTCCAAGTCTGGGCTCCTCAGGACAGGAGGGACATGGAGCTCCTGGAGTGGGTTCAGCAAAGGCTGTGGAGATGATGAGGGGAGACCGGAGCATCTCCCTGGTGAGGAAAGGCTGAGGGAGCTGGGGCTGTTGAGCCTTGAGAGGAGACACAGCTGAGAGGGGTCCTCCCCCTGTCTTTCCCTGCCTGCAGGGAGGGGGCAGGTATGGACCAGGCTCTGCTCCGTGGGGCCCAGCAATGGCACAAGAGGAACAGGCAGAAACTGATGCATTAAATTTCATTGTACTGTGGTGGTGATGTATACCCCACCCTGCTGATGTCTAAACCCTACAAAAGAAAGTAATTAGAGTTTATCTGGTTTCATTTCATGTCCGAACCAAGCAAATATATGAAATGGGCAATAGAAATAGGGAAAAGTGATTCAGTGTAAAGATTACTCTTATTTTTAATAGTCTGAGATACATAAGCTAAATTGTGACAATATTCACAGTTTGTATTAAATGGTATAGCTCAGTTTGTCATTTCAACTGCGGCGATTGGCCTGATTTGGCCTCTGGTTTTCAAATAAATATATATATTTTTTATAATTTAGTAGATTTTCTTTAATGAAGCATTCATATATCTTAAAAGTAGATTTCTGAAATTCAGATTCCATTTATTCAAGTTTCAGGGATGTGGTGAACAACCCTGTTTGCCAGCACCCGGTTTAAAGTTAATTCTTTGCGTAAGACTGCATAAGTCTTTGATATGAATCCTTAAATACGTAAACTACGTAAACAGGTTATGTAGTGTTGCACTTTTGAATGAGCTAATGAAACATCAAGCAGGATTTTGTTATTTGTATTAACCTGCTAAACTTTAGAGGCTGTGTACACAGAATTCATTATTTATGATTGTGTTGTTTATTTTTCTTTCTATTCAGACTTTTAACACAACCAATGTGACTAAACTATGCCCAGGTGCTCAGTGTACTTTTGCTTTTTATGGAGGAGAAAGCCTGTACCATAAGTACATCTTCATCTTCCAGTTAGCCAATGCCTTTGTCTTTCTCTGGCTGGTGAACTTTGCAATTGCACTGGGTCAGTGTACCCTTGCTGGTGCCTTTGCCTCTTATTACTGGGCCTATCGAAAACCAGCTGATATTCCGCTGTGGCCACTCTTCTCTTCATTTGGACGAGCAATACGGTAAGTCTGTGTATCCGGATGTGAGCCTTGTCATGCATCTGACAAGTGCTCTTTTTACATCTAGGGAAGGCAGTCTTAGAATAACAGATGAAAATGATTGGTCAGCATTATGGTTTAATCTCAGCGGTAGCCAAGCCCCCCCGCAGCTGCCTGCTTGCTCCCCCTCTGTGGGAGGGGGGAGAGAATCTGAAGAGTGAAAATGCAAAAACACGTGGGCTGAGGTGAAGACAGTTTAATGGGTAAAAGAAAGCTGCATGCACAAGCAAAGCAAAGCAAGGAATTAATTCCCCATTTCCCACAGGTAGGCAGCTGTTCAGCCATCCCCAGTACAGCAGGGCTTCTTCATGTCTAGCAGTGACTTGGGAAGACAAACTCTGTAACTGCAAATGTTCTCCTCTTACCCCTCCTTCCACCAGCTGTTACTGCTGAGCATGACACCGTATGGTGTGAGTTATTCCTGGGGTCATTTGGGGTCAGCTATCCTGGCCATGCCCTCTCCCAGCTCCTCATGCACTGTGAACCTGCTCATCAGTGGGACAGGGTGAGGAGCAGAGCAGCCCTTGGCACTGTGCAAGTGCTGCTCAGCAGTGGCTAAAACATGGCTATGTTATCATCACTGTTCTGGTCAAAAATCCAAAATGTAGCACAACACAAGCTACTATGGAAAAAACTAACTCTAGTCCATCCAAAACCAGCACAGTTGGGAAGATGTGGTTATTAGGGGAAGGCTGAATCCTGTAGCCCTACAGCACCAAGGCTGCTGCAGCTCTGTGCACAGGTCCAACCAGTTGTAAGGCTGAGCAGGTACTCCCAGTAGACACACACACTAAATACATGTATACAGCACATGTATACACAGATTGAGACTGAGACAGCACTCACAAGCACCAACAGCACCGATGGCTTCATTCTGTTCCTCTGTGATGGATCAGGATGAAAGTCCTTTAGTTTATGTAGTTCCCACTAATGGACCTTCCCCCACTTCTGATTTATATATACATATATCTGTGAATGTATGCCCACATGTGACATAATAGTCATATATTCTGTTTTTAGATACCATACAGGTTCGCTGGCATTTGGAGCCTTAATTCTTGCAATTGTCCAGCTTATTAGAGTAATACTGGAGTACTTGGATCACAAACTGAAAGGTGAGATTCATGAATCTGCTCTAAGTTGTTAAGACCTTCCTTGCTCAATTACTTCCTTACTTTTCCAAACTGTTTTTAGCAATGGAAAGAGATTAATTCCACATTTTCCATTGTTTCTTTTAAAGCCAGTAAATTTGTGTTGATTTACTCAAACTATGTCTATGTTCTTGAGAACCTAATGCAAACTTCAGATGGAATATGAGTCTGATCTAATTGAAAGCTAAATTTGAGTCTGAGCTAAATTTGGTTGAGAGAGCCCATACCTAGAAATAAAGAAATGTTTCTGCTTTGTCACAATTTAAGATCTTCTGAATAGATCTTTCTCTATGCTGAAGACTGTTCATGAGTTCTGTGTGTGATGCACTCTCTCGTGCTTTTTTTCAGGTACCCAGAACTCCTTCACTAGATTTCTACTCTGCTGCCTCAAGTGCTGTTTCTGGTGTTTGGAAAAATTCTTGAAATTTATAAACAGAAATGCCTACATCATGGTATGTGCTGTGTCTGCATGTGGTCTCCCTGATCTAGGACACTAAAATATCCTAGACACTACTAATGGATCAGAAATCAGGAGTACTCGAATGTACTGAATAAATGATGGGATTTATGGGAGTTTTCAGTACATTCATGTGGTTCTACCATGAAAAAGTAAGATTTTTCTTTTCTTCTGATTTCGGCCTCTTTTTGTTCCTGTCTTTGTCCATCACCCTCACCCCCAAAATAAGTGGGAAGGGATGGCATAACTAGTTGGTTTACTCCCCTTCTAATTCAATAATTGATATCCTGATTTCAACAGGAATATTAGTTTATTTCATATTGCATGTTGGTGACACTTCTGTTTGGAGGCGATATTTGAATAAGGAGGTCAGAAGGCATGGGATAATTGTATTTCCACCTGGAAGTTAAAAGCACAAATTCTACTAGCAGCAGCAGTGATATTTCTCTCAAGTAAGCCTTCTTAGCTTCCAGATAAGAGAAGTTTGAACTCTTCACATAAATAAATGTACACAGATTTCAGCCTAGGATATTCCAGTTTGAAGCAATTTCAGTGATCGAATGGTATGGTCACAGACTTCTTGTCTCAAAGGAGGTGGCTGTAATGGGTCCATTACAACCTGTGTTAATGCAACTGATGTTTCAAATTATTGCCAACTTGAAGAGGAACTGTTGTTTTTGACAATCTTCTTTACAGTTCATAAACTGTCTGAGCTGAGAGCTGTTCTAGTGTATCTTACCCTTGTGGACACTATTCCAGGAAGAAATTGTCTTGCTCCTGAATTACTTCAGCTGCTTTACTTTATGCCAATTTCTTCTTCAGTGAAAGCAGCATCAGGTCCAAGGAGATAACTACAGGGGTCGGCTCACTTCAGCTCTCCAAGTGCCTGTTCCTTTCCACTGACTATAAATCTAGTGTAGGTAACTAGCAAAGGGAGAAGAATCCCTCAACAAGTACCTTTTTTTTTGCTCTGCTTGGCAAACTAAGTACTGAGTCTACTACCTGCAAGATCACGAGGGGTGGCATGCTCATCCCCAGGTGATTTGAAGGGGAAAGATGGATTATATTCTGTTGTAGCCTGATGGAAAGTATTGAGAAGTAGCAGGTGAATGAGAAAAGTGCTTTATGTTCATCTGAGTTTCAAGGCCACTTATTAGGGAGAACTATGCATTACATGCAGTAAGATCAAAGGTATCCTAATTGTTTAAAATACTTAACAGCTACTATTATTTTGCAGATTGCCATATATGGTAAAAACTTCTGCACCTCAGCAAAGGAAGCATTCTTTTTGCTCATGCGGAATGTGGTGAGGTAAGGGACTTTCTCCCAGTCCTTGGAAATGTCAGGAGTTCCTGCTGTTGCACTCAATTCCTGCTGTCTGCACACTTCTTTCCCCTATCTTCTCCAAATACTGAGTGCTGCTTCTGTCCTCAGACATGGCCCTCACTTCTTACACTCAGTGTGCAACAGCAGGCTGTCCAGTACAGTAACGTGTGCAGAGCTGATGTAATCTCACTGTTTTGTTGTGATTGCTCTTCTAATTTCCTAAGTAGCCAGTACATTGTAATAATGCCTCCAAGAAACAAGTGGAGCCCCTGAGAGGAGATCTGCAGATACACAGGAATGGGGCGCTCATCATCTGCCATATGTTTGATTTTTGAGCTTTGATCCACTTGGTCTGAGAAAAGGAAAGCAGAATAACCTAAGTCTTCAGATTCATTCAGAAATCTTACGAGGCGTCAGAGAGTGGATGTAAAAAAGAGAGAATACTTTCTGTTCAAAAAGATTGTCTTTAACATAATCAGATCTCCCCTAATGCTTGGAAATTCCCTGGCCCTTTTCTCCACTACCTAGTGTGCTGCCAAACTCCCTGTTCTCATCAGTACTTTCCTTCATTGCTCCTGAGTCTTCCTTTGCTACTGTAAGATCAGAAGATAATGGGAGAATAACTTAGGAGCAGGCCATAATGATGCAATAGCACACAATCTAATTACCAAGCAAGAGACAATAAAACTGGTTAGGTGTTTTAAATTATTAAGTGAAGGACTGTGAGGAGGAGAGAAATAGAGAGGAAGGTTGAAAGAGGAAAATGGAAATGATGCTTAAGAAAGAAGAGGAAAGGACTGGAGATGGGAGAATGGAATACCTTCATTATGTTACCCTGCACTAATATCAGGATGGTGGTGTCCATACTGTGTAATGCCTGTGCAATAGAAAAGAAGCTGCTTTTAATTCCTTACAGAATATCATCTTTCTGCCTTTTTTGATTTTCTACTTAGGATTTTCCTCTTAATATTAAACTTGTTCTTAAGTAAGAACAATAGTAAAAGGCCAGGCATATAATTCTTTTGTTTCAAATAAAGATGTTTTTGTCTTGTGTATTTTGCTAAATCTGAACTGTGGCAGGTTAATGAGGATTTGTCTCTTTAGTAGTTCTTAACGTTTATTTTTTGCAGCAGTCGGTGCTGTAGATTACCATATCCATAATGGTAATATGGCCTTCAGTGCTGTCAAGAGGTTGATGATACAAAGCTCATTTTTCATCCAATTATTTACCTGCAGTTTCTGATAAGACAGGCTGGCAGGACATTGTGCAGAAACTCCCTGCTGTGCTCTCAATGAGAGCTGCAGATTTATTGTCAGCTTTTTTGTCTACCTTCATTCACCTGTGATTATCTTCCTGCTTTGAGGTCTCCTGCCTTCAGTGTTGTACCATGATATCTTAAAATAGTAGATTGGGCATGCTATGGGGTCATGAAATGTGGCCAGATAGGACCAAGTGAAAAGGAGGCCTACCAGAAATCTACATAAATAGTGCTTTTTGTTTTGATGTGTACTTGGGCTGTTTTGGTCTGGCTTATCTGTGCCCCTAGAAGAAAGGCTGAAATAAAAATATTTTGAAGTTTTGGGTTCGTTCTTTTGGTGGTTTTTTTTTTTTAACCAGCTTGAGCAATAAACAGTCTTTGTGTCAGTCCTGTAGCAGCATTGCTACATGAAGGCCTTACTCAACAAATGCTCAGTGCTTTTCTGCCTCCTGTGATTGTGCTGTAGTAACACCCATCTCAGCACTGCCTGCCTGTGGTGGTGTGTTGTCAGCTTGTAAGAACAGCAGAACACAACTTCTGGTCATGTTTTGCAATTATCCATAGATTTAAGGAGAAAAGAATAGACATGTCTGGTTTGTGATGATTAGGTATCATTTGTCCTTTGCTAAACAGGGTTGCAGTTCTGGACAAAGTTACAGACTTCCTTCTATTCCTGGGGAAAATCCTTGTTGCTGGTGGTGTAGGTAAGCTAGTAGATCTTTTTCTGAATTGTATGTTCTATTTTCTGGTTCCCACAAGCATTGCTGCCATATTCCTATATGCTTAGGTAGCAGCTGGAGGTTCTCACTGGTCTGGCTATTTGGAAATCTGTTCCCGTGTTTCTAGGATTTGCTAGATTGAATTAAATATTTTTTCTTTTTTTGCCCCCTTTCTCCCCCTGTCCAGCGCCTGGTTTGCCTTGACGGCATCTTTTCCATAATTGCTTTTACAGCTCTTGCATGTGTGGCTGGTGCAAGGACTTCTGCAGCCATAGCATCCTAGTTGAATCAAACCAAATTCACATCCAATAAGTCAGCCACAGTCAGTTCTCCTTTTGTAAGAACTGAACAAAATTGCAAATGAGATTCACCTGGTAACAGACAACCGTGTACAAGAGGTGGTGGTACAGGTCTGCTGGAATAGACCTGAAATTCTGCTGTATTTGAGCCCATTATATCTGTGAGCTCTAGTAAAAGAAATAGAATATTTCTAGCATTCTTATAGAGTTGTCTTAGTTATCAGTAAATATAAAATAGATTATTCATGGTTTTCTGTGACAGAAAAGTGTTTTTTTTTTTAAATTAAGCACTTTCAGAAATTCAGGTTGGCAGTATTCTGTTACAGATTTTTCAAATTGTACCAGCAGTTTCAAAAAACTATTTTCCAAATAACCATATTTTGCATTCTGTATACTTTCAAAGTTAACAAATTAATTATATTTTAATCAAAAGTTGAAAACTAGTACCAAGGGCCGATCTAAAATATTTTGTCATCACTGCAGAATTACATTATTTTTTAATTTTGCTGTTAAATTCGGTAGAATGGTGAAACAAAACAATTAAAGTCTTTCTGGGCCCATTAATATCTTTATGGTAATTGATTCATTTACATATCTCTTCTGTCAGATAATTAGTATTGAGGAATGTATTGTTTACAAACTTACATTGAAACCAGCCTTGAATCTGTTGTCTGTCTTATGCATCTTTAGATCCTGGGAAATCAGAGTGAGCATGGGAATCACTAATTGCCTGTGCTTCTTGCAGGTGTTCTTGCATTCTTCTTCTTCACGCAGAGAATACCAATCTTTGCACAAGAAGTGCCAATGTTAAATTTCTACTGGGTACCATTGTTGGTAAGGCAGCCATGTAATCTCCTGAATACTGGGGGCAGTTCAAGGTGCTCAAGACTACTCAGGGCATGGCCTAGTAACACCTTCTGTGGTCAGCTTCTCCGTGATATAGTGTCTACTGAAGTGAGGACTGATTTGCTGCACTCCAGTCCTTGGGGTCCCTCAGGCAGAAGTGGCACTGCAGTGACTGAATCTCCAGAAAAATTAGATTTCACCTCTGCTCAGACTTCCCAGACAGCAAGGCACTGATGACAGTCTGGCTTTTAATGGAAGGGACTTGTAATGCATCTCTCCTTTTGTAGGCACCCCCTTCAGAATGTCTCCAGGCTGAGCAGTTCTTGCAGGAGTTCAGAATATTCTTGCCATATGTTCTCCTTGGAGGTTGAAATAGTTCCAGTTTGGCAACTGGAAAACTAGCAGCTGCTGCATGTTAGGATGCAGTGTCTTGAACCTGTGATTCCCTGTCCACAGCAGTCGTAACCTTTGGTAGAAATAAAGAGCTGACATTAAATTCTTCTACATTTGCTTAGCAGTCTAGCCTTATGACTTGTGTTAATACTGCCACACTGGTACCAAAAGAAATTTGAGGGTTTATTGTGGTTTGTTTTTTGTAGACAGTCATCATTGGCTCCTACCTAGTTGCACATGGATTCTTCAGCGTCTATGCAATGTGTGTTGACACACTTTTCCTCTGCTTTTGTAAGTACTATGTTTTCTTTCAGTAATACCTTCAAGTCATGGAAAGAGGAGTAGAAAATCACCTTGTCCATTCCTTCCAGAAGTCTGGTGACATACTAGCAGACTGTATGAAAAATTAACAGCGTCTTCTTTTCACATTGGCTCCATGATGCATTCTTCAGTGCTTTAGTATTCAAATTTAGTGCTTCAAGAAGTGTAAAGTAGCTTTATAGTTCATGGAGATATCTGGCTTTTGTTTTTCAGGTGTTCCTTAAATTTCAGATGTTCCTTAAACTTCCATTAAGTTTGTTTCTGGGTGCTATGTGAAGAGCCCTGATTTGCTTAAGTGTCTTGATAATAACAGATATGTTCTTTGGTATATAGGTAGTATGTTGTTTTCAATTTAATAACCCTGGACAAAGTATTATGCTGCATTACCTCAAATATTCTGTAAAATACCGCTTGAAACTATCTATCCCTTGGACCCCCGTGACAAACAATCATGGGCCCTATCAAAGGGACTAATGTCCAGGCTGTCCAGCCAGAGAATACTAACATCACAAAAAAAATCTCTTGGTCTTGAATTAGGATATGATTATAAGAAGCAGATGGCCTTAGCATGGAGTACCTTCCATGTGCTGTATTTTTCTATAATGAAAGTCATTCTGGTAGGTCCAAGTAGAAATTAATTACATGGTAGTGATTGTTATTGCAATTGGTGAATTATTTGATAATACTAAGGGAAATAGTCATAGGCTTGATCTTTGATATATATGCGCAGTGGATTACTGAAGTGATGTAAACATGGTAATACTGAGTCTTTAAACACTCACTTCAACTTTACTTCTTTAGAAACTAAGGTTAGCAGGTATTCTGGAAAAATTGGGTTGCCAAAGAATCACAGGAATAAGATGAGTTAGAAAACTCAAAATTGATATCTAGTTGAGAGCTACATTGTATTTATCTCATGTTATGGACTTTGGTTCTAAGCAAACATGAACACAGGCAGACATAGCACTAATAACACTTGAAGAAATAAGCTAAACCACAAATAAATAAATTATTAGTGTTATTTATTTATTTAGTTAGTTATTTAGAATTAAATGGAATATAGCAAATTTGTTGGTGTGCTCAAAACGAAAAGATTTTCTTTTTAGTTTATTCCAAAGACACATGGTATATGTTGCCATGGATATATACTGAGATTTGCCTCCTCTGACTTCCTTGGCTACTCCTTACTACTTGGGCTCTCATTTTGGAGATCTGCAGATCTAACTGTCTGCCTCTGCAGGGTTGCAGTTGCAATGACTGTGCTTCACTGACACTCCCTCCCAATTGCCCACTGGTGTGTAATTGTTCACTGGTCTGTCACTGCTGCATGGCACCAACGGGGCTGTACCCTGACCAGTGGCTTAGTCATGACAATCTGTAGGAAAAAAAGTAACATATGCCTTGTTTTAAATTCATATTCTGTTCTGCTTCCCATGCTTCCATTCAGTATGGAACAATAGATCAGATAGAATATTATTCATTCACGGCAGCAGGTTTTCAAATGAGCTTTATCTTAGGCAGTGAAAAAAGGTCCAGTTTTTAAAAGTACTTAAATGCATGGCTGTCTTTGTGACACATTTTCTAGCAAGAGGTTTCCAAAATTCCAGGGTTCAGTGGAGGAATGAGAGTTTCTGAAAATTTCCACCTGTACTGCAAACCAAAGATGTGGAGAATAAAAAGGATGTATTGCTGTCATTTAAAAATGGCGAGATGTTTGTATCTCTGCATCATGTGAAACCTCTTGTGGTCTGATCAAACAGAAATTTTATAATGTCCTTCATCAACTTAATAATACAGCTAAATTACCTTGATTGAGATTTTTTTAATGTTGGGTCTTTTGCTCTCTCCTTTTTTCAATTCTGTTTGTGTCTCTGTGTGTGTGGTTGTACCACTGTTTCCTTTTTTGACTGCTTTTGCTATGTAAATTCAGGTGAAGACCTGGAAAGAAATGATGGATCTACAGCAAAACCCTACTTCATGTCAGCTAGCCTCCACCGAATTCTAGGGAAGAAGAAGCTAAGCCCTAAGAAGGCAGTGGTATAACAAACGCTAAACCTCAACATCAGAAAGTGTCACTTTTAAGCAAAATGTGTATAAAGTAGGCAAAAGTAAAAACTGTAAATGATGCTTCTGGTTAATGGGTGATTATTTTTTCCTTTTGCTTATATTAAAAAAAAGAGCAACATTGGTAACATTTAACTAGTTTAAATGCTTAAACTAACAGCTGTGAAAACAAGGCCATGTTTTAGTTTATAGAGTGCCTATGAAAAGGAAAATGTAAATTTGAAACTTTTATAAGTCTATAATGATGTTTTAATAACTTTTGTAATACAAGTTGCTGTCTTAGATGACAGCAGTTTTGATAATGTTTCTTCTTATAAGTGTATATTTGTAAAAGAAATTCAGGCAATTTTTTGAAAGCACTAACGTATAACCTAATTAGCCATAATAAAAAATAGTTTGAGACTCCAGTTAGCCAGGAGATGGTACTAAATTTGTAAATATGGTGCTATGATTGTATTTTTTTGTACAAGCTGGTTCACAGCTATTTAAACTGTGATTATACATGCATTAATGATTCCCTACACTGAAAAATGTAGTGATATTTTAATCACATCCACAACTGCGTCTTTTAAGACATGATGGTACCCTGCAGGTCCCAAAGAAGATAGTCAGAAAAGACTTTAGTTGATACTGCTTAAAGTGAAGTTTTCTGTGAGTTGTGCTCAAAAGATGATATAACTGAGAGAAGGTCCCACTGCAGTTGAAGTGATTTGTGGTTCACACAAATGAGGTTTCATCTGGTACAAGATGGTGAATGTATAATTTTTAGATGATGTCTAAGAGAGATGCACATGTGTTAATATCCCCCTATCTCTGATAAGTCTCTGTATTCTATGTTACAAGGAAGTTGAGCTTCACTGAAAGGAAAACTAAATGCAGTCTCTTTTTTCATTGAAAGAAAGTCTTTGCTCTCTTGTGTGTGCACAAGGAGTTCCATTGCCTCTGCCTAGCTTAGGAGGGCTCCTACCAAGCCATTGGAATGACTGTGTGGGTGCAGAGGGCCAGGGCTGCGCTTTCTGCACATCTCCGTGCTCTCAGCAGCTCACACAGTAAGGTACTAGGACACTGAACTCGAGTCATCTCATGATACAGGAATAACTATTCAACTACTGAGAGGTGCTCTGAAAGATTTCATTTGCTTTTTGATTGTTAAATTTGTGCAGTCATTAGTACAAAGTCATTAATACATCTGTAGGTAGGAAGCACATTAACATTCGGTGTGCTTTATGACCCTCCCAGTAGGGAGGAAACTGTCATTGCGGTTAAGTAACAGCTCTGCTGATGCAAAAAGTCTTAACACTGGAGAGCTTCTCAAGTCTGTTACTGCCAAGAGCTGAGCTAAAAGGGTTTTAATTTATTAGTCTCCTGGGGGAGCCAAAGACCCAGCCATACTGAGGCCTGCCCCTAGTTTTCGTGGATTCCAGTGTACTGAAGAAATTATTCCAGTATGGTCCACTTTCCAGGAGTGGCATGCGCTATACATTTGCCAGTTTTGTGACAGGAGTTCAGCACCTGGAAATACTTTTCTAACCCTAGGAGTCCATTGGTGTCACAAAAAGAAATGCAAATTCTTTTCCAGATGATTTGAAGGCCAGTTTCTGGGGAATATTTACTGACCAACCACATCCCAGTGGGATTTTGCTGTCTAACTTACAGCTCCAGTTTGTGGTTACTGTAATCACTGCAAAGGCAGTAGCACTGTCCTTCATACTGCGGGTCTGGGGTCATGTTGATGCACAAGTGACTGTCATCCACACGCTTGGAGTCGTGGGCATAGTAAGATTGTGAAATTCTGTGACCTGAGATGCCAGTGGGAGTGTCCTTGTAAGCATTTTCTGCGGTCCAGTGGATGCTGGAGCCCTTTTCCCTGAAGCAAAAATGAGGGGTTCTGTTTAGGACTCAAATAATGTAAAATAAAGGCATACAATTTCGTATGTAACTACTGATTATAGGCACCTTTAGATTTTGGTAACCGCTCCTGAGATTCCCTAAAGTAAACCTGACTTTCAAAAGGACTGAGAATCCTACCGTTGGGGAAAAAAAAAGATACTGCTGAGGGATGAAGTTTTTCATCATCATCATCGTCATCATCATCATCATCATCATCATCATCATCATCATCATTCCTTTCTCATTATGTGCATGGCATGGAATACACACTTCCCCCCCCTTATTCTAATCATTACTGAGAATTAAGTCAGTAACTTGGGGGTATGTATAACCATTCTGTGATTTAAGAAGCTGTTGGTCTCATTGCAGTCCATGTTCTAAAGCTTTTTTTTTTTTTTTAATACTACTGAGTGATTAATTTTCAGCTAAAGAAACTGCATCACATAATCTCTATTTCTACTGGACTTGAGTGTCTTACTGGGAGCTCAACTGAAAAAAGCATATTTCTGAATATAGCTTGCTTTTTTATCATATGAATGTAACCACAGAGTTTACTAGGAATAAAACATAATAGGAATAGTATACAGTTATTTGATTAGAAGACTTTTGTAACAAACCTATGCATTTACTAAAGGAATTTCTAAAAGTGAAAGTTTTAAATTGTATTATTATTTATATACAGTAAAAAAGAATATATGTATAAATTTGCTCCTCTCACTATTTTGTGAAAGTGTTTAGAATGTAAGTGATCATCATTTCTGAGAAGAAAATTTAAAAGCCATTTTCTTAATGATATAATTATGAGAACTGTGAAAATACAAAGCAATACCATATAGATTCTGTAATAAAGAAATTCAGTAAGTGATAATTAATATTAAAATTGGCTTTCTAAAAAGAAATTGCTAATAATTACTTAGTCAAAATTAATGCAAGTATTTACTTGGGAAAGAATCACCTAAGATGTTTCAAGATTATCTTATTATAATGGTTCCTAACTAATCTGTAGGCCAGAGTCTGCTGATGTTCACCACAGAGGAGGTACTAGTATTGACATTATGACAATTTACTTTGTTGCTTGATTTAGTATAAAATTCAAAATTCCATTTTTTGCTTTAGAGAGTGGAACACAGTAAAATATGTCATATGTGCTTTGCTGCTGAGCCCCCCCGGGGCTGATGCCACAGTGCCCACCTGGGGCAGGAGGCGCAGGCCAGCCTGAACTGACAGGCTGGCGCTGGCTCCGTGCTCACGGTGCCAGATGGAGGGGACGGGAGAACCCAGAACCAGCAGGCTCCCGAACTACTGAGGGCTCACGAGTCAGGGTCATGCCAAGCACCTTCTCCCTGGGTGGAGCTTTAGAAAAGCAGGTGGCTCTGAGGAAGGACCCTTTTACATGAGTAGAAAAAAAGAACATTCTCAAGGTCACAAACAAGCAGAATGTAGAAACCAAGACAGTAGAAAACACCTGCTTACCACATCCATGTGATCATGTTTGTTTAGTTCAGTTTAAATTCATTGTATTTCCTTAGAGCATGTTCCTGGATGGCTTTCATTTACATGTTTTATGCCAAAGTTTTAATGTCAAGCCTTCAAATTTTGTTAAAAAAAAAAAAAAGAAAAAAAAAAAAAAGTGACCATGGAAACAAAACACAGAAACAAGAAGATAGGATGTTTTCTTCTGCTAAGGGTTTTTTTTCAAGCAGTATTCAGCACATGATTCTTGGGTTATCCAAGGATGCTGAATATTCTTTTAAATGTTAGTATTTAATGAAATATTTTCCTATTGCACGTTCTGCTGTAGAACGAGAAAAATATTTTGGCAGATGCAATGTCAGGCTGATTCTGGGATAGTCAGTAAGTGTTCTTCCACTGTCAGAGAAGTGATTATGAAGAATAAACTGACTGGTTTTGAGTAACACAGAATGTTTCCCTTTGACCAGTTGCTCAGCCTGGACAGCTGTGTGCTTGCAGACAAAGTGCCTTACTGGCTGTTACTTTACCTGGCTTACATTTTGAAATTCATTCATACCATATAGACTACAAAACAGAAAAGGCTGGAGAGGAAAACCAACACTTCATTTCAAAAATAACTGATAAAAAATGAACTGTAGTAAGGGTGTCAGGTGTGTTTGGCCTGCGTGTTGCAGCACACACCATTTCCCTGTTGCTGTTGTCAGATTATGAAAGTTAATGGTGTGGTCTGGGAGAAAACATGACAATTGTAGTGTTGCAAATACATGAAAACAATGCAAGACTGTTCCATTTTTATACAGTAGTTTTTTTTATAGCTATAATTTGTGGTATAGTGGACTTCTGAGTAGGGCCTATTCTGCTTTCTGTTACAATGATCATGCGTGTTGTACCTGTGTAACTGTGAGTAGAACAGTTGCTACTTACAACAGAAGGAATAAAGCTAACAAATACATATATATTACTGTAATACATCTATTTGAGTGTTTATAAGCATAAAGTTCCTTCTCCATTTCAAGACTGATAATTTCCTATTCTGGAAGTGTTTTATAAATTGTTCTAAATTTTTAAACTTTTGATACAGGCAATGATTTTTGAGGTAATATGTAATTTGTACTGCACTGTAAACAATTAGATAACTGTTTCTTCATGTTCAAGTAACACTAGTGCTACTAATATTAAAATTGTCTGTTACTCTATGCTACAAAATGTCCACATGCATTTGTCCCAAATAATGAGTTTTAAAACCATAAAAATGGCTCTTTGAGGTTTAAGAAATGAAAGGTAGGTTACTGTTTCATTGATATGATTCTTAAGATTATATTATCTTGCCAAAACCAAATTAACATGAGCATGATTATTTGCGCTCTTAACCCTGTTGCTTCTGCTATGCAGAAATAGAAACCTATTGTTTAAATATCTTTGATAACGGAAGCGCTTAATTTTGTTGTTACTTCACCGTTTTACAGTTCTTGGGGATTCTTCTAATAAAGATTTCGATATAAGCCGGAGTGCGTCTGCACCGCGCCGGGCTGTCCGCGGGGCTGTGCGGGGGCACGGGGGCTCTGCCGAGCGGCGGCAGCGGCGCGGAGCGGGGCGGGGCGGGGCGGGGCGGGGCGGGGCTGAACGGGGCGGGGCGGGGCGGGGCGGGGCGGGGGCGGGGCGGGGCTGAACGGGGCGGGGCCGAACGGGGCGGGGCGGGGCGGGGCTGGGCGGGGCTGAACGGGGCGGGGCGGAGCGGGGCGGGGCGGGGCCGAACGGGGCGGGGCCGAACGGGGCGGGGCGGGGCGGGGCGGGGCTGGGCGGGGCTGAACGGGGCGGGGCGGGGCGGGGCCGAACGGGGCGGGGCGGACGGTGCGAAGCCAGCGGGATGGGGCGCGGTTCGGGATGGGGGCGCGGTTCGGGATGGGGGCGCGGTTCGGTGCCGGCGGGATGGGAGCGAGGTTCGGTGCTGAGGTGGCGCGGGCGACTGCTGCTCTCCGCGTAGGAGCAGGGCAGAGAAGGCGCCGGGGGGACAGCTGCCACTGCTACTGGTTGGAGGGGAATTCTGGGCTTTATTTATAAAGGCCCGAGGATTGTTTGTTGCATTTTTTCATTTCAATTTAAATTTTTTGAACCATGTAATAATAAATCATACTGGCTTTGTCTGAACCTGAGTTGAGATCTTATATAAAGCAAGGCATATGGCTGAAATGATACCATGGAACTCAGCAGAAATCTTTTTTTGAGTTTAGAGTGCTCACTAGCAGTCATATTTCCCCCTGTCTTTGTGAGAACTGAAGGAAACCTGTATTGTATGTTGGTGGAGCATCACAGGCAGATGAGCTGTGGCAGATGACTCCCCATCTGGCCAGGGGCCTGTTGCATACATTTTTCTGGCAGATAGAACGGGTAAAAAAACACCACCAAACCCTGTGTGAAAGCTTTTCAGAGGTGGGGATGGATTTCAGCAGAGGTAGCAGTGGAGCAGTTATTTGGAGTTCAGACAAAGGAAGAATTTGGACTCGGGGTTAAGGTATGCCTTGTAAGTCATTCCATATGTGGGGAGCCTTGTCTGACATTGCTTCTGGCATTCAGCAAGCCCTGCAACGAGACCTTGAATTAGCAAAGCAAGTTTTTGAATTAGCAAAGCAAGCTGGTATGGCTGTGTGTTTGGGATTATGTGGCTGAATAGCGAGGAGATGCATACACAGAATGTGTGTATACATAATTGCAGCATATATAATTTAAGGGAAAATGAGCATATATGAGGCTTATATCATACAACGCTATTTCCTAGCAAGGGTTAAATGCATCAGTGTTCGTGGGGAGACTGGTTGGTTTGTGCTATCCAGTCACTGTCCATGAGTAGCAATACTTGTTCAGCCCAGCTCTGTGCCACAAGGGGTGGTAGGCAGTTGCTGGGAAAGGGAATTTGTGACAAAGTTGTGGGCTTGATCCCTGTATGGGCTCTTAACCTAAGAGTTGGACTCAATGATCCTTGAAGATCTCTTCCAACTCAGAATATTCTGTGATTCTGTGAAAGCAAATGCATATGGAGAGGAGAATGACACATCCTAGGAGTTTTAGATGTGGACCAATTCAGTCCAAACTGTGAAAGGTGAACAAGCAAAAGTGATCTTCAGAGGAATACTGATGTTTCCTGAGCCTGGGTTAGCAGCTAGACTGACTGAGGCCATGCCACATGGGAAGAGGTACATTACAGTTTCTTGGAAGAGATAAAAGACACTGCTGTTCTATGGTAAATCTCTATGAAAGCAGATATACTTTCATTTCCCTTTATTTGTTTTGGTTTTCTTTCTTTCTAACATTTGATCAGATGCAAATTTACAAACAAAATCCACATGCTTTTTGTTCTGTAAAGCATTGCTGTAAAATTCAATTTTGACCATGCCAGAAAGCAACAGCAACAGTAAAGCACTGTGTATGTTAAAGAACACTGTTTGAATTCAAGTAATCATGTATGGCCTTGCAGAGTCTAACATAGTGTACCCAGATGCTGGAAGGTATAGTTGTAATATAGAAGTTATTTTAAGGGGATTCTGGAGCACAGAGGACCTTTACTATGTGTCTCATATGTATGTTGTTATTTTTATGATAATCTAGATATTTTTATTTTTTAAACTACATCAGTATCTCCTGTTAACACATGCAGTCTGTTAGAACTAACTGCAGCTATTAGTTATATCTTCCTTCTTCAGAAAATTTCAAGTTTACTAACACTAACCAAATTGTTTTCTTGCCTTTTTAAAAATTTGTTTTCAGACTGACAGGTTTTAATCTCACATGGTTTTCTTACTATTCACATTACATTTAAGTCTAATGTTGGTTGAGTGCCATAGAAACTTTAATCCACATCCAGATTAATTCAAAGCCTACCTGGAGCTTTTTCTCATGTTCCAGCAGTCTGATCTCCAGTCTTTTCTAGGGATCCTACTTTTGCAAGTTTTGTTCTTTTTGGTTAGCCAAGGGAAGTGTCATACAGTGCAAGTCTCCCCGACAGCCCTGGGCTGTGGACCAGTGACCCATGTCATCACTTGATGGAATGCAGAATGGCTACTCATTTTCAGTCAGTAGATTTGTTTTGGGAAACAAACATCTTGAGCGTCTTGCTCATGGAAGTGCCCTCTCTGGCACTGGTGCCAGCTGCTCAGGGAGAGGGGAGAAGAGGCTGCCTCACTCTGCTCTGGCACCAGGAGTTGTCATTGTGCTGCAGTTACTCTGGGCCACAGTAGCAGAGCAGCAGTGGTGTGGTCTGACTGAAATTTCTGCTAAAGAAGGAAATGATAATGTAACTGACCTGTTACAATCAAACAGACCCTGGTCATAAATATGGGATGAAAATATTTTTGTTTTTGTCTCAGCCACTGTCTGATGTGTGCTACCTGTACATATCTTTGCAGTTTGGCTTTGCAGAGAGATGTTGCTTTTGGTGCATTTTCTGCAAAAACTGGCATGCTTCTTTGCAAATCCACACATCTGCAGATGGCTTGGAGAAGGAAAGGATTGTTTTATACAGAACTTCATAATGTAGTTTCTGGTTGCCATCATTTTCAACACATCTGACCAACTCAATTTCCTGTCTTGAATCAACTTTCATTTCATTAAGTCCCAGGCTCTCATTTCTGTTGGTTTGGCTGGGCTCTGTGGGCAATCTGTTTTAATTTTAGAGTCTGAAAGAGGCTAAGTTTGGAAAAGGATCAAATAATCTCCTCTCTCCCAGGAGAAGAGTCTGTACTTATTTTGCTCCAAAAGATAATGTCAAAAGGATTTTGTAGTTTTTATTTTACTTTTTGTTTGTTTTAGTTTACAAAGTTCCACTTTCTTACAAAAATACTGACAACTTGAACAATGTCATCATATTGGTGTGTTTAAACTCACAAGTGTGTTGCTTTTTTGGAATACTACCAATGATCCAAAACGCGTTAACAAATCATAGCTTAATAGTCAGGTGTAGTGGTTCTGGGTCACCGGAGCTTAAAAAATTGTTGTTAAACTCTTTGTGAGTTTAATAATAGTGGCTCCTGTGTAGCAGTGGCAACTCTTTCTGAATTGATGTCATGATGACAAACCTGCACTGGCATGTTTGCATGTAGCAGTGGAGAGTGTCTGAGCATCCCAGCCCACCACCCAGTCACGTGTAAAAATTCCTGCAGAGACACTGAAGATCAAAGTGCATGTTGAAAGGTAACATTTTTGTGCACTTAACTATGCATAATATAGATACACACTTCTTTGATCTTAAAATTATATTACGACTAAATGCCTAAATCCGTATTGTAGGAATGCTAGTATTTCTGCTGATTATTTCTGAAAATAGTAAAAAAAAGTGGCTGCTAGTGATTCCTGCATTCAGCACATTACAGCTTACATACTATTTAAATTATATTTTTATGATTAACTTTGTGGATGACCTGCTAAGTTATATTAAATAAAACTCAGACACTTACCTGTGTGATTTTTCTTTTTAAATGGAGTAGCTATCTTACAAATGCAATGGCCTAACTTTAAAATAAGAAAATGTGTAACTTTTAATATACTGTTCAGTATGCTGTTACTTGTCCTAAGTTTCCCCTATTTTGGTAATAACCTTTGTTTTTTGGGAGGCTTGGAGCAGGAGGCATCTTTCTCCCATGAGATTAATTCAGGAAATAATATTGGTGCAGTTTGTGATGGCAGCTGTTATATCATTCGGAAAGGGGATTGGTTTCTGTTGCTGTATGGCAGAGTTTAAAAAAAAAATCCAAACCAAACCGAAAATGCCCACCCAAATAAACAAACAAGCCCATAAGACAGCAGCGTTTGAAGGAGAGCTGATGCATTGTCACAGATGTGTCCAACAGGGAAAAGCTCTTTTTGAGAGAGACAGGGAAGAAGTCCATGGAGAGCTGTTTAAAGAGAGGAATGTGCAATTTGCAGGCAGAAAAGGAAGTTGTGAGGTGTTTTCACAGGAGTACTGTTGATTTGGTGTACCCTTATTTTTGTGAGGGAAGAAATAAATTAGCAGGAGTGGAAGAGAAAACATGAGTGCTGTCAGAGAGACAAATGATGGATGCAGACCCAAATATTTGACTTTGGTTGCTCCACTTGCCCCTGATCCTGGTAATGAATAAATACTGAAGCTCAAATGTCTTACATCACACTTCAGCTGGTCAGCTATTTCAACCAAGAGTAAATGCTTACTTCATTACTACTTTTTTTTTTAACTGAAGGGATTCACAGCTATAAGTAACATATGAAGTGAGTACACTTCAAATGAAAATAAAGAAACTAACCCCACACATGCATGCACACATGCACGCACACACACATGTATATATCATTATTATGTTTTTGAAACATTTGTCTAAATAATAAACTGATCTGAACAATGTTCTGATTTTTTTTCACTTTGATAGATTTTACCTTAATCAGGATCTCTTTTCTAATGCATCCTTGTACCGTCCCTTCTGAGGATGTCATCATACCAAGAGAATATTTACATGTTCCGTAGGTTTTGTCATTTAATATTTGCATGACTAATTGATCCCACATACAAAGATTGTATACTGATATAAAAGCAATCATCTAGCTGTGCTGTAGCTGTGCTTAAGCAGGTAGCATGATATGAAGAAGTAAAATCTTTGTCCTTGCTCTATTGGATGTTCCAAAAGCATACTCCCAGAAGTTACCAAAACTTCTGCACATTTTCACTAATACAAGATAAGACATCAGGGATCAGGAAAAGGGTTAGGGTTAGGGTTATACCTATATATAGGTATGAGGATATATATAGGTTTATAGCTCAGTGTTTAAATTAGAATTTGTGTGATTTTTTTCTTTTTTCTCATTTTCTTGTAGTAGTAGTATTGTTTCCTTATTGGTTTGTTCTCTGTTGAGCCATTTTATCAAAATTGACTCTCAGAAGTTTCTCTATAGAGATTTCGGTTTTTACTGCTTTCTTTGCTGGGTTCAAGCCTTTCAGAGTGGTAGACCACTTACTGACAAAGCCTGTGTGAACTGGTCTAGGACTAGTCTGTAATAGCTCTAGACTGAGCTTGGAGATACTTTGTTTTTCCTGTAGTCCTGATTTTACTCCTGAAATAAGCTGTAATTCTCTCATGCTGCAAGTATTTTTACTATTAATAGACTGACCGTGGATGTTCCCATCAAGTTGCTACATGCATTTTTTAGCAAGAAGAGAGGGATTGATAGTCTGTGTGAAAGTACTGTATTGCACCAGCAGTCTGGTGACAAGAAAGATGTTAGACCTCAGAAGACTTCTGTTGTATCACCTCTTTTGATGACAGCAAGTCAGCATGGAAGGAGTCAGCATTCATTCCACAATCACTGTCATATTTTTCATTTCAGGGGAATATATTTGGAAAATAGAGGGTACACTGCACAGACTAAAAATTACTAGGAAAAGGTATAGCTGCCAGACAATTTGTCCCTCAAATCCAAGGTGGTTTTGATAGGCAAAGAATGGGTCTTTGGTTCTAGGGCAATGTCCAGCATACAGCTGGATAAACACATCATGCAATGGCTGAGCAATTGGCTCACAGGTTGGGCACAAAGGGTTATAGTGGATGAGGTGACATCAGGCTGATGACCTGTCACTAGTGGGGTTCCACAGGGCTCCATTCTCAGCCCTGTGCTCTTCAACATCTTCATTAACAGCCTGGATACAGGACTGGAAGGGATAATAAGCAAGTTTGCAAATGGTACAAAACTCTGAGGAGTTGTTGACTCCCTTGAAGGCAGGGAGGCCCTGCAGAGACCTTGGTACTGTGACCACTTCCCCGGGGAGCCAGACAAATTTAGAGGACTGGGCAATCACCAGCCATACGAAGTCTGACAAGGGAAAGTGCCAGATTCTGCACTTGGGATGGGCAATCCTGGATGTACAGACAGAGTGGGAAATGAGATGATAGAAAGCAGTGCCGTGGAAAGGGACCTAGAGGTCATGGTTGACAGAAAGTTGAAGTATGAGTCAGCAGTGCTCTGGCAGCCAGGGGGGCACCCATGTCCTGGGGGGCATCAGACGTAGCATCGCCAGCCAGTCAAGAGAGGGGATTGTCCCTCTCTGCTCTGCACTGGGGCAGCCTCACCTTGGGTATCATGTGCAGTTTTGGTCACTTCAATATGAGAAAAATATGAAGCTCTCAGAGAGCATCCAGAGAAGGGCAACAAAGATGGTGAAGGGCGTTGAGGGGAAGCCCTGTCAAGAGCCACTGTGATCACTCGGTCTCTTCAGCCTGAAGGAGGCTGAGGCTTCATTGCAGTCTACACCTTCCTCGTGAGGGGAAGAGGAGGGGCAGACACTGGTCTCTTCTCTCCGGTGCCCAGTGGCAAGACCCAAGGGAATGGCCTGAAGCTGTGTTAGAGGAGGTTTAGGTTGGATATTAGAAAAAGGTTCTTCACCCAGAAATTGGTTGGGTGCTGGTACAGGCTCCCCAGGGAAGTGGTCACAGTACCAAGCCTGACAGAGTTCAAGAAACGTTTGGATAATATTCTCAGGCACATGATGTGAGTCTTGGGGATGGTGCTGTGCAGGGCTGGGTGTTGGACTTGACGATCCTTGAGGGTCCCTTCCAACTCAGCTGATTCTGTGATTCTGTGACTGTAGCACCTTTATTACTTCACAGAAATGTTGAAAGTTATGGACAGGCTGGACTCCCAACAAATATGAGCTCTCCTTGCTGGGTCCTTGGGAATGAGCAGGTACTGCATTTCTGGATGATGGCCTTACACACAGAACCATGCTTGAAAATTACCTAGACATTATGTGGATATTTTTGCAGCAGCTTTCAACAAAGAATTAAGTCCTGATCTTATAGGCCTAAGGTCAGAGTGTTAACTGCCTTTGTTGTGAATCCTCCTCTGATATGTAGGACTTCTGTGATTTTGCAACAAGGCCCTTAGGCAGCATGAGTGAACTAAACGAAGTTTTAGGAGGCATATTCAACACTTTTCTCAAACAGCAAAGATGTTCTATGTCTTCTTGAGCTCCCCACTGAACTCATAAACTACTGATACAGGAAAAAAAGCATGCCCAAGTGAAGAGGAAAGATGAGACCAGTTTTTTCTACTGATTTAAGAAACAGAAGAACAATGTGAAACTTCATGTTGTATCCAGAATCATGATCGGGCCTTTTTTTGCCTTACACTTTATCCTGTCTGTGTAGAAGATGAAATCTCTTCTTCTAAGATACACTAAGGCATTAGCTATGGCACAACAAGACTAAAGAACATCTTCAGCCAGGGAAGTTTGCAGTTTTAGCTCTGAAAATTCTAGGATTTGTATCTATAAATTGAATTCTATAATTACTAGATAGTCTAGGTTACACTATAATAATTTTCCAGCACTAAAAGGACTGAGTGCTGCAGCACAGCAATGTACTAAAAAACTAGCTGCCTTTTAGTTTTATTATTACTTAGGAGAACATGTCAAGCTACCTGCTTAATCTAAGCTGGTCTGTTCTGCAGCAGCAGGGCAGTGAATGTCCCATGGCTGCTGAAGGCAAAGCTGTCAACTTCTCTGGAGGTGTCTGTGACTGTGCAGCCTTGGTGTTTCAGCTTAGTACATGAGAACAAACCCTTTGTATCCCTGAAGCAAGATATTCAGGGCAGGTTTGTCATAAACAGCAAGTGTGGTAAAAATATATGAGGTACATTTAGACAAAGATATTAAAAAAGCCAAATAAACTACAGAAGAATCCTTTTGCAGGAGACCTGTCCAGAGGTTGAATATAAAGGCTGTCATTCTGCATTTTTGCTGGCATCCACCCATGGCAAGGGAAGACTCACTAGTGCTGGACCACTGGTTACAGTAAAACCTTGTAAGGTTGCATCAACAGACTGCTGCAGCATTATTGAAGAAATAGAAATATTGAAATTAGAAATAGAAAACAGAAATATAGAAATATTGAAGCAGTTTGTGCATTTGGGATCAAAGCAGATTACTCTGCTGCTAGCTGAACAGAGAATAATAATAAGTTCAGGTGCTCTGCTTAGAAGGGTCTCCTTCTGACTGAGGGGCAGATTTGGAACCTATTGAAAACTGAAACTGGAAAAAAAAAGTTTGAGTCAAAACACTCTTCCACTGAGGTACTTTCTAAAGAGGCAGTACAGGGCAGTTCAGAACTGGAATTCAAAAAGATTTTGAAAACTTTGAGAAATAGTAAGAAAGAAATAGTGAAATTCACTATGGTAAAATAGAAGCAATAGAAGCTGCTTACGTAAATTGCAATAATCTAAGCAGAATGGTAAACAAGAGACAAGGTAACAGCTGGCCAGAAGCAGAAGGTGGAGGGCAGTGCTAATAGAAGAAAAGCAGTTGCCAGTCTAGAGCCCACAACAGCAAGCCATTTATATGCCCTAATCCTTCAGATGAGCAGCAGCAAGGTCTTGGCTAAACCCCAGTGTCATGCTTCAAGATGACCAAAAAACCAGCACAGAAACAACCAGACATTTAGAAAATATGAGTTGGTATGAAAAACTCAATGAAGCAGATTTGCTTGGCAGGGAGGAGAAAACTTATCAATTTTTTTTTTCCTGAAGAAGGTACCAGATTTCCTTCAGAGTCTCCTATTCTCAACTCTGAATTTTCCCAGCCACACTTACGAATATCTGCTCAGGCACTCAAGAGTAGCAAAAGATCAAAAGATGAATGCTCCTGCTTCCTATTTTCATAGGGAAATAGGAAAGCTGCTGCCCATGTATTAATCCTGTTCTGACTTTGGAACTGAACAGAAAGACGTTTTTCATAAATAAGCTTAAACTTGCTTTTGTTTCAGGCAACCTGAAGCTACTCAGCTCTTCAAATTAGAGTGAATAATTACTTTTCCTTAAAGCTACTCAGTGCAAGCCAAAATGCATTTTAAATTACCAAGTTATGTTAACACCTCAATTAACATTATTTAGCATTTAACTGGTAAAACTTCATCAGTAAAGTTGTCCTACTTGCATATCAGACAAATGAACAAAAACTAGTTTGTCTACTGCTATGCATGCAGTTTGGTAGCATGCAGACACATAGAGCTAGCTTAGGTACTGAAAATGGCATCTGGAATTCAGTGTTCTGGGCATTTCAGAATTCAGGGCATTTCACTTACGAGTGATGTATGCTAGAAAAAAATATAAAGTCAGTCAAGTTCCCCTACAGCCCCCATCTTGAAAAAAAGAAAAAAAAAGATAATAAAAGCCTTGACAAACCGCTGTGCCAATGCAAGGATATTGCTTTTGCTACTCAGATTAGCTCAGACATCTGTGAGCAGCACTTAAAACAGTGCCAGTATTTAACTTATGGAACTTTAATAATTCAGAGCTTTCCATTAAAGTTCTGCTCAGAAAAGTCATCAACAGAGAACACTGCTTTTTCCAAATTGAAATGGTTTGACCAGCACTGTTAAGGAATTTCACAGAGTAGACAGTAATGCATAGTTGGGACAGAAAAAAGGAATATGGACGCACACACCACTTTCAAAGTATGGTTTCCTTTTGATGCAAATAAAGTTTAAGGGAGCAAGGGGGATCTGTCTTAAATCATTGAAGGAAACTAGTCTGTGAAGACAAAAATCAGTTGAATTTACAGTAACCTCAGTGTATCAAAACATACTCTATGAGTAAGTCTTAGCATATTAACAGCTTTAAACACAGGAGACTGGAGTGCATTTGACTGAATTCCAATCATTTTTCATATGCAGTTTGATATAAGTCAGTTAAAATGCCAAACTAGGGTTTCCTTTTAAAATGCTGGACACGATCTTGCTTTTAAAAAGCAGACTGCTTAAGTATTTAATCTTGTTCACTGCCCTGCTTAATAAAATCACAAGATAAAGCCACTGAAGAAAACAAAAGCTGAAGTAGGAAAGATTCAAAGTATTAAAGTAGATGTGGACTTCAGGTTCTCCACTTGCTAAGTCTCAGTTTAAAATCTGTCCTATACATCCCCAATTTCCCTCTCCCCCAGGTGTGCACCCTCAGGAGCAGTACTGCTTTGCATGTACCTACTTGTATAGCACATATTCGGAGTGTTTCAAGATCCATCTAAGTCCATTAAATTATTTTTACTATCAATTGAAATAGATATGAGCCTTCCAGAAGCTTCAGTGGGCTTCAATGTAATTTTCTTCAGTATACCACCAGGGACCTTCTCTTAAAGATTTAAGTTAAGCACTTGACAAATGATCACGGTTCAGCTATAGACACAGCAACATTTTTGCTTGGCATGCTACAGCAGAAACTTTATTCAGTTCTTTTTGAAAATATTTGCAACCAAAATTTATTTTTGTAAACTCACAGAAATAAGCTTTAACATATAGGCTGTATACAACTCAAATACAGGTAATACTTTTAGCAATAACTTACAGATACAAACTAATGATAAACTACAATTTCACAAAGATTGTAAACATTTTGCACAATTGTCAGTCCTTTCTTTTAGGCAAAGTGCTCTTTTGATGACAAATAAATTAACACACACATAACTAGAGTGGACTACTTCCAGACAATACAAAAGTGTGTTTAATAAGGCATGTAAACAATGTAATAGTTACTTATGCAGAATCCATAAAAGTGTCTTGCAGGCTAAACAGACGTACATACCTGGGCAGCAAAAAAATGTTCTTGAAAATGCTTTGGGTGTTAAATAAAAAGTTAACATTAATATCTTTCCAATGATATTTTCAATACACTATGACTTAAGGTTACATCTTCAACAGTTTAGATCCCTGACAAAAAGGAATTAGGTGTGACTTAGTGGCAGTTGTGTCATTGAATGGGGTAGCAAAGGCTGAAGTCCAAGAGCTGTAGGTGAATGAGCTACAAAAACAAACATTTACCAGTCAACTTCATTGAAAGGAGCATAAAATATTAAGTCAGTAAATCCCACTGCATAATGACAATTCACTGTCCCAACCCTGCAGCATATTCAGCTTTTCCTAGCCCAGCATCTGCACTTATCCACCCACACCCCACCTTAACACCACTGCTTTGGAGCAAAACAAGCTCAGGCCACATATGCAGCTCAGCCCAGTTCTCCCAAAACCTTGACGGTCCCTCCTAATCACAAATAGGAGCCAAAGTTGTTGACTTGCTGGTTCATAAGACAAACAATGACTGAGGTATTTTTGACCACCAGGCTCTCCCCTCACTCCCATTGGGTGTTACTGGGAGGGAAGCTGAAGCTCTCAAAGAATCTGTTGGATTGAGTGTATTCACAGTCCATGGGATAAAAGCCAGGGAGCAGGTAGCAAACAGTTTTCATTAAAATTACATATTATTAAAATATGTGACATAGATGTTTAAATAAGTGATTTAATTTCTTATTATTGTTTTAATAGTCTGGAAGAAGCACAAATAGTTGTCTTTACTCAGACCCTCAGCCATGCTATTACATGAAGGGCTACTGCTTTCTTTATGAGGTATAGATAGCAAGTACAGTATTGATATATCCTATACAGACAACTAGAAATTATAAACCTATTATGTTTCTTTAATCAGTACTTGGTAAACTGTTCTTGCTAAGGCTGATACTAGGAGAAAAAGCGCAAAGTTGTTATACCTACCATCCATGTAGCTATGCAGAGCAGTCAGCATAGTCCCATCCTGGGGTACATATGCAGAGTATGCCATTTCTTCTAACATGGGTGGAGACAACCTGGAGGGCTGAACTGCTGTGACAGGAGCAGTAGATGAATGATTAGGACTAACATGTTTCTTATGGCGTGCTCTGCAATTCTGAAACCACACCTGGAAAAGGAGGGAAATACACATCACATTGATAAATTGCATTCAACATTTGAGTAACAACAATAACCTTGGAGCTTATCTTAAGCTGAGTTCACACAGTTAATTAAGCCTTTGACACAAGGTTGATAGTTCAAATGGAGAAATATGC
This sequence comes from Acanthornis magna, assembly GCA_036785705.1. Classification (NCBI taxonomy): domain Eukaryota; kingdom Metazoa; phylum Chordata; class Aves; order Passeriformes; family Acanthizidae; genus Acanthornis; species Acanthornis magna. The sequence goes on along the minus strand of JAWUZG010000058.1, from coordinate 18,393,787 downwards.
ATTCTAAACCTACAAGTGGGGTCAAGTCCGGAATGCTTCTTCAGTACACAGCAGCCCACAAAGGACAGGAACAGGCACAGAGAGGGGGCTGGACATCTCCCGGGGCAGGTGTCTCCCCAGGCCAAGCAACAGCACCTGCAGCCCCATTCTGCTTGGGCCGCACTCCTCAGCACTTCCCAGACACAGCCTTCTCCCTGCCTGGACCCTACTGATACCAAAGCATAGGATATATCCACAGCAAAGCATAGGATATATCCACAGCAAAGCATAGGATACCCACTTGCCTTTTCCCATGGAAAAGCATGCAAGCTTCCTTTTTTTTTGTTTAAGGATTTATTGCAGCTGTTAGATACCTCATTTCTATAGAAACACTCTTATTCTTCCAGGCTGGAATGAGCCAAGGCAACTCAAAATTTATTGGTATTAACATAAAAAAAGTTATATTATACTTCTAAAATCACATTTACATATAAAAAAGCATCCATATTATCTTTGCTGAGAGGCATATTTAAGCAAAGATTCCAAGTTTGAGTTTCAGTTTTGCTTGGCATGGGTATATATTTTAACTCTACTCTCTAGAACAATGACTAGATATTCACTTGCTCCTAATGTGTACCACAAGATGCTTTCAAAAAGAGTGCAGGTCTTAAGAACAGACTATTGAAGTCAGAAATACGTATTTGGAATAATTTAGGGCCAATTTCTATACTATTTAGGCTGAGAAGTTTCTTTCTAGAAGACTTAATCGTCCACACAAAGCACAAGAGTAATACAGCAAGTTTTCCAAATTAACATGCTTGTTCTAGACCTATTCCTAAGGACATCATCTGAAGTTAAAACATGTCAGAATAACCTCACAGAGAAAATTGTGATTGAGCATTGCCAATGGATGAGTACCAGACTTTGTGAGTCAAGTAACTTCACTCTGTTACCTGTATAACGCGCCTGCTCAAGCCTGTTCTTTCTGCCAATTTCTGAAGTGTTTGTGCATCTGGATTGTTGTCCTGAGCAAACTGTGCTTGCATAACCTGAAAAGATATGCAAGATATGAGATTGCAGGGGCATTTGTGTCGAAAGCCACATTAGACAGTCTCCTCAGACTATGGTACTACTCCTTGCCTGTCTTCAGGAAGCTGTTGTAATCATTAATCTCTAGAGAGTCCACAATACATAAAAAACCCCCTAAAAACAAACAAAAAAGGCCACAAACAAATAAACAAAAAACCAACCCCAAACAACAACATAACAAAAAAACCCCACACCACCCAAAACCCAAAACCAAACAAAAACCCAAAAAACCCCCAAAAATCCACAAACACAAAAAACCCCCAAAAACCACACCCCCAAACCCAAACAAAAACCCCCAAACAAAAAACCCCCCAAACAAAAAAAAAACAACCCCCCCAAACAAAAAAAAAAACCCCCCCAAACAAAAAAAAAACAACCCCCCCAAACAAAAAAAAAACCTCAAACCCCAAAATACAAGCCCTTGGTATGCTTAACTGGGCTGTGACATTTACCAGAAATTAAAGAAATTGATTCTGCTTGGCAGGAGTGAAAACTGGAAGAGGTGCCCTGTAAAATTGCCTTAAAAGAACTGTAGGAAAAAATTCACTGCAAAGCCATTCAAATATGCTCCATAAACACCTATAGCAGCAGACCACAGCATAAGGAAGGCATGAGTCATAATCCATCATTCTGAACTTGTCAATCACTATCTGCATCCTGTATTACATGGAATAATTGATCTTCTTTTCGTCTCCATTGAGAATGCAGAAACTAGGAAGCACTCTGTATTTCCTTTGCCTTTAATCAACACAAGAAACAGGCTCCACCTTGGCTGAGCTGTCCTTTTAGATGGTTTGGTTACTCATCTTTTTACAGAAAACTGAAAATAACACTTGTCGTAAGGATATAAATTACACTTTTTTAAAGTAAGTAGATGTCAATTTGGCCTGCGTCCTGAAGACTTTCAGAGGCTTTAAGGGTTTGCCCTGTTTATCAAAGTAAGGCTTCATGGGTTTCTGCGGGGTATCTTCAGCAATTTCAAAAGCATTATTTTCTCATTTTTTTATTTTTGACCCTTAATTTGACCCAGCAAATTTTGCCTGGCTTCATCTTTGAAGATTCAGACTACTACTCTCCACATTCAGAAACTATTTACTTTTGTAATTTTTCACAGAATCACAGACCTAATTGGGTTGGAAGGGACCTTAAAACCTCACCTTGTTCCAACCCTATGCCATGGGCCGGGACCCCTTCCACTGTCCCAGGCTGCTCCAAGCCCCGTTCAACCTGGCCTTGGACACTACCACAGATGGGGCAGCCACAGCTGCTCTGGGCACCCTGTACCAGCACCTCACCAGCCTCAAAGGGAAGAATTTGTTCCCAATATCCCATCTAATCCCACCCTCTGTCTGTGGGAAGCCATTCCCACTTGTCCTATCACTCCGGGCCCTTGTCCAAATTGCCTCTCCAACTCCCCCAGAGCCCCTTTAGGTCCTGGAAGGTGGTACAGAACAAAACCATCAAAAAAACATGGACATCCTTTTGTCCAAGTACTTTGTGAGGTAGGTAATTACATGCCGCCAGTCTGACAGTCCATTTATCCCTACATTTCTCCTGGTGGTAGCAAAGTCTTATAGCAGCCTTGAGGATAGGTACAGAGGTGCAACAAGTAGATGGAAAGTATCAGTAAATAACAAGTGGCCATAAGATCTCAAACATCTGGTGAAGTACCTTACAATCTACCTTAAACAGGAAAAGAGGGGAACGTGGAAGTTTCAATGACAGCAGCTGGGAAGAAGCCCTGAACACAGTTCCCATCCCAATGGCTGGTCCTATCACCATTTCAGCTACTGCTGGCAAAAAAAGTTCCTTTTACAGACATTCAAGCTCAATGTCCAGAGCCCTTGCCCTGTGCATCTGTCAGATTATTGCTAACATGCTTGTTTTGTGTTAACATCACCTTCTATCTCCAGTCATGACTAGAATAGGAACCCAAGCTTTGAACAACCCCATGCCCCCTTTTATATAGCACTACTTTAACACCTCACATGTTATTACACCTCAGTGCGAGTTTCTCAGCTGCTATCACTATGAATAAGGCCAACAAAACAGAACTCACACCATGACCAGAAATTCAAAGACCTGTAAACTGAAGGCAAGGATGTCTAGCTGGGATTAGGTAGAAAGTCACAGCTTCCTTCTCACTACACATTAAAACCTCAATCTTGTTTCACCATCATCTCTTTCACTGGAAGCTGGCCCTAGTGCTGGTGTTTTTCTCTAGAAAGCTAGTTTAAGTGAAGTGGTTATCCAGAGTTTGAAATAGCTCTGGGCTGTCTCAATAAGAGTTAACTCTTGAGGCAACAAAAAGACAAGAAGCCTGGAAAGCAGAGGAGATACAGGCATTACAACAATTCCAACTTCCATCCCACTAATGTCTTCAATTCACATACAGTACCCACCTTTAGTACAACTTTTCACATTACATAATTCAAAAAATATTTTGTCTTTATTATGTTTAGTGATGTAAATGGCTGATTAAATAGATTTCATCAAGCAATCAAAATAGAACAACCTTTTTATTTCCACTCTGCAGAATTACCATCTGCCCCCAGGGAAATAAAGAGCTTGAGGAACACTATTTCATATTAAACTGCTGAAGCTAACAAACAAGTCCAGAAACATGCTGTGTCTTGATAGTTTATGAAATACTTTAAAGCATTCAAGCTTTTTCTTTGCCCCTATATGCATAAAACTTCCTATTGGTTCAGCACCCATGCCCTCATAAACCTGAGTTATACAAGTTTTTAGCACTGCCTCTACCTGGAGTTGATCTGCTGTGAAGCTGGTCCGAGCTCTTTTTGCTGGTTTTGGATGATTAACATCTTGTTCTGTTAGTAATGCTCCTTCCACACTAATCCCATTACCTGAAAAATTTAAAAGAAAACAACACTGCCTTCTAAACATCCACAGTGATGTCAGACTGCTCTCTAACATTAACCAACAGCACTTGGTCAGCTCAATTTCAGCTTTAAAAAGCCATAACCTATTCAAAGATAAATTGATGTAGCACCATTACACATCCTACCCTAAACAAGTGAGGAAAGAAATAAATCTAGCTTGGTATCAACAAGATACACTGTTGCTTTCTTTTCCTTAGGATACAAAACAAGTTATACAAACTAACAAAAAAAAAAATTGGCACATTATTTTAATTCAAGAACCTGTGCTTCTAGTCTCAGTAAAGCCACCGAATTATTTCTTAGTAAGGAAAATGAAGTAAACCCCAACAATTTAATTAAATCTGAACCACAAACATAGTTCTTAACAAAGGCAGTATGTTACCATTTTCAACTTCTCTTTTCAGATTGTCCAACATGCAGTCATAATGTACTCTGCAAAGGACTTTCTCTTCAACCAAAGCAAACTCCTCTCCAGTTGAAAGCTGTCTTTTGCAGGAGAAGCATGCAAAGCACGCCAAGTGGTACACATTTCCTTTAGCCCGCCGGACCCAGTCCGTGGAATGGATGTGCCTCCCGCAGCGGGAGCAGCGAGTGCCGTACCGCCTGCAACGAGAACGGCAACCAGGGGGTGAAGTTAGACACTGTCTCGGCAAAGCAAAGCTCCGGCAGGATTAGAGGTGACCGGGTTGTGGCAGCGCGGCTGAGACCCATGGCATGACTGTGTTTGCATTGCAAAAAACAAAACAAAACAAAAAACAAAAAACAAAAAAACCCAAAACAAACAAACAAAAAAACGAAACAAAAAAAACCAACCAAAAACCAAAAAACCAGCAAGTTTGTATTTGATAGCTTAAGGCAAGACACTACTGAAATAGAGGTTAGTATTTTCATAGGCAAAGAGCAAAACAGAAGCATTTTAACTGCTACATTAATTCACAGCTCATCATCCCTTTTATAAAGATAATTACTCTTAAAAAAAGCTGAAAGATGGAAACAGCTGACTGTGTTCAAAATTCTTCCAATTATTCAAATGTATTTCACAATACTCTAGTGGTAGTCTGAACTATTATATTTAGCTACATCACCCTTCACTAATCTTTCAACATCTTCAGCAGAAGGGGGGGGAAACATGTATCTTCATAGTTATTTCCTTAATTCACATCATATTATAATTTTAAAGTAAACTAAAAAATTTGCAAGTATTTACATTATTATAGTAGAATATTTCTCTTTGAAGAGGAAACTAGCCACCAAAATATGTTGAATATTTAGGTAAGAATTTGTCCTGAAAATCTTTGCAGTTCCAAGTTTTTTCAAGTCCCACAAAATTTAGCTTTTCCAGAAGTTTACTGCACTCAGCCTGCCTTATCCCACTCTGTGACAAACTTGACTAGCTGGATGCAATCTATCTACTCCACAGATGAGAATCCCAGAAACAGTTTGGTCTACCAATCAAACTAGAGAAGTACTAGCAATCACATCAAAATTAACAGCAACAATTTTTGCTGCTTTCTGGATCGAAGACTTTGCATCCTGAATACTACATTGCCAACACAAATAAATAATATTCTTCCTTGCAGAAGTAGCCTGTAATCTTGAAAAATTGCATTCTAAATCAAACTAATCACAGAATGAAAGCATCTTTTAAATATCACAGGATTTATTCTGGGTCGATTTTGCAGCTCCCTGTGGTGCCTTAAGCCCCACACCAGCGAAGCACTACTCCAAACAGATCATCTCAATTCTGTGTTGCATTTTCAGCCTGCATTACCCAAGTACAATTCTTTGCACATATGATAGCTTTACAACTGTACTATGGCAGGGACTCCAACCTTTTTTCCCCTCAGTGCATACATAAGTAAGTGATGGTGTAAATACAGCAGCTATGCACAACAGGGGAAGGGCAGAGGGAAGACTTAGCTGGCAGTTACATTACACAGACTTCCCACATGTATGGACAACATTCCCCAAGTCCCTCACCAAGAAAAATCAGAGTTTAAACTGCTGAAAATAAACCTAGCAAATGAAAAAGAAAGCACCTCAAGTGAATTTCAGTTGTGGTTGAAGTGAAAAGTAACAAGCAAGTGTAACAAGTTATCAGATAAATTATATTCCTGGATGATATACCTGAAATAATCAAGTTTGCAGAAGATATCTTTATCTTTGATGTAGCAGCTGGTGTGCCTTCCCAGGGACGTTCTGCAAACGCTGCATGAGAGGCAGCGCACATGCCAGCAAAGGTCATTTACCTGCAAAAACCCAGCAGAAAAACACCCCTCAATGCTTGTACTACTAATATTACATTTTCTATTTACAAACCCTGTATTTTTTGCAGACAAGGTCAAAAGTTACATGCAACATGATTCACAGAAAAATTATCTTGAATGCAAAAGGTTTTTCCTATAGATCTGCATGCATATTGGGGTTAACTAATGCAATGCAGGTCTTCAGAATAAGCTTTCATGGGTTTGTAATTAAAAGCAGTAGGAGAGGCAGCAAGAGATACAAGTTCCATTCAGATAATTTGTTCTGTTCTCATAGCATTAGAGTAAGAGAGAAAGTTTTGGCCTTACATGACCTTGGGAAGGCAGTTAACATATACTTCTATTTCCTAGTCTGCATAAAGTCCTGCCTAACAAAAAACAAACTTTGCAAAATTATTTAAAATTTTAAAACGCAAGTATTGAAGGGGAAAAAAAAAATTCTTTCAAATAGAAACACCATGAACCACATCTCCATTTGCCACGTTTCTGTTAAAGCAAAATTGGTGAATGGAGTTCTGAGTTTCAAAACAGCAGCAGATGTTTTAATAGCAAATTCAATATTTTTTTGATACGTCCAGAGCAAAACTAAACATGGTCACAGAATGCAGTAGAAAGCAGCATTTTTGAAAACTTACATATAATTTTGGGGCATATAAAATAAAATCAATAAGATGGGAGCAATTATTTTAATTTCTGCTTTCGTACAATAGGAACTCTTCATTGTGCAGACATTGCATACCGCCTAAATGAATAATTTGACAAGCCAAGACTCCCAGAGACCACAAAAATTAAGTAATAACCGTCTGGATAAGGAGGAATACTGTAAACCTCCTATATTCCTCTGTATAGGAGGAATTCTGTAAACCAAACAATGATTAAATTTAGATTTTTTTTTTTTTCCCCTGCATTGAGCCAATTTCTTATTTAGTACCAAACAGCCCACAGATTACCTATGGCAAAACAGATTTGAGGTAATCCAGGATAGGCGCATCAGAGTACGGCCAGAAAAACCACACAGAAAACAGACTCCAACACTCATGCTGGAATCACCCATTTCAGTCATTCTTCAGGCGGTAATATTTCAGTTTGCCCAATGTTTTCCTAACCCTTATCCTTGTTGGCAGCCACCTTCCCCTGTGTTGACAAGTTTACACCAGAATATATGAAATTGTTGATAGCAGTTGATAGCTGTCACCAAACTCACCCTCCCAACCATCTCTTAGAAGTGCCGCAGAGGAGAGGGAAGCACTGGGCCAGACTGAGCCTGCCCCACAACCAGTCCTGCCACGCCAAGGCTTCCCAGGCCTCCGCAGCTCTGCGCCAAGCCCCGACAGCAGCAAGAGAAGCCCACACAGCTCTGCACAGCCTGAGCTGACATCCCAGCCACTCAGAGCCCACTGTCCCTTCTTCAGAGACCAATGCTCTTCCTCAGAGCCAGACACCAACAGCTTCTGTGGTTGTCCTATTTGATGACATTTGTCCGTGATCCTACTTGTCAATTGACAGGGCTGAAGCTGGAAGCTGTGGTGCTGCTGGACCGTACATAGCAGCATACTGGCATCGATTACTCTCTGTCTACACAGAAAGCAGTAACAGCTAATTTAAACTCAAAGCTAAATAATTTAGAGGACTTTTGCTCCAAGTCCCGTTATCCTGGTTGTTCAGACAAGAGACAGCAATAGTCAGTAAATAATAAATGAGCTGCCAAAATGTCACGGGAGTTAACGGAACTGAAACAGAGCTCAAGTCAGCTCTGCTCCTTGTCCATCCGCCCGTTCTGTGCCAGCCCAGGCTACTGCAAGGGGGACGGGGCCACTCGGACCAGAGATGCGTGGCAGCTCCTGCACCGGGCCCATTTCAAGTGAACACCAGCCCCACCACACATTTTCCGTGGACGTCCCCACCTCAACCAAGCCCTAAGCAGGTGATCTAAAGACACCACAGAGATGCTTCCAGCGGCATCACCCACTATCACTTTGCAAGTATACAACGACTTCAGTTTAAGGCTGATGGAATCAACCGACTTCTGATCGTTACTCTCACTTTTGAAGGGAAAGACAGCAAAAGTCTGACCCAGAAGAATATAAACAGCTGTAACACAAAAGGCAAATAGTCTCCGCCTCCCCGCCGCCGTAACACTCTATGTTTAAAACCACTTGGTTTTGTTTGTTTGTTTTTAAATTATCTTACTCGGTCCTGATTGCTAAGGCACGTGCACAGCTCGTTTCCTTCAAAGATGTTAGCTGGCCACCTTTTGCAGGAATGACTCATTTCCACATTTCTCAAGAGGCACTTTTGGCTTTGAGACCCACGACGTTCCCCCCCAGACCTACTTCAGTACAATGTAGGTCGCGCTGCCGCCGTCTGACCGAGAACGCGCGGGAATCACCGCGGTCGGGACCGCCTGATCCCTTTTCATTTCCCGCTTCTCCTAGCGCATCAGGAAGAGGCAGCCCAGCGCCAGTAGCGTCACCCGAAACACCGACAGCAGCTAGGGCTCTCTCTCTGGCCCGAACTCCGCCAACAAGAGCACTGGAACTCCGCACTCCCGTGTCCGCGGCAGCTCCGCGTCGTCCAGGGAGGGGAGGGCTGAGCGACAAGGCGATCCGGAGGGCTGTACGCTCCGAGCCCGCCGGGCCCGGTTCCCCGAGGCTCTCCGGGCACTGCTGACGGCCCGGGCAGGCTCTCCTCGAGCGGGCCGCGCTCCGAGCCCGGCGGTGGGGAGAGTCGCCAGACGAAGGGACCTCAGGGTTGGGCACCCTTACCTTGAGCAGGTACTTGTCCACGATCTCCAGGCCGCAGCTGCTGCACACGCACTTACCGGGGGCGCAGCCCGAGCCTGAGGCCATGGACCGCGGCGATGAGGAGGGCGACAGAGCAGCGGAGGAAGAGCAGGAGTCCTCGTCAGCCGCTGCGGGGCTGGCCTGCGGAAGCGCGGGGAGACCACGGTCAGCGCCCGGCCACGCCCAGGAGCCCCACGCCGGTCCAGTCCGGCCCACCAACACCTGTGGGTCCCGCCGGGACCCTGGCGGCGGCCGCGGTATCCGCTGGACCCGGCGGGAACGCCGCGCCCGGGGCCACCAGACCCGCCGAGCCGCACCAGGCGCCTGAGCCGCGCCGCCCCCCGCCCGTGCACCTTCTCCGCGGGGCCGCCGAGCGCTGGCAAGTCCTTGTCCTCCAGCCTGCAGACGAACATCGGGTCACTCTTCCAATACATGGCCCTACCCTACCGCATACCAGCCTCCGGCGGGCGGCGAGCCGACTCGGAGGACCCCGCGGCAGTCTCTGCTCTCAGCTCCTGCAGGAAAAAAGTTTTGTTTTCAAGTGGGTGGACCTGCCCCGCTGGCCTCACCTCCTGCACAGAACCCGCCTTCTAGCGCGGCGGGGCCGTTATCGCTACGAGCGAGCCCGCGCGGGTTTAGTTAGGGGAGGAGGGAGGGAACCCCCCAACAACAACAACAACAAAACCAGCAACAACCCCCCCCAGAAAACCCCTTCATTTGTCTTTATCTTTTGCTATAGCCTCCCCCTGCCGCCCCAGTCTAAGCACAGGTTCCAGTTACATCTCCCTATAAGCAAAGAAAACAAACACGGCAAAAAGCGAGAGCCCGTGTGACAGGAGTGATTTTCCCACATTCCTGAATCCCAAAGCCCAAGTGAATTCCTGTAGCTCAAACTCACAGCCCCTACACCCGCCTCATTACTTCACCTCCGAAATCCCGTGATTAAACCTTTCTCATCGAGCTAAAATAGAACCACCTGAGCTGCCGAAGCGTTCCTCCGGCTCTGAGCTCCCACAGGTGCTGCTGATTAACACCGGTGTCCCGGCAGTGCCGCGAGCAGAGGGTATGGAGGCTGGCCGCCATCCACTACCTGCAGAACCAGCCAGTGTCTCTCCGCGGAGAGGCTGTGGGTTACGGACACCCTTTCTCCATGATCACAAATCTTGTCCGCAGGGTTTCCTCACACCAAACACTGATGGTGCTCTCGGGACATTAGAGAATAAAGGAGCAGCTTGTCCTTCGCAGGTGAGGTAAATAACTGGGTATCTGCTCCTTGGCACGTATTTAACTAGCCAGCTGCTTTTAATTAAACTTGTCGTTTAGTTTCCATCTTTCCCCTCACCTCTATGGTTTAGCCTCGCCTCACCATGGATGCAGGACATGTAGTTGAGCCTCGGTAAAGCGATCTGAAAGAATTGCCCCTACGCTTACAAGTACGGTGAGTTTGATAAAAGGGAATTCTGCATTTGAGGAGCTGTGTGAAATGCCCCCTATTGTTTTCATTCTAAAAAAGGTGATTGTTGTTTCAAATCCCGGGGCCCGATCTTGCGGAACCGTAAGATTCCTGAACGAGTAACTGAACGAGTTAACGAGTGCCTGTGCCGAACGAGTGCCTGTGCCGAACCCCGGTAAAGACGAGACGTCCCGTCAACCTCTCGTTTGTCCAGCTGTTTTAACCGATCTAACCCCGGGCAGAATCTCGCTGACACCCAGTCTCGGTGTCCCTGACACCGCTGCCTCAGCGAGGCAAGCAGGGCTTTGAGGTTTGCGATGGCCGTGACGTGGCTCAGAGCAGCGCGACCGACTGCTGGCCCGGTGTCCAGAGCCCCGAGCGGCGGCAGGGAACACGGAGAGCACCGGCCCCTGGCAGCCCCGGCTCAGCCCCGACCCAGCCCCGACCAACACCCATGCTGGCCCAGAGCCGGTTTTCTGGCGTCTCCCCCGAGGGCCCGGGGCTTGCTTGCGCAACCTCCGGCCCAAATGCAGCCCCCCGACCCGGCCCGACCACCCGCTCCGCAGGCGATGGGCTGCGGCCCCACAGAGCGTCCGGTAACCGCACCTCGCCGCCGCGCTCTAGAGCCCCCCCAACAGCAGGGTTCCCCCTTGGGCTCTGCTCCCTGTCCGCAGCGGTGCAGGTCGGGGCACCACCGGCCAGTGCTCGGGCAGCCCCGCGGGTCGCGGCCGGACGGAGCGGAGCGCTCGGCTCGGAGCAGGATCAGCGCGGATCCTGCCGAACCGCCGTCCTTCCCTCCGCGCGGATCTCCCCATCCGTGACTGACAGACGCACGACAGCAATGAAGTCGTCTGTCGCAGGCGGCACGACAGAAAATGAGCACCTGGCGTGGGGCTCCGAGGGATGCGTTGCTGCGGGGCCGGGCCACCGTGATGAGAACCGTGGTGAGCCCGAGCGCGGCGGATCGGGTACGGCCGGGGGCAGCCTCGAGGCTGTTGCTCGTTGGTCCTTTTTCTGCGCCTTTAACGAATTAATTAATGAGGTTGGTGCGCGGTCCGAGGACGGCTACGGGTTAGATTTCTATGAAATAACCCCCTTCCTATGCGCCTCTTCTCTCTGGAAATACATACAGCGGTAGGAGTCAACAAAGTCAATCTGAGCGTTGTTTCCCGCGGAGATCGTGAGATTATGAGGAGCGGTAATTCACACTGTGGTGTTGAAGGAAAACCAGCGCGCGGGAGATCTCCGTGTTTCGTACCGTGTCCGGAGCCGGCTCCGCCAGGTGACGAGCGGGCGCGGCTGCACTGGCTGCCCCGGTCTCTCCGCCCGTAGCGAGGCTCCGGAGCAGCCCCTCGCAGTGCGAGGGTCTCAGCGGAGGCGGGGCGGGGGACGCGCTGCGGGGGTGCGGTGCTTGGCGGGGCTCACCCAGGGCCTCCCCGATGGTTGCGCGGAGCCGCGGGCTGGCTCGGCCGTCCCGGGGCGCGGGAGGTGCGGGGAATCAGGAGGAAAACGCGCCCAAAGAACAGTCCGTCAGCAGACCCGGGTTATTGCTATGGCCGGAGGGGCTTCGCAAGAGGTGAGCGGTTTTGCCGAGCTAATTGGAAAGAGGCGTTATTTCCGAGAAGCGGTCAGAAACGCTATAACGTGTACCGGGTGGACGTGGGAAGCATAGGGGCTTGATTAGCCCAGATACACCCGTGCTTCGCCCGTGCACCTTTATCACCTATCTCTCCGAAGGCCAGTCTAAACTTCGTCGCTTAAATAACACGCCCTCGATACTTTAATGAATATTCCCTGCATCGTTTTCTGAAGAGATGAAAACGGGCGAACATGCAGACTTTACAGCATTCCCGACTCCTGCGCGCCCTGCTCTCCCACTGCCGTCTCTGCGCACATCGGAAGGATGTGCCCCCTTTTGGGGCGCCGGGTAGGACCCCGCGGCGGGTCGTCGCGGTCTCGGCAGGGAGAGATGGGAGGGAAGGGGAACCTGCCGGGGGGCGGGCAGGGCGGCCCTGGCCTTATTCTGCTGAGGCTGAGAGCAGAGAAGACCGGGGGACTCCGGAGGGACCCTCCGACAGCGACTGCATCTAGTTCTGATTCCTCCCTCTCAAGAGTAATGCCAGGATGTATGTAGGTGGGAGCGCTGATCAGTTGCACAAAGGAAGGAGCTCTTAAATATTTGGCGATATGACACAGCACGAAGAAAATACTGAATCAGGGCTGTTTTAACGAGAGGGTGTTGGCATTACGGACTCCTTCATCAGAGACTGCACGGTGCTGCAAGTGCACGCCTCTGGGTGCTTCTCTCTGGAGCCTTCTTCAGCGACGCCGGTTCTCCCGTTAAAATAAGTCCTGTAAGAAACTGATACCGCAGCTGCGGTCAGCTTACGAAAAATAGGCACCGAGACCAGGGCCGCGGTGAGGCGGGGGCCCACTCTTGGCCGGTCCCGCTGGGCATGGCGCTGTCGGTGCCCGAGCGGCACATCCCAGAGCCCGCCCGGCGGGTCCCTCCGCGCTGCCGGCGGGACGGCCGCGGCGCTGCGGCGCGTCGCAGGGCTGTGGGGACCGCAGGGTCCCCCAGCGGAGCGCCACCCCATCTCCCCCCAGCAGCTGCTGGCAGGAGAGCTCGGAGAGGCGTGACGGCTCGGAGAGGGAAGCCCGACACCCGTGCGGGACAAGGTTCACTTCCCCAGAAGCCCCCCTCTCTTGTCTCAATCATCTCCTTGCACTACTTGGGTGTTTGCGTACTTTAAAGTATCCAGAGGTTTTTCATCTCTAGATCGCCGTGTCTTGGGCTGTGGAACCTCTGTGGGCTGTGGAAGAAAGAACCGAGCCAGCACCCTCGGGCTTGCTCTCTCCGAGTTTGCATCCCCACTGATTCCAGCCAGTGGTAAAAGATGCAGCGCTTGGACTAGCCCTGAATTATTGACTCTGGGCTGATTTAACGGGAAGTAAACGAACCCAGTCCTTCACCAATGACTTGTTTTCCAAATCAGTGCAATGCACTTTCCTTGGGTCAGGCTGTCTGTCTCCGGTTTGCGGGTCTAGGATCTTTTAAGGTTGCAGACATGTAGCTTTTGTTCATGGCTCTTCCAGTGTAGAACTCTGTGTTGCGTAGTTGTGTGTGAGCAGATCAGTCAAAGGGAAAAATTCCTATTTCGTAACTGGATTCCTGAGTCTGTAGTTCCCCTACCAAGACCTATATTTTGATGTAGTTTGCTTTTTTGTTTTTTGGGTTCCCCCCCCCGCCCCCCTCCTTATTTCCCATTCCCTTCAGGAAGGGGCTGGGGTGAGGAGGCAGAAGGCAAGAACGGAGTCAGTGAGATGCAGCCCTACACTTTTTTAGAGCACCGGCCCTCGCACTATGGGCAGAAGTGCAGGGAGTAATTCTAGCATCCCAGTGTGGAACTTCGTCGTTTATTCAAATGTACTTATTTCAACTCTTGGTCAGTGCACTCTGTACATACTATCTGGATGAAACCCCTGCGTGTTCAAATCAAGTGTTGCGTCTCTGCGTTCCTGAAATCGCGGTGAACACTTGGTGTAGAAGTTGACTTTTTAAGCATCTGTGTTAGTTGTGTCACGCTGTTACTCAGTTAGGGAAAGTGCTGGGGACAGAGGAAATTAGAGCAGCGATCAGATTATGTAAAAGAACATTTTGCGTCTAACGTAATGGAAGGCAAAGCCAAACAGGAAACCATGGCGGGCTGTTTATAAATACACAAGCACGACGTTGTAAGGGTGTCCTGGTTTTGGTGAGCACGGTAACTGTATGTTAGACCGCCCGAAAGGTTTCCCTGGGCTATCGGGTCTGCCTGCCTGACTCCTTAAGGTTCTGTTTATGCGATGAATAATCACTCTCTGGCAGGAGATCCGGGCCTCCTGTGCGGAGGAAGCGGGCGTCCGCGGGGTCGCAGTAGGTTCGGACGGTTTTCGGCTCCTTCGGCAGTCGTCGACGCGGACAGGGACCCCGCGGGCAGGCTGGGGGAACCGCAGGGAGCCCCTCCCTCTACGGGTTTTGGGAGACACCGGAGCGGTGCGGCAGAAGAATTATATCTGCCCACCGCAGGCTGTCCAGCTGCTCCGATGCCCCCTCCACCGCGGCCGCGCCCGGTTGGGGTCGGTGCCGTGAGCACCGGCTGCTCCCTGCAGGTCGTGCAGCAGCTCGCTCTGCAGGACGCAGCGCGGCCCGGGGAAAGGGGGAGGCTGCGCCGGGACCCGGGCAGGTGTTGTGGAAGCCCTGTACTCTCCCAGCTTCCCCGCGGAACCCTTTCCCGGTGGGGCCGGCGCTGTCAGCGTGTCCAGCTGCGCTCGGCGTGCGGTCTGCCCGGCGCCGTGAGCGGCCCGCACCGCTACGGTCTCGTGGAGCCCTGGGTCCGCACCGCTCCCCGCCCCGGGTCTCGTACGAGCCAGCTCCGGCCCTCGGGCCGCGCTTGCTGCCGGGGCTTCGGGGATGGAAGCACAGAGGTGACGGGGAAGGAGAAGATACGGCTGAGGCAAGAGTCAAAGGCCGGTAACGGAGAACTCCCGGCGAGACGTGCCGGGCGGGGTGGTCCGGGTCCGCCCGGGACCCGCCGCGGCTGCGGGAGCGACTCCATGGGCACCCGGGCTTTGCCGGGCCGAGCGGACGAGCAGCCGGACCCGCTCCTGGCCGCACTGGCCGCTGTCCCCCGGAGGAGGGACTCGAGCCGGCCCGCGTTTTGGCAAAAGCGAGTGGCAGCCGAGCAGCGCCGCCGGCTGCGGGTCCCCTCGGAGGAGGCTGCTTCGGGCTCCAAGGCACTTTGTCGGGGGCAAGCACCCTCCGAGGGGGGCACAGGCAGCCGCTGCCTGCGAGGAACGACAGCTCTCCTCCCCATAGAGCAGCAAATGCTTTTCAGAGAAAAATCAGCTACAGGGCAGATTCGCCTTTCAAATTCTTCCCCAGCCAATTTCTGACTTCCCGTGCGGATGGTGCTTAGCGTGTTAAAATGAAAATGTCTGTTAAAGATCGAGCACATTTGGGACTAACGATCTAGAAATGTTTTGTTTAGTAAGTGGGCAAATTGGGAAGGGACCTCATGAAGAAAAGGTGATTCATTCATACTAGGTCTGAAAAACAGAGCCTCCAGAAACGAGATCCTGGTTTGCTGCCCACGGGTTACAATTGCCGAAATGTTTGCATGTGTCTACAAGTAAATCAAGATTTACAGTTTTGTAACTGGTGTTTACAAAGTGCTACTGTAATGCTCTGAAATAAAGCAAATTACTTTGGAAAGTGCGGAGGCTGTAGGTTTTAAGTAGCAATAACTGCAGTGTTTTAAGGAGAAATAAGAAATCTTATTCTTCTTGGTGTTTATAATTTTTAAACTGATATGGCAATATTAACCCTTGATTGACACTCACAGAACTAAGTGGGGAAATTTTACCTGGTGCCAGAGTGACGTTGCTCTGGAGGAGAATGAAGCACCTGAACAGTGTGTGTTTATGCTCAGACATCTTTTATTGAGTTTAGTGCCTGAAAGCAGTCCGGTGCTTCTGGGCAGGGGACAAGATGGGGGAAATGTCATGTTAAGTTTAACACAACCCCCTTTGTCGACCTGCTTGTTTTGAGCTGTTTTCTGAGGTTAACTAACCCATCCACACCGGAAAAGACACTGGTCAGGATTTAAAATACATCTTTGATCTGTGCACATATGGTGCCCTTAGGAAAAATCATTCTGTGGTACCTTGGTTATAATTATTGGAAATCTGGATCCAGTCCTAGTCCTGCTGCAGTCATCAGCACCCCAGCTATCGTGTCTTTGCTTTTGAAGGACAGCAAGGATATGTTTCACTGAGCATATGTAAAAAAAACAACAAACCAAAAAAAACCTGAAGAGGCTGACTACTTGAAGAGCATGTTAACAACACACAGTCTTTCTTGTTCACCCCACTGCTCTACACAAAACTACTCGTCCCATTTTTGAGACCCAGGAGATGCTGTGCTCTCATTATACACTCTCAGTACTCTTTATGCTCCACAAGAAAAGTCGACAGAAAATGAATTTCTTTACTGGCTATCTAAGATAGTCCTCTGTTTGTTGCTTCACCTTGAGATTGGAGAAGGATGAGAGAGTGACAGAAGGAACCATTGATTTTAAAGGCAACTGTTTGTTTTCATATATACAAGCAAACACTCAAGGATGAGTCAGCTCTGGCTGATTACCTGAAAAAAGGTTTACATACAGCAGCACTTGGTTGTTTAATGTTTTGCTGTTCCTTGGTACCAATCTGAATGTTGGTGCTTGAGGAAGAGAAAAATTATTTCACCAACTCTCAGGGAAAGAAGGTCTGATGAACGAAAGAAAATTTAGAATTCAGTGAAGCACTGACTTGCCATCAGGTTTATACAGACTATAATATTGTTGCAATTCTACTGCTCTATTATAAATATCCAAACGTTTACATCCTCATCAACCAGCCCCTGATGGCATTGAGAGGCAGATTTACAAAACAAAGAATGCAGTGGGCTCATGCTCAGCATGCCTAGCCAGAGTGCCACAAAAATGAAGCCCTTGCACTGCCGTGCTCCTGCCCACTGAAAGTCTCCCAATGTGTGGAGCCCAGCCAGGCTGAAGCCCAGGATTTTGGCAAGCGGAGAGACAGCTGTGTGAATGCCTGCCTGCTTTGTGCTTGTCACAGCAGCAGCTGTGAGGTCATCAGGGTCTGTCTGGTTTTGCCCCCTAGCTGGCTGCAAGCAGTGGGAGACATGGCCCCTCACTGCCTTGTTTACTGGCTATACTCTGCAATGTCTTTTGCCATGTTTCCACGGTTACTGTGGAAATCTGCACTTTCTTGTGAGACAAAATTATAGAGAGTTTAGAAATGGAAATTACATTTATCCTGTCTTCACTGCATTCCACTCAGTGTGTTTGCAGTTCATACCAGTGTTTTGGGGAATTTTCATACTGATGGTTGATTGCTCCCCACATTCTCATGATGCTGGTTTATGTCTAAATGTTGGTGGAAAATGGGATATGCATGATCCCATAGTAAGTATTTCAGGCAGCTAAATCTCTAGGGGGAGACAAGAGGAGAACATATGGATTCTATTCAGTGCTAGAAGCTATGAATGTGCTATTCAGCTATGATACGTGTGACTAGATGATATATACAAGAAGAACGGAGTCTGGCCAGACAGCTATGGCATCTAAAGACCAAATAAGGTGTTTTTGTAATGAAGAACTCCTTCCCATACTGAACGAATAGTGAATGTAGGTTAAGAATGTTGATTAGTACAGCAGAGACATGAAAATGTCAAATGTGCAGTGCCCTTCTAACCACAAATATGTCTTCTGGAGCAGACAGAGGCATTAGTTAGGACTCATCCCTGCAGTAAGATAGTAACTAGTGTGGTCTATGATCACACTTCTTGAGGGGACACAGTTCATTGATATTCTTGCCAAACTGACAGACAAGGTACCTTCCTCATTGCCTGCTGCCCTGGAAACAGTTAAGAGCTCTCCCTGCAATGTTTAATTTATGCTGGTTTTTACCATGTGGAGAATTTGTGGTTAACATTGGTTGCATCTTTGGTGCAACCCAGGGGCGCAACGTTTTCTCTCTGATCCTCAGGCTGTCTGAAAGTCACCAGCTATGTTGACTCCCTTTCTTGGACTTCTCATTTGTGCTGCATGCAGCTGCAGGCTCTGGCTCTCATCAGGCTCTAGGAGCAGCCCAACAGTGCAGGGTCACATTTGCCATCTTGGGAGGAGAGGTTTGTCTGCCCATTCAGGGGGAAAAGTCTGGGCACCACTTGGAAAAAAATGAGATGAGAGGAGGGACCCACAAACTGCATCAAAGTGGTGGGAGAGCAGCCGGACCATCCAACAAATCATCTGCTTCGTGTTTTATTTCTTTTCTGCCTTGTGGCCGGGCTGCCAACTTCTGGGCCAGGGCTTACCCCACGAGTGTCAATAGGCATTGGTGGGACATGTGTACATCAGTGGACAGGTAGTTACAGTGTCTCTGTGTGTATGTAGGTGGGCTTATTTAGAACACCCAAAAAGGATCAATAACTCTTAGACCTCTAGTTGTCACATGCACATGATGTGATATGTGATGGGAAGAAATTTGCTAAGGCTCTGTCCTCTGGTGTTACGTTACCAGCAGCTCAGGTGTGACCACTGCACTGGGGACGTGCACACCTTTCCCATGTCTCTGCTGGTGCTGCAGACCTGTCCCTCCCACACAGGCAGAGCCTGCGTGAGCGCAGCCAACACCCCTTGTTGTGGCAGTGCTGGCCACTGCTCCCTGGCCCCGCTGCACAGCCACTGCTCTGCTCACGTTAGCGCTCATATCTGTCTGTGGCTGGTATCTGCTGAGTGAGTGCTTTGACCCTCAGATGGGGTCTGTGGGCCATGTGTCTGAATGTTACCCGGGCATGTGCAATGCCTTAGCTAGAGATGTAAGTCCAGGTTTTATGTAGGTACTTAAAAATGAACAAAGCAGGCTGCTTGGGGGTGAAGTGCATTGCAGAAATGTCAGTATGCAACGTGAGGGAGGTATCAGTGCAGGTCAACAAACCATTTCTGTCTTTCTGTCTTTCAGCAAGTGTCAGACCTTCCCCATCCTCAGGCTAATGTCTGTCTGTATATTGTACATTGCAGTTAAAGGTTCCCTGCATTAATTATTCCAAGTAACAGATTCCATGTAATCATCTTTGCACGGTCCTGAAATTGTTGAGCAACTTTTTAGCCAGAAATCCTAAGAAGAAGTGGAAGTATTTGCCTTGGAGTCAGTGGGGACTGTGCACTCTACACATTTCTCAGTTCACACCAAATAAAAAGCTTTGTTTTGGTTTTGTTTTATCTAGATGTAGCAATTTCTGATTAGGATTTAAAGAGAGGACTTAAAATTACTTAATTGTGTTTTGTGTACCTCTTATTTAACACTGCAAGCAAAATAAATCAGAACGGGATTAATTCATTTTAATTTGTTGTTGTTACTAATTATATAATTAAGAACTCAAATACCATAACACTTTTATTTGAGTAAAAAAATGTTTTAAAATAGGTATGTAGCAGAAATAGAATATATTTTCAGGGTCAGTCTTAATCAATCATACTACATATATTCCTGGATGCTGCTTTCTCTGAAGTTTGTATCAATAAAGAGTTGCCAGAGCAACAATGCAGCAGGAGCATCCCGTCTTTATCTCTGCTGTGTTTCAGGGTTTGCAGAAATTTTATTTTTACAATAAGAGAAAATTAAAAACCAAGTATGTTTTCTTAAGTTTTGATTTGGCAAATGGACTTACTTTTACCCATGGTGTGTAAGCACCAGTTGCATTTTGATACCATGAGTAGTTAAGACAGGGCAGCCCCTCTCCAAGTGCATCTTTGTGGTTTCACAAAGCCACAACATCTCTCATTTTTTCAGAGGGGATGAGGCAAGAGATTCCTTCTGCCTCACTTTCAGAGAAGAGTTAAATATCTTTTGGCAACAAAAATTTCATAATTTTGAAGCTCAGTTTATATCATCTGCTCCTACAAAATGCATTCATCAGGGTTTGTGTCAGTCTTTAGACAGGAGCACATCAAGGTGTGTCAGGAGGCTCCTTCCAACTTGGTCCAGCGGAGAGAAGAGCTCTCTCCTCCTCCAGGGTCACCTGAGAACCTGTCCTCCTGTGCTGAGTGCCCATGGGTCACATTGGTGCTGGATTTGTCTGTTTATGGCCCTGTTTCTCTCGTTTTATTTAAGAGGTAATATCTGGGAAAAAGCAAGAACTTGTGGATCTGATGCAAGGGGCTTTAGAGTCCACAGTCAGGAATGAAGAAGGAAACAGAATTAGACCAGCTCAGTGCACAGAAGTGATGGTTTAAATATATTCTGCCCTACAGATGCATGCCTCCTTCCATTTAAGTTCCCAAATAAAAGCAGTTATTTTAGGAAAGCATTGGAAGAGTGATGGATGCAGTTAGGGGTGTAATATCTTCCTCTGCAAATGGGATACTGGAGGAAGGGGTTATTTTAAGTTTGTAGGTGTGCGGTTTGCAATACTAATAAACAGTCATGGGGATAGAGGATATAAAGACAGGTGCATTGAACAGCAGGTGTGACATTCCATTTCTCACTGTTTGTTCTGAGCTCTGCCCTGCAATCTGAAGATGTGGGGTCCAGCAGTATTGTCCCTGCGTCTTGTGTAAGAGTTCAACAATCTGCAATGTGCATCTGAAAGAAAAGATCTGGCCCCTGCCAGCCTCATGCTGGGCTTGTCTCACTCAGGGTGAAGACAATGAATCTGTTGACTTTGACAGGGCTGAGCTGGGCCTGCTGCCACAGCCACAGAATATCATCTAGACTAGAACATCCCTGCATGGGCAGCTCGCAGTGCCTTCAATGGAGGTTTCTGCTGTGTCAGTTACTTACCTCGTGGGTTGATATTTGATGATGGGAGGCTTAGCATAACATCCAGTTTCAGAATTCTGAATGGCAAATGTGCTCTGATACTCAGGGCACTTTGTAGTGGATTGTCAGCTGTGCTCCACACTGTCCTGCCTGCATGCCAGTGAGACCCACGCCTCTGCCCATGGTGGACCGGGATGGGGTGGGTTGGGAAGGTGTCTGGGGGTGGCTAGAGCTGAGGGTGCGAGCCCCTATGAGCTACTTGTGTGCATAAAACAGCATGAGCCAGCACATGGCCTATGGAGCGGCTCTGTTCACGGAGAGAAAGGGGTATCTGATTCAGTAGAACATTTTAGATTTGCGTACCTGGTGCTCTCACTGTATGTTGTATCTGCTCTGATGCCTAGTTTAGTTGGCCTCTGGCTTACCTTGAGGCTTTTGAGTTTCTTTGCACACAGCAGACCAATTTTGAGTAAAACCATCCCTCCCAGGCTGGAGGCACAGTCATTCAATTTACGGCATTTTCAGATAGTTCAGACAGTTCCTCTATATTTGTCTTTCATTTCTAAGAAAGGCCTCTTAGACAGATGATTTAGTTTACAGAATGTGTTACGGTTTTGGATGCAAAAGCTACTTGCGTATTTAGTGATGGCAAGCGTAGAAGTTCAATGTTCAAAAATCAAATTCCAGCCCAGTTCCTGTAACAATCCTACGATCTGTCAAAGCACCTGCTGACTTCAGCCTGAGTAATGACTGGGCTTCTCTCTGCAGATTTCAGGTTTCTCATGGAAGTATGCATGTATGTAGATGAAACACATATCTTTGTTTCCAAAGGTATGGTTATGCTGACATTTTAGATATGCTGAGTGAAAAAGAATAGTCTATAAATATGGGTAAATGCTTCCAAGTGCAGCAGTGCAGGTATAGGACATTTTAGTGAAGTTTATGATTTCAGGCTTTTCTTCTTGAACAGTTTTTTTTTCTTCTGCATTTCCTGTGATCTCAAATATTAAAAAAGAAAAATAATTGAACAGTCTGATTAACAAAATTAAAACATTTTATTGAAATGTTGATCTTGTATTTTAAAATTTATTGGAGAGCATTAGTTTCAAAACCTGAAAAAAGGTAGAAATAAAAAGCTTTGATTTAATGGGAATGCTTTCTCTTACTCTTTATTTTAAAGCCTAACATTCTGCAAACGTGACGTATTTTTTCCCTAAATGGTTTCACCTGTGACAAGTCGATATTTAAAGTACTTGTCCATCAAAAATTTTCTGACTAGTGCTGATTTAAAGTCACAATTGTTTTTTGTTTTGAGATGAAGCCAAAATTCTCTAACCAGTTAACTGAATTTTGCCTGTGTCAAGTCCCATGTTTCTCAAGAGGTGTTGAATCCAACTGTGTTGTGGAGGAAGGGATGGGATGGCTGTGCTGATGCAGGGGAGGACTGTGGCCAGGACACTGTCCCCAGGCATCGCTGCCTCGGCTGACAGCCAGGTCAGAGCTGTGTGCCAGCTGGGCTGCGCCCTGCACTGCCACAGCAGAGACATGCACTGAACAAATTTTATCAGATATTTTCAAGTTAATTGCTTCTGGAAGGATTATCAGATTAAATGCCAGTTGTCCTAGCTTTAGCTAATTTCATCTGTTACACTGTCAAAATATTTTCTTATAAAAGATCAGGGATCAGGCTGCCTTGCTTCTGAAATCAAGGGCATTCTGCTGTTCAGCTGAGTAGATAAGCTGTCCCACAGTGCTTCTCAGAAGAGAAGGAACTTCACATTTTCTCAAATCTGTTGCCAATGTGCAGGGCAGCATCTCAAGGTCAGAGAGCAGGTGCAGACCAAAGTGCTGGACACTCAGTGAGTGTAGTTTATTGGGGTCAAAACAGCTGATGGGTGTAGGGTTGGTAGGGCTGGCCAGACCATGGCTGCTTATCCCATGGGCAACCCTATGTCGTGGTGTCCCCTCCTGCCTGTGCCACATGGGACTCATCCAGACCTAAGGATGCACAAAGGAGGGGATACCTAGGTGCTAAATCCTGTGTGTACCTCAGGTGTCTTGCAGGGATAATGGTGCTTGTTTTTGGCAGATGACGCTGCCCTTCAGTCTCAACTTCAAGACATTATCAGTCTTGATTCAAAGCCTTAATGGCCTCTGGAACAAGCACTTACAGCAATGTAGTGTCTCCTTTCTTGCTTGATGGAAGAATTCGAATGAGCAAAAGTTGTTCAAATGCCTCTAAATTACAGGCTCTTGAGCATCAATCTGCCACCTCCCTTTAGTGTTTTTGTTTTCCCTTCGGGGGCTGCTTTTTGGAAGGACGGATGAGTTTAGACTTCAAAGTGAAAACTTGGGCTTTAAGGCTGACATATGCCAAAGAAGGATATTTGAAATCCCTGAGAGCTTTCCAACCATATGCCACAAGAGATGCTCTCCCACTCACGCAAACCCAGCCTGTGGTCCTTCTTCCTGCAGAAAGAGCCCCTCACAGTGTTCCCCTCAGACCTTAATGAGTTTAGTCTGCAGGATTTCCTCTTCCGGTTACATTATCAGAAGAAATTACCCTATACCATTACCTGTGGCCAATGAAGGCTGACAGGCCTCTCCCAGACTGTGTCTGACACCCCCAGGACAGGAAAGTATTGTCTGGACTTAACCCTTTGAAGCTTCCCTCACCTCCACCTTCCAGCTTGCTGCAATGGCAGTGCTGGGGTCCCCTGTCCTGTGTGCTTGGGGGCTGTGGATGCTGCCGTGGCTTTTGCAGTCGGGTGCAATGTGTGCCTATGGGGACACTGCTCCACGGGGGCCCAGAGGAGAGGCTACAGGGAGTTTGTGTTGTCGTGTGACACCTGGGTACACCGGATTATAGCCAAAATCCACTTTGTTACTGAGCTTTTTCCTTCCCCTCTGATGTTACTTTTCAACGTTCAGCGCGTGGATATATCATCCATTATGACAGTCTGGGAAGGGCGCACCTCAGGAGCATTCAGGACTCTGATGGCTTCACCTTACATCTTTTGGCTATGTCCACAACCAGGTGCTGTCCAGCCTATATCATGTGACTCAGAATAGGGTTGGTCTACATCCACTGTTTCATTCTATATCTAATACAAAATTACTACACACAGAAATTCAGGCCTCTCTGTCTACATTACTAGAGCAAGCAATAATCCTCTCTGCATGACCTCCAAGGGTACTGTGATTGTCAAAGCCTTGACTAAAAACATCTACCTAGCAAAAGATGGGGAAGCATTTTTACAAGGTGGCTTGCCTCAGTTCTTGTCTGATACTTTTGGGTAACAAAAGGTGATGTCCTGTGGCATCAGCCTGGGAAGGGTGAAACAAGGTTCAGAGAAGCATTCACGTTTCATGCCTTGTGGCTTCAATGCTGCATTCACAAGACTCTGCAGGGAGCACTCCTGGGAAAAAGGCAATGCTGGTCTCCTTGGAGGGTACCCAGGAGAAACATCCTTCGTCCCAGTCCGAACTTCACCCAACTTTGCTGACCATCTGAGGGGATGCAGTCTGCAGAGAAGGGGTTATCACCGGTGTTAGCAGCAGCAGTTCTGCCCAGTGCTGCCTTCCGCTCTGGCCCAAATGCTGGATTGCTGGGGAGCTCTCTGTGCCCATGTCAGATCAGTTCTGAGCTGTTCTGCAGGGAGTTAACCTGGCACAGCTCCAGAACTGTAACTTGGACACAGACGACGGAAGGGGAATTAGTGCTTTCCGTAGATCATTTTGGTTTGTGAGTGCCGTCTTTCGTGGGGAACAGATGACCTTTCCTGCTCCCAGATGAGGCAGCAAGTGTTAAACCCTGTCGGGGGGCCCTGCTAAGCATTTGCATTTCTATCTCTGCTTCTGATTCTTCAGTTTTTCTGGGGCTTAATTAG
Source organism: Acanthornis magna (assembly GCA_036785705.1). Lineage (NCBI taxonomy): Eukaryota > Metazoa > Chordata > Aves > Passeriformes > Acanthizidae > Acanthornis > Acanthornis magna. The sequence goes on along the minus strand of JAWUZG010000058.1, from coordinate 18,369,058 downwards.
CCCATTCACTTGATCCACTTCTTGGAGAATTATTCTGGTTTTCTGTTAGTGGCAGGCCCTCATGTAAAGCTTGAACTTGGCTTCTCAGTCAGTTTGATAATTTTGTTGGGCCTCAAAGTATTCCATGGCTGGAGGACATGCTCTGTGTAAAACTCACAGCTTCATCTGGTAGTGATTTGTCATTTACCAGGCTTTGGGCTTGCTGCCAGCTCAGCTCTTGCCAAACAAAATGAAGACAAGGAAATAAAATGATTATCAGAAAAGGGCTTAGAAATGTTGTAAATGAAATAAGCTAAGAATTGCTTAAAACAAAGATGAAGATATAAATAATAAATCACAGAAATCATGGGGACAGGCAGCAAGGGATTTCAGGTTTCCCCTCGACTGGAGTCCTCTTCACACTGAAAGCCTTTCAATATTGTCCTTCAATATGTGGACTGCCAAGACAAAATTTCTGATGATCCTGGAAATATGGACTTGTCTTTATTTTGTATCCTTTGCCTACAGAATGGCTGGAAGTCCATTTTCAAATGGGCTGCCTAAATCCACAGAAACTTTGAAAAAGTTGTAGTTTATGAAAATTTTGATTGAAGGACAGAGCACAACAGGTGAAAATTTGTGTTATATATATCAATTTTAAATTATCATATTTAATTTGTATAAGGCGTTGTTCTTTTACACTCCACTACCAGGTTTTTGTTTAATATGCACATTTAGGCAGAAGTTTTAACTTGATGTTATAAATTAGAGGTCAAAAGATAATGCTCATTCAACAAATACTTTATTCAAATAACAGGCACCTCTAGATTTTTTCTAAATTGTTTAAGATACAGTTCCACAGCTCTGGCAGCAGACAGCTGTGAAGGGAATTCTCCACAACTATTAATATGCTCCTAATTTAATAATTTTTCTTCTCTTCTGTGTGAGGTAAGTCAGTACAATTTAATGGAGGCAGAAACAGAGGCGCAAGGACATTAATGACTTGCCTAGACTCCTACAGGCTTGGGGTCTGCTAGCATGGTGCCACCCCAGCAGCACATGGTGCCGAGGGTGGGGTGGGGTGAGGATGCTCTTGTTAGCTGGCGACCATCAGGCAGAACGCTGGCTAGGCAAACAAGAAGCGGCACTTTGTGGAAGCGGTTGTGCCAAACATGGGTCAGAAGGGCGGAGGGACAACCAGGGAGACAGCCTCACCTGGGCTGGGTTTGGGGACAGACGTGCTGGGTCACTTATTCACCATAGCACAGCATTCAGCGCTGAGTGAAGTTAGGGCTCACTGAGAGCAACAGTGCTGCAATCCTACTGCGAGGTATCTGACATGCAGGTATTGGCTTCTTAAAGGCTTTTTACCTCTTGGTAGAAAGCAGTTGAACAAAGAAACAGCTGTTCTTGTAAACTTGCACTTGTCTAGGCTCCAGCTCTGCCTGTGATGTCCCAGTTTTCTCAGTTCAGATATCCTATACACTAACAAACTGCAAGGACTGAATTTTCTCTACTTTATCCACTGCCCTTGTCACGGTTATCCTTCCCATGGTTACTGCTACTGCTTTCATCCCTTACTCTCCCTTCCAAAGCCACTCTTCCTCTTGGTGCCTTTAATTTTCCCCTGCTTTGAGATGCATATTGCCTGAGCTGATTTTCCCCTGCTGTGCTAAATTGGCCCTTGAGGAAGGCAATGCCTTCCATCATCACGTATCATTGCTGATTTTCCCTTATAGAGAGGAATGACTGCTGTCGAGGGTGTCCTGGCCTTGATGATAGGTGGCTTGATGTCTGTTATGGTTGAAGTCTTCAAATATATGAGAAGCAAGAATTTCCTTCCCTTATGGCCTTTTTATTCTTTCCTGAAGGTGCACTAGTGCCTTGAGAAAAAAGAACTTAAACTGAGCTGGCAGTGGCTGAATAGCAGCACAGTGGAATGCATTGCTGTCTGGTTCAGAGGGGGCAGAATGCTGCTGTTCTTGGTACGAGATGCATCCCTTCCTCCCATGCACCCCCACCCAGAGCCTCCACTGGTGTTCAGTACTTGTATGATTTTAAAGGTGGTGAGAAAATGAGGGTCTTTCTCCTTGATATGGTTAATGAAGCTATTAAATAGTGAACTGAATGGAGAGCTAAGATCAAGGAAATGTTGTTCTATTCCAGCTTCTGAGATTGATTACCTTGGTAGTACAGTAAGCTATGCTACGTACAAACCTATGTACAGAAGTGTTGATGTGAACTGATACCTGTAGGGACAGCACACTCAAACAGATGTCTATTTATTGTGCCTGAACCGTTGCTTAGTGAAAGAAAGGATCCATTTAGAGGAGAAGATGGGTAAAAGAGGACTGCTGAGATGCTAAATACACATAGGAAGGCAATGATAATTTAGAAATGGATTTATATTCTGTATCTGTAGAACAGTGACATATATGCTTTTTTATGTGGATGGGAAATGTGAATTTCTTTTCCATGTTATGTTCTATTAAAAGCATGGATCCAGTTTTCCTAGCCATGAAAATACAGACAGTCACCATGCTGAAAACTCTTCTTCTACGTGTTTTGGTCACCTGTTACCCTATTTCAAATTTTTTGGGGTCATTTGAATTAAACTAAGTCTGTAAATGTGAACATTTTAAATTATGAAATTTGAACTCTGTAAATAATTTTGGCATGTCTTGATGCATTATTTGAGGGTTTATAAGAAGAAGAAAGATAGTATGGCTCATCCTGGTTTGTTCTACACTGGGGTCCATCCTGATTGCTGTGGTTTAATCTTGGAAGCAGCCAATCCACCCACAGCCACTTGCTGAGGTGTTCTCAGTGTGTCCCCACTGATTCCCCACCACAGGGGCTGGCTGGTCAGCAGCTTATGCCAGTTGTTGATGAGAGTGTGTGTTTACCTCTTGTTTGGTTTCTTACTTATTATTCTTACTTATACTGACATTTTGTATAAATGTGGGTCACAGAGGTTCACACAACTGCTTTTTGGGAAGACTGAGTAGTGCAGGTAAATAATGTGGTGGCTACTGTCATCCTTTGAGATATTCAAACTTGACCTGCTTTCAAAGTGTCCCTGCTTTGAGTACAGGACCCTAGATAATTTTCTAAGGTTCCTTCCAATCAAAATTATTTAATGACTCATGATGAGAGGAGTTCACAAAAAAATCTGACTTATTCCTTTATCCTGTCTAGGTGTTTCTTCATCATACCCTTGTTTCCTACTGCATTTCTCTGAGAATACCCCATTTTGATTAACTCTCTGGACATATTTTTGATTATTTAATTATGTGTATGTGCTGCCAGCAGCTCTCCTGGCAGCCTGAGCTCCTGGCCACACAGCAGAGGAGGAGGGCTCTGTCACAGCCCTGGCAGGGATGAGTGGCTGCGGGGGTCTTCACTTTGGGGGTGTTTCTGGACAGACCTCCAAGCCAAGCTCCCTCTTGTGCTGTTTCTCCACTGCTGCCAGCCGGCAGCATTGCCCAGTTCAACTGCTTGGGCATGTTCAGGACACAAGAGATTTGAAACCTCAAATTTCTAACTTTTACCTGAAAGTTTGACAATCACAGGGAAGCTGTTCCAGACTGCAGCTGAGGATATGATCCAGCTTTTCTAGTGTTGTGAGCTGAGGGAGAGCGAGCTGAGATCAATCAGCACATGAAGCATCTGTTTGCATATGGGTGATCCCTTTATGGATAAAACCAGTTGTGAATCAAAACTGATTAGAAAACAAGAGAGCCACAAAAATGAGAGCCTGATTAAGCTATCTGCAGTTTAGTTATTCTATTAAGCTATCTGCAGTTTAGAGTTCACCGACTTAAGATGTAAAAAGCAATCTTGATTTAAAACCAACAAATAAATACCCATTTTTTTTCCTGTTTTCTCATGCTGCTATTCCCACTGTGTAATCTGAGCACAAAGGAAAGACCACTACTGAACTTTCTGAAGCCTTCATTTAGCATCTGCGTTAAGAACTTTAAAAGAAATAGTACAAACAAGTTGAATGTATATGAGGAGACTTAGAAGATTGTATCACAGATATGGAAAATACTTAGAATTTTCTTTTTGTATGTGTAATGCCTTTGCAACCTACTTGCAACATTGTTCCCTGTTCATGAGGGCCCCCTAATTATTTCATCATGCAGCAGGAAATTCTGGTAGGTCATATATAAACAGCCCAAGGCAGAGACCTCTTCATCAGATAGAGCGTGACATCTGACATCTGTGCAGCCTGCTGCCTGCATGACACAATCGCCCAGGCAGTCTGATCACCGAGGAACACAGGAGCAATTGGGAGCGTGAGGCTAACTGGAGGTGGCAAAGGACTCCTCTAATCCTAAAATAAAACTTCATCCCTTCCCTTTCCAATGGCTGCATCCCACCTCTTTGTAGCAGGCGCGGTCACGCTGCGGTACCAGCTGGGTCGAGGGGTGGATTCCTAGCCCTGGCGTGCACAGAGGTTCTCCCTGAGGATGGAGTGATGCATGTGCCCCTTGCCCCCATGTGCCCCTGGGAGGAGCCAGGCCCCACAATGGCAGAGGCACCACCAGGCTGCATGTCACCACCGTGCAGCTTCGACTGGGGCTGCATCCAGCCCACACTCGGAGCAGCTCCTGGCATCCGTACACCCTGTGGAAAGGCACCAGTTCCCCATGCTGCCCCTGGGAGCCTGAGATGCCATGGGGAGCAGTGGCTGAAGGTTGGAGACAGTCAAACCCCGAGTCACTATGATGGATTAGGATTTTGTGTCAGACATGGTACGTGACTCCCTTTTTTCCTCATTGCACTTATTTTTATGGTTGCCAACAAAAAGGCAGATTATTTTCCCTTTACTGAGTGAGTGGTGTTTCTACTTGGTCAGTAGTGTTTCCTTGGCACAGAGAATGCCTTCTTGGGGAAGCTGTTGGAAGTAGAAGGCTGGGGAGGAGTTTGAGCAGTGTAGGGAAAGCACATGCCAGCAGCCTCCACTCTGCCCTACAGCATTTCTAACCTGAAATTCCCTGCACCCCCACGGTCCCTTCCTGTGGTGGATTACCCAGGCAATGCTGTGTGTCCAGAATAGGACTGCTTGCTCTGACACTTGGTGAGCTTGTCTCTTTTTTGTATGAAATAAATGGACTGCCGGAAAAGCAGGGGGAAATTCTCTGAAGGAATGTTTTAGGTTCTTGGATGCATACTTGGTAACACTGAGCTCCTTGGATCCAAGGGCCCAGTAAATCTTGGCCTGATTCCTGCTGGGGGTCATAGCATGCTGGGGGGATTTCAGGGCTGGCAGTTTGGCCACATATTTTATACATGGATATTTATTAGTACATGCTCGACTCTGAGGCTCTGCCTGTTCTAGATTCAGGTGCCATGCTTCTTCTCCACAAGGCAGCATGAAATTTTAGTTAAATTTTACTAGTTCTTTAAGGCATATAAGCAATTAGCTGTTTCTGAGGCAAAATTCTGAGTAAACTGTGCTGAGTTTCTGCAAAAAAGCAAGGTATTCCCCTCGGATATTTGACTAGCAGATCTTGCTACAGATTGGTGACTCTCGCAGTCAGCAGATGAGTGGTCTTTTCTAAAGCAGAACCTTTTACATCAACTTCTTTTACATCCCTTGATCAGCCTGGTGTTTGAAATCTGCTGTGTAAGTCTCTTATAACCATGTCCTGCAAATGTAGATGTGTCAGGCACGGGTGGCTTGGTCTCCTTGGCTCTCTGTTAGTCTCATGTGGCTCTGGTTGTGAAAGAAGAGAGAAACACATAGCTTAAATGGAACCTTGGTTGATGTTGTAGCTCATATGGATGGCACGTTTTTTGGGCGAACATATGATGGAGTAAAAGGGTGATTATTTTTCACTCTGTCTCTGATCTCTAGGAACCTCTTAAATCCAGCGACCTATGAAATCTGTGACACTGAGTATCAAAGCAGTGGGGTTGGTGGAGGTGAAATTTAGTGCCATGCGATTTGGACAGTCCTGGTGAAGATCTCACTCTGGATTTGGTGCTGTTAACCTGTTCCTTTAAAAATCCTTCACTAATAAATGTTAAAATTGAATCACTAGTAATTATGTCATCAGCTCCATCTATTGGAAATAGTTAAGACTTAAGATGTTGAAGATTTTTAAGTAATTTTGCCCTTCTGCACCAGAAAGTATGTGCAACAAATACCTCCTGTTGTCTTAAAGATCTTTATGTTGTCTTAATATTTCTTCTCCATCTCTGCACCAAAGTCCTATATTTACTGCTACAAAGGAATGAGAATAGTCTGCTCTTTAATAGACATTACATGAATTTATATGTCCAGAGAATGGTAGAGGAGGAGGATTGTATTCCTGTTTAAAAGGTCTAAAGATATATAAATTGGAAGTAAATCCTAAAATAAAAATCTCTGATATGGAAGGGAATTTCATGAATGAATTTCTTTTCCTTTTCTCCTCTTCTTTAATGAAGAACACAAGTAAAATTGCAGATTCAAGCACTTGAGTACTGAGGCAGGCAGGGGGTTGATTAGAGTTCTCTAATTATAACTAATGACAGAAATAACACGGGCTCCTGTTTTGCCTGGATGATATAGGAATTGAGTCACTCTTACAAATAAAGCATGTCTGCCCTTATTTTCTTATGGCAGATGGTAAAAAGCGGACTCAGTTAACCATGCTGCTGTTTGAAGTTCTCAAGAACAGGACCCTCAGCCTGCTCCCAGCTCTGTTCGCTGGGCTCCTGTTGATGTGAAATGGCATTGACAGGGATGGAGAGGCAGGTACTGGAGATCACAGCTGTTGTGGTGTACTTGCTCTTGTTTTGGCTGCAGCCGGTTTCGGGGCTGGCACCGACGTCTTGTTGAGGGCTCCAGTTACTCTGACTTGGGCACTGTGGCTCTCCCATGTGTTGTACTGTGTTAGCAGTGAAATTCCCCTGACTGGATTGGGAATGCTGCTGCTGTGGTGCTGTGCTGAGAATCCCAGTGTGTATGTCAATATTTACTCACGCTCTAGTCTGTCTGGAATCTCCTAGGAAGGACAGGCCAGGAAAAATGTTTTTTTAAATATAGTCAGAATAAGATACTTAGGAATTCAATTTATTGCCCTGCGCCTGCCCCAATAAGCTATCACCAAGCATTACTCAGTCAGTAGAGCTCAGTTCCTCCAGTGCAGTGCTGCCAGGAGCAGAGAGCAGGGCACTGCTCGTGCTCCCCTCAGACAGAGACTGTGTTCTGCTCATGGACTCCTTGGGCCTGGGTGTCAGCAGGACAGTTCCTAAATCAGGGCATGCAGCATTGATCCTGTTTAAAGACACATCTTCTAATCCTGTTTGTTTTGCCTTTTAATGAATGGATTCACTGAAACAATCACTTTATGTCCTGAAGCAAAATCTCAGTGCTGAGGGAAACAGAAATGATAAATATTTTTTTTACGTATATCTCTCAGTCAATATTTATACAGCCCAGTTCCCCAGGGTAGCCGTGGGTGAAATTACAGAGGAGAGAAAGAATCCTCAAGCTTCTACCTGACTCCAAGGGAACCAGCCCGTGAGCACTTATATCAAAGGGAAGTGCAAGATGAAACCAACAGTGAGCGCAGGTGAGGAGGAGGCGAGAGCGTGCAGGGCTTGGGTGCTCTGTCTGTGGCCGCTGTTCCTGCACTGTTACCAAGCCCTGCCTGGTGTGCGGGGGCTGCAGAGCCCACCCTGGCTTTCAGCCCTGGCCCACCACCCCTCTGAGCCGTGGCAGGGACACCTGCTCGAGCTGGAGTCGGCACTGGGCTGTGGCCGTAGGAGAGCTGGGGCGGCTGCTCTCTGTGTGCCCTTGGCTGCACTGGCTGTGGGGCACCCCTTGAGCCTCTTGGGCTCATCTCTCTGCTGAGCAGGGCCTGGTGCTCTTCCCAGGTGATCCTGTGGCAGCTGCCTCTGTGGCAGCTGCTGGGGCCAGTGGGAAACATGACATTCCGCTGCAGAGAGGTGCAGAAGAGCAGTGCATTTATCCCAGTAAGCACCGTGGGAACAGTGAGATGGAGAACAGGGCAGAACCACAGAAAAAATCTGGCATGCAGACTCCAATGACTCCTCTCTTTTTTAATTTTTAATTTCCCCAGGGAATCACGTTTATTAAAATGTTAAAATCTGTTGTCTCACACTTCCTTTACACTAATCCCAGAATTTGCTAGAAAAATCCCTTCTTGTAGAGCATACATTGTAAATCTGTTTTGTTTAAATAGGGTTCATAATAGAACTTTGTGAATGTCAACATTTAAGCTTAGCATTTGTGAGTCTATGAATAATGTGACTTCGCTCAAAATGAGAGTATCCATGCACACATGCTGTGTACTTCTGTAAAGCTCAGGAGAAAATGAATATGTGCAATATATGTCATTAAGTGTAACTGTGGAAGTGTGGCCTGATAGCTGGTTAACGATCACATCCTCTAATAAAATGCAGTTACCTGAGTGGTCTCATTTACTATGATTAGAGGGCATTAAAGCAACAGTGAGGCAGTCCAGGTAGAGGAGATACTGACAATGGAGAGAGCAACTGAATTTTAGAGGAGCCTGATTCTTGCAAGGAGCTTAGAACATGAAACGTGCCTTTAATTTAATTCTTCAGTCTCTTTCACATTAAGAAAATATAGAATCAGCTCACTCATTATAGTCAAAGTGTTTGAGCTCCATACCCCTCCTGAGTCCCTTGCTTTTGCTGTAAATCCATATGATTTAGATAATAAGGGCTGTGAAATTACTCTTTTATTTAGTGAAATTGTTGTTGTTTAAAAGTCTCCTGATTAGAGTATCAAGATAGAATAAATTTCTGCTTCAGTGGTCAGAGGAACTTCAGAGGCATGCATCTTCATTAAAAATTATGTATTTATTACCTTTCTATCAAAGAGAGATTTATTTACAATTTATATTTATAATTTTTATTTACTTCGACTATCTTTATAACTTATTTATGACAGACAAATCTATCAAATAGACTAGTATGCTTTTGTTGCTCTTGCAGTATAAAATATACATCAGTGACTCTGGGCATCTGACACATTTCACTCCTGATGCAACTCCTACAATTTAAATGAATGATGCATCGGATGCATCTGGTCCAAAATATTTCTGTTTGCTGCCAATGAAACAATGCATATCTCCAGTGCTTTCACTGTCAGCATTTTCTTCCATTTCCATATTATGATTTTCATGGCTCCTGTCTGCATCAAAACAATTATTTCCATAATAAGGGACTTTGTAAATAGAGATAAAGCAGGCAGAAAACCTCTGCTAAAGCCTGAAGAGATCCCAACCCTGCTCACAGGTCCCATGATTAGGGGTCTTGAGTGTTTTGCACAGGTGTGATTTGGCCAGCACTGGTATTGCAATGCCAGCTGGTGGAACGTATCAGCTTGGGCAGGGGACCCTCCTGTTCACCCACTCCTTGCATTCTCTCCTGAGTGTGGTCTTCAAGTCAGTACTTTCCAGTGGCTGGGAAAGCAGCAGGTGAGCACAGAAGCCTGGGAGCAGCATGCAGGAACTGTGGGATGATGCATAGCAGGTTCTCTTCCCCTGGGGGTGTGTGTGCACAGGCTTAAGGGGACAGGCTGTGCACAAGTGGCCTGGCCACAATGGCTCGTGTGTACGTGGCTAGTCTGAGCTGAAAAAATGTTGTGAAAGGATAGTACAAGGGGCTTTAGTGGGGCACTCAGGGATGGATTTGGAAGTGAAGAGAGATCAAGATTTTTTTTTTTTTGGAGATTTCTTTCTTCCATTTTTTCCCTGTTGAAGTGCAAGTTTGCACAGGGAACACTCATAATTAAATTCTGGGGTGGTTACCACTGAGTGGAAAATGATTTCTCAAATGATTGAAAGATGCAATGCCTTCTCCTTGCGTATTTCAAAGAGAAACTCAAAACTATTGAAGAAAAATGTTCAAAACCAATGAAAACATTGTCACTTTTGTAATTTCCCCCTCCCCAGGGACTGCAAACAGCATCTGGGTAGCCATGGGACCCTGCTCTAGCACAAAGCTGCCAGCTCTTCTCAGGAGCATAGCCTTGAGCAGCAGTTACAGAATTGTCCAAAACCAGATGGTGACATTGGAGCTGAAATTACTCACAACTGAAATACTTTAGTCCTAAATTTCTCCCTCATGTTGCTCCATCAAAGACAATTACTTTGGCCTCCTCAGCCAGCATCCTCCTAAACTTAGCCAACCCTCTTTGGCTTGTTCCTGTTGCTTGCAAATGGTTTTAGAACAAGTCCTCTTGCCAACCGACAGTCAGAGAGCATGGTCAGTGGGCAAAGGTGTGTTACTAGGAAAAGAGCTGTCCCCTGCCTACAGATTTGCACTTGGCCTGAAGAGATTATGTACAATGTATTAACAGTGGCTCTAATAAAGCTGGAAGGTTTTTAGAATTTGTTATTTATTGCTTGCATAAAATTCTGCCAGCTGTTATAAATGCTCTCTTCTCCAGAGAATGTAAAATAACACAATGTAAAAACTAAAAATCTCATCGTGGTGCACAAACACTTGGCTGCTAAGCTGCTGCTCACCTTAAGAAACACTAGACTGGCTCAGCAGACAAAAGCTTGACAAGGTCCCTTCCTTCCTGGTCACTGGTTCAGATCCAGAGCAGGTCGATAACCCCTAGCTGCTCGGCCTGGGGGATGTGATGGAGCTGCCCAATGTAAGCCGAGTGCAGCTGGACAATGAGTACTCCTCCCTCCTCCAGCCTCCCCTGCTGCTCTGCTGGTCTTTCAGCCACCAAGGTGGGGTTGGAAAGCAAGTGGGTAGAGAAAAGTGTGAAGAGGGTGAGACATGTCAGAGTAGGGCTGGAAACTCTCCCTGCCAGTGTCCCACTTTGAGTTTATTATTTCCTTGTAGATGCTTTGGTACGTGCCAGCGCCCCATGGACAGTGTGCTGTGCAGTGTTGTCTTACAGGCAGAGGCAGGAGCACAGAAATTCTTTCCCCCCCCTTTCTTACTTCCCACCCAGAAGTAACTCAAGTGAATTTCCTGGAGGTACTCCAGTTAAAAAATGGAGAAATGGGAGAGTCTTTGCTAAACACAGTTCTTCAGAAATGACGTTTCCTTTGGCTTATATCACCTCACAGTGACACATGGCTCATGGCAGAATGCTGTAGTACTGCATTGGTTGGGAATGTTTCCAACCAGTGTTGGAAACCAGTGCTAAAGTCACAGGGAAGGGGAAGAGAACACAAATGTCTGGACACTCATTTTGTCTTTGGCCAGGCATGTGTGGAATGGTATTTATGATTTAAGGAGCTACAGTTCTCTGCCAGGCATTTCAGGTGTTTTTTCCCTGTATTCCAGGAAGGAATATAAACCTTCAGCACTGGTGATGAAATAAATAATGGGCTGAAATGTTCTGGCAAGGAATCATCCTTCCCTTGGGAGAGCCAGGGCTCATGGTGGGGGGTCAGGTCTCTGCTGACTGCGGTGCCCCTCATGCTGATCTGTAATGCAATGCTGCATTTCCCTTGCAGAGGGGGGAACGCCGCTACATCTGGTAATGATGTTATTCTTATTGCATTCGTGTGTTGCACTGCTGTATGGACCTTGGAAACATACAGCCAGCCATCTGATCCAGCTTTTTCTTGACTCTACACATTCACTTACTCATTGGCTCTGAGGCATATTGACTTAATTCCCTCTGTTTTCTAATGCTGCGTGTGGTTTAATCACATCCCCAGGAAGAGGTGTAATTATTAAACCACAGGAAAGTTAATGACTGGTATTTGCTCTTCAGCATAACCCATTTTGGTCTCTGGGGTTTGGCATGTCATCCAATGGGAAAACCAGCTCCAAGACATAACCCTCAAAGAACACATGATTTTCCAGTGATTTGTGCTTTTTCCCCCCCACTTATCAGTTTTAACAATAGCTTTACTGGTTATTTTAGAAACCTGTGTTTTCTTGATCAAGCTTACTGTGCTGAAAATTCTTCTTTGGGATTATAACATGGTTTATTTGGGGGATGGGTATTACACCATATGCAAACTATATTTTACATAAAATTTACATACTTGTGTAAATGTTCCCTACAGTACTTGTCCTTACACAAATGCATGATTCAGGGGTTTTTGTTAACTCAAGAGCTCCTAATGTACTTTGCTTATTATATATAAAATCCCTAGGAAATTGGCTAACAATTGCTCAACATTTTCTTTACAGAAGGGATTTCCTGGCAGCCTCTCCATAGCAGTTGTATATTAGTAGCTCTTCATATGTCTTAGGAATTCTGTTTAACTAGTGATCCACTAAACTATAGCGAATTGCATGTTGGTCAGAAGGAAGGGAATAGAACCCATCAGAAAACAACATTTCTACATTTGATTGATATTTTATTTAGGAAATTATGATCTGGAATCAAATTTCTGCTTTTTTGTCTATGAGGTTCATTAAAAGACGATAATAGGAATAAAAGTTTAGAAACAGGGCTAGTTTAATCATCTTTGTTAGTCTCCAGACAAACTTTGCAAATCAAACAAGAGATTTGTCAGCCATGGGCAGTTGAGGAGTCCCCATTCTCAGAGAATTTAAAAGCGGTGTGGATGTGGCACTTAGGGACATGGATTAGTGGCCTTGGCAGTGCTGGGGAATGTTTGGACTCAGTGGTCTTGGAGGGCTTTTCGAACACAAATGATTCTGTGATTACTGGTGGAGCTGCTGCACGCATCCCTTGCCGCTCACATGTGCCTGCCCTGCCTTTGCTCTGTTACCCAGGCACATCCCTAAATCAGGCACCAGAGAGACTTTACTGTGGAATAGTTACAGTTTATTAGGGAATAGTGAGAGTTTGGTCTAGGGGTGAAGGAGACTGGTGCAGGGGTTGTGCTTTGTTTATTATGTTTGAAGTCCTAAGGTGGAGTGGGAAGGGCATACCAGAGATTGATAGTTCAGGGAATAATTGTGTGATATCAGAGAAAACACCCACGGAACAGGGTGCTACTTTGTGTGAGCAAAGGTATCAGAACTGCAATGAGTAAATTTGAAATAACCATATCTGTTCATATGAACTGGGCAATAGCTCTGGAAATGGAGGGCTAGCAATATTTTCTGGAGTGGAGATGGTCATGCTTTGCTTTGTGTTTCTCAGAGATGAATAAATCAGAATTGAATATTACTCAATTACTCATTGATAGTTTTGCTTCCTGAGCATTTGTGACATTTCTAGTCTTACCATGCAGGAAATTCACTTTCCCCCCTTTTCAAATGTTTAGTCTGAGTTTTATTTGGGGCTGCTCTAAAAAACTACTAAAACCATAAAGGGCTGGTTCTGGTTTCATGCACAAACTCAACTCTAGTAGTGTTTTCCTACACTCACTTTAAAGACTGTTTCTGATTTTATACATTTCAGTTCAAGAATGCCAGGGTTCCTAATTTAAACTGGCCTTGAGGTAAAAAACAGACTTTAGGCTTTTGTTTAGGAATTTATGGTCATTTGCTCATTGAAGTGGATATAAAGGCCTTTCACAGCACAACAGCCCACTCTGCCTAGGTCTTAGGATGGTATGTGGTCTGGACCTGGAAAATCAAGCTTTGGGATAGAAATTCATCCTCCCTCAGCCCACACGCCTCAGCCACTTCCTCAGCCTGGCAGCTTAGTGAAGATAGGGAAAGTGTCTCCATCACCAACAAAATTTCCCTACGCTGTAGGTACAGGTAAGTTGCACGAGTGAAGGTTGCCCTCAAAGAAGGCCATTTTCACATGTTCCTCTGGCACTGGTGGGCTGAAAGAGGTGGCACGCGGGGGAGCTGACTGCTTGCTGCCATAGCTAGGTGGCTATGCAGAATCTTAACTGCAGAAAATCAGATGATTTCTCAGTGAAATTGTCCATAGCATGGGAATTGTTTTCATGTTTCAAGAAAGATGAAATCTAGGAAAGTGCTTTTGTTTTTGTGCAAGTGGAACTCAGAAAGAAGAATGTCACTAAGGAGAAGGGAGGCAGTTGTTAACTTAGAAAGTTTGAAACTTGCTTTTGAAGCAAGAGAACATATTGCTATTCCCCCCCCCCCCCCCCCCCCCATTCTATAAATAACTCTTGGCAGGCAGAAACAACCTTGATTGCATGAGATGAAGTAGAGCAACCAGCAGGCTCTACAGCAGAATAAATGGCACTGTGCCAAGAGCTTCATCAAATGAATAATAGCTTCCACTTGACAATCAGTAAAGTGCCTCTTCTCCTGTGGATTTAGTTTTTAATGATGATTAGAGAGGATGGGCCCCTAAAATTTCTCTGGTAGAAATGACCTCCTATTAATTTCTGTTACTTGAAATGCTGAATTTTAAAGCTATTTTACAGCTGCAAAACCAAAGGCACTGACATAAAGGAACTATTATCTTTGTAATTGTAGCAACAAGTACTAAATTTGTCATTGATTAAGAGAGACTTTTAAACTTTATGATTCTTCTGGTGTTGATGTGCCTTACATAATGTTCTGGACTACCCAGATTGCTGTCCTTTGGAAGTAAAATGTTTGTTAAAGCACAAAAGCATATCTTGTGGATTAGCAACTCTTTCTATAGTAATGCCTTTGTTTAGTTTAATTCCTTCATGTGTTTTTTCCTAACATTTGATACTGATGATTGTGGGAAGCCAAGGGTGTGTTTCAGTTCGTGGAGCGTGGGAGAGCTCTTCCCAGGTGCGTGGTCAGGGTGGGAGGAGTGCTTTGGCAGTGGGGTGCCTCACAAGGAGAGCAAATAAGTAAATCCCAGTCGTCACTTTCCCCATGAACAGAGAGATTTTCCCTGCTCTGCTGAGTAAAGAAACCTGGGGATTTTAATGCAGGAGTTAATTTTCTTGAAAACCTGGACCTGCAACACATACCTTATCCATCCTTCACTTTTTGTTGTGTTTTGTTTAAAATAAAATTGTAGAAAGAAACTTTGGAGAATGCTGTTAGACCCTCCATGGCGTTGTTTTAGTGCGGAGTTACAAGAAAGGTTGATTAGGAGTTACTTTCTGATTAAAACGTAGAAGCAAATTGTAGTCTAGTCTAGGCTTTTGTCCTTGGGTTGCTGCTGCTGCTGGTGGCTCAGGACAGCACACACCACACAGTGTTTAATAACTCAGCGTAATTTTACAGAGCTATAAATGACTTTGTATAATCAGCTCCATGATGAATGTCCTGGAGGTGCCAGTCTCCCCTGCCAGCGAGCTGAGAAGGACAAGAAGAGGCTGTGCTGCTGGGGCAGACTCGCAGGGGCTGGGTGCCCACCGCCTTCATCCCCGGAGAGCACCGCGGTGACAAGGAACATCTTTCCAGCCCTGCCACCAGCTTTTAGTGGCCACGGCCACTGCAGGGGCCACCCCAGGACACAGAGGCTTCCTGGGAAGCCTGGCTGGCCCTCTGTGCTCCCTGCAGGAAGGGGAGAAATGATAGAGGAGAGTGAGAAAGGAGACAGTATTCATTACTGATCATTGGCGTGCGGCTGCTGCTAAGTGAACAAAATGAATGCTTGGGGGAGGTAAAATAAACTCCTAAATAAATTCTAGAGGCAAAGGTGGTTTCAGAGGGCTGCCCCTGCATGCCACACTGTGATGGAGCATTACCAGAGGTTGAGTAAGGAGCACTGTAATGAGAAATGTTTGTCAGAGCAGGTCCTCAGACTTTTTGCTCATCGGGCTGTAGCTACCTCAGTGTGTTGGACTTGACTCCCTGTAATGTGAGCCCTCAGCGTTGATCTGAATTGTGCTGATAGGAAGCTCTGACATCTATGGATAGTACTTAGAGGGATGCTGCAGGGAAAAAATAACAAGAAAAGACTTAAGACCACTATCCATATTACTGGATGTACCATTAGGATGTGAGGAAGAACTGAAAATACAAAAATTAAGAGTGTGAGTTGTATCTGGTTGCTTAGAATATTTTAAAATATTTTGTTCTGAATTTCATTTTTTTTGTTTCATTTTATATTTTTTAACTTTATGAAAAGTGATCAGTTTTTTGTAGTAAAAGACTGACTTTGAATAAAAACTTGGAACTTTTAATTTAGACTATTGAAACCGGATTTTGGATTGGATATTGAAACTGGCAGTTTCTCATAACTGACCTTTTTCCCTACATACAAACTTACTGTTGATGAATCAGCACATATTTTTATATAAACGTTTCTCTAAAAATACTTGGCAGGCAATATAATTATAGAGAACATGTGTGCAGAGATAGAAATTTATTTCTGGACCTGGTATGCATTCTGTGGGAGTTGGGATTTTCTTCAGTTTTGCCATGAGTGAAAATTATCTTGCAAGTCTTTTCTGTAGATACTTGTTTTGGCTACCTTAGTGTGTTGCGTTATATTGTAGGGTTTTGCCATGTCAACAAAAACTGAAATGAGCATTTTGCAGTGAGACCTTTGTGTGTGCAGGTTCAGATGTTGGGTGTCGTGCCCCTGGCCTAATGCTGGCACGGAAAGTGTTGTGTTTGTGCTCCTGGCTGGTGTGGAACTGCAGTGTGCTGGTGGAACACTGACTGGAGAGCATAGCGAGAGGAGGGTGAGGTGCTGGTGCTCCTGCAAGGGGAGTCTGTGCGCGATTCTGGCTCTTGCTGGCTTTTCTCCTTTAGCTACTGGGATCTTCATGGAACACTTGCACAGCCATACCTGATGGTTATTGGCAGAAGTTGGCTTTCATTTAACGAGGAGTGCTCTATCACTTAATCTAGAGTTCTCTCAAAAATGATGTGTGATCAGCTAACAGTATTTAAACTACATTTCTCTGCTATCAGACATGTACTTCAGGGAATTTTCACTGAAACTATTGGAGCTCTTTTCAAAATTTGGAGAATACGATAGAATATCCAATGCTGAGAACAATTAATTGCTTTTGTGAAATGCCACAACACTTCAAAAATCTTCTCCTGCTTTAAATTCAGGGGACTGTGGGACTCTTTTGGACACTGCTGTTAGTGAGCACTTCTTTGACCTGTGTGAGACCAAGGTAACACCAGGCAGCACTGGGCCAGGAATGTAATCCTGGCTTGTGGTTTAGGGGCTGGGGAGGCAGAGGGGTGCCCAGAACATCAAGTTACACTGTGAGAAGGATTCATTTTCTCCCCAGGCAGAGGCTGTGCACCATACCCTGCAGACCTACTAAGTTCATACTCAAACTAGATGGTAGTAAGAAGGATGCGTTTGGAAAGTCCCTCCTACTGATAAATGGCCTTTGCACAGTCACACGTCTTCGAGAAAATCCAGCATTTTATTTAGCAAATGACGACCTATTTTTCCTTTCTTTTTGCACCTTCTTTCGTCACAGAAGAACACTCCAGTTTTTACTCTGGGGTTTCAGTGCAAGTGCTGGCACTATTGGGACACCCTTTGTAAGGCTGTGGCAGCCTAATATTTGTGTTTTAATGAAAATTTAAATATATCTGTGCTATGTCAGAGGCACCAGCTTTGTCTGTGGAGCTCTAAGTCGTTGTACATCTTGTGAAAGCAAAATAAGGTACTGGGTAACACCTTACCAGGGATGCTGCCAGGGCATTCAGTCAAATTCAACTCACATATGTTAAAGGTCTGAGAGCATTGTTTCAAGTTAATGAGTATAGCTTTAACTCAAGACAAAAACAGAAGCAAAAACCAGGTGATATGGCTTTGAACCACACAAGCATTTCCCTTGTGATTTTTTTTTTTTTTTTGATCTATTAAGTTCAATTGAAGAAAATAATCAAAATACTTCATAGGAATGGTAAGCTTTAAAGTCTTTTATTCCCATAGTGTGGCTTGGTCATTTTGTGGCAGCCTGTAACTAAGAAAGTGATAAAAATAATTTATTGTAGGTATTAGGAATAAAAACAAGTTTTAGAAACAAACCCCTTGAGAAATTCTTGTGATTTTATCTTGTAGAAACTAATTGAACTCCCATGAAAAGCTTTGTCACAGAGATCTATTTTGTAGGTGATTACCTATTTTGTAGGTAATCAAGTTTTAGAGAGAATTAATTATTTTCTATAAGAAATCTAACTCTTCTGTATATCTTCATAATTTTTATAATCATTGTGAACAACTACAATTATTTTTTCTGGAAGATTCTTCCTTCTTTCTGTCTCCATTTTCTAACTACATGAAAGAAAAAAAAGACAATTGACTTAGTGTTTCAAGGACTTGTTAAGCTCTGAAACCGTCTGAAATCTAAACATGCGAGATGCAGGAACCAAGACTGAAGCTTCCCACAGTGATCCTCCAACATCTGCCTCAGCTGGGAATGGAGATGCTCACCAGTCTTGTACTGCCATAGACTTTGAGCTGTTACCGATGCTGCAAAACAGAATTACAGTCCTGAAGTTCATTCTATTCTTAGCTATAGCTGATTTTCTCATCAAGGTGTAGATTCTTCTCCCGCAGATGGTCGTGGTCCTCTTTTACCAACTGGAGATCAGACCATGGAAATTTCAGAAAATCTTAATGGAGGTGGAATCAAATCTATTGCTTTATTATTTTGGATTTAGTGCATTTTTCAGACGTTTTATAGGTCTGAGCTATGTTTAGCAACCAAAGTTATAGTCTTCCTTCTCAGGGAATGAGACATTTGATAACAAATCACAAGAAAATGTTCCAGCAGAGCCTCTGAGGTTTTGAAAGGCTGCTTGATAATTTCTGATGCCTAATACCTCTTTGTTCTTAATAGGCAGATTTTTATCCTTGCAATAGGCACAAGACCTTGAAATTTATAGAAATTCAGCAAAGTAAAAATTGGGTTTTGGACAGCTTTTGAAGGGAGGGAGGTGGACTCTAGTGCACCTACAGTCCAGAGTGCCCAATTGTGCCCAGGAATTAGCCAGCAATCTTAAAGAAAAGAAAGCCAAATAATTTCTGCAACAGCTTTGGCATAACACCTCCACATCACTGTGCCAGAAGCATTTCTGATGTCAGCTAGAACTCTGGAGCACTGCCTTTGTGTATGAGGCGGATGTGCCCTAAATTCACAGTCTATGCTCCCCCTGCATGGCTGGAGGTGAATCCTGCCCCCACTATGGCACAGACGATGAAGATTTGGCTCCATTGACTAAATGGCCGTGAAATCTTGGTTTACTTCCATAAGCTTTTACAGATGATGTAAAATCTTCTTTTACAAGATTGACTAAGAATCTTGGCTTCTCCAATGTGGTGTTCCTGAAAAAGTGCCTGAAAAGCTGCTTAGACCGGCTTGAAGATGGAGTTTAATCCTTTCTGTTCCCAAATGATTACTTCTTACTGGAGGAAAATTGGCTGAAATATTCTAATACTTTCCTGAAGGCAGTATGAATTTGGCTTGAGCTGGTAAACTGCAGAGCTGTAGCATCTAAGAACTGGGACGGAACAATAGCTATTCCGATATTCCCAAGGAGCATGGATAAAAATGGACGTGTTCAAGGCTCTGCTTTGTTAATATGGGAGCAGTAATAGATGTGTATTATGAAATTTAAGATCAGAACTTGCTGCCCTTGCTGTGGTAATCAAAATTATTGTATTTTCCCAATATCATCATACTGATCTTCCAAAATGCAAAGGCAGAACATGATGCAGTTCAGTGACTCACACCAAAGAAAACAATGCTTAATTGTCTTTAATAAAAGCTGCATTTTTCAAGAAACTTTAGTCCCAGAACAGTCATGTTGAGGCAATCTGGTATTTATCAGTGAACACAGCCCCTCATGGAACGTGTAAGTGCTTGCCACAACACATGGGAGAGAACGGTTTGATGCCTGAGTGTCCACAGCAGTGGGTGGGTTTGTCTCCAGAGGGTCCTCAGCCCTGGCCCACCCCAGTGCTGTAGGTCCCTGGCTTATTCCCTATCTTCGCCCATGTTTCATATGCATGTCAGTAAGAGGACAATGAGGTGTTAAAAACCCTTACTCACCCCAAAAATCTGCAACCACTTGAAGACCAAATTTAGGTGAATTATTTGCTAAGCAATTAGATGGCAGAAGTACATTTCAGGAAAAAATGCTCATCCAGGAGCAGCAGGGCTGTGGCAAACTGAATTCTGTTGGTTGTGTCTGTGATGTGCAAGCACCTCTGTGAAAGGCTGGTGTGAGACCTGCCTGCTATTGTAGCCAGTTTTATGGCTGCCCAGACCTCTCAGAGAGCCTGCTGCTCAGTCACACCTGTGATTTTTTTGATAACAGCAATACTTTACCTCTTTCTGCTACAGATAAAGCTGATTGTCTTCTGCTCATCAGACAGAGCCAGCCCCTCTTTCTTCTGGAGCTGCTTTTTGCCCCTCCCTGTGTGACACCATCATGATGGTCAGTAATGAGCTGCCCAAGAGAAAAATATAGTAAAAACATAGTTTTTCCAAATAACAGAGAAGGAACTCCAATCACAGAACTATATAACTACGAAGGCTGGAAAAAACCTCTAAGATCCCCAAGTCGAACCATCAACCCATCATCAACCCCATGTTCACCACTAACCCATGTCCTTAAATACCACAGACCCATGCTTTTTGAACACTTCCAGGAATGGTGACTCCACCACTGCCCTAGGCAGTTGTACCAGGGCTTTACAACCCTTTCCATGAAGAGTTTGTCCCTCATATCTAACCTAAACCTCCCGTGGTGCAACTTGAGGTCATCTCCGTTCATCCTGTCAAACGTTCTCGCAAGTTTGGTTCACGGGGAATAATATGTCCCCAGTCTTAAAGCAGTATGTGGTCCTTGCCTCTGAGCAATTTTGAGCTCCACTCAAGGCTTCCTGGGCTGATGTAGTTTGTGATAAAAGCACAGTGAAGCACTGAGGTAACACCTGTGGTGCTGCTCATGAAGGACCGTGAGGTGAGTTCTAGTCCCGTTTTGTGCTAGCAGTGGCACATTACCTTGCTAGCCCAGTGGGTGGCCAGGTGCTGGGATGAGAGCAGATGTCTTGGAGCAAGGGAGGGGGGAAATTGTTTCCCAAACCACTGAAATCATTCCTCTGGCTTTGGCACTGATTCGTAAGCTTCTCTCTTTGCTTCAATGGGACATCAGTACGCGTTTAAAGTTAAGCACATGCTTAAGTCCTCTCCAGGATTAGGAACCATTGAAAACATACAGTGTCTTGAATAAGGGTGTGCAAGCCGAAAGGATGGTTGGCACGGCAACAGCTGAAAAATTTCTCCTGTGCAAGAAGCTAGAATACTCTGGGCAGAGGAATTCTTGTCATGCCTTGCCTGTCTATCTGATGACTGCCAGGATGCCCAGCCAGCATCTGGATCCACCCAGCCACCCAAAGGTGGTCAGCCCTTACTCAGGGCTGGGTGAATGGGTAGAGACATCTTATTTTTGGTCACTTTGCTCATCACGACACTATATTTATGAAATCTCCAAGTGGACCTCATTTAGCCTTCACTCAGGAATTTTTTGTATAATTGTTCCTGCCTCTTAAGTTAGACGTGTGTGTGTGTTTGATCATGGCTGTTTCTCCAGCCACAGACATATCCAGTGCAGCCTGCACAGGTTCTCAAGAAGACCCCTGTAAAATGAGATGATTTTTTGAATATATTGTCATGGGTACTTTGGTCTTTGCCCAACAACATGAATAGAATCATGGAATGTTCTGAGCTGGAAGGGACCCATGAGAACCCTTGAGCCCAACTCCTGACTCCACACAGAGCAGATGGAAAGTTAAACCGTGTATATGAGAGCTTTGTCCAAAGAGTTCTTAAGCACTGGCAGGCTTGGGGCTGACTAATAAAGTTGTTATTTTTTGTTACTGTAAGTAGCAAGTATGAAATGTTCCATGTAGATATGTAGGCAACTTTATTATAGTTAAAGTTCCAGCACCCAGGAGCCCATAGCCTAATTCCTGGGCTCTAGAACCTTTAGAAATAATTAGTAGTGAAGAAGATGACTCTTTTGTTCAGCTGTTAACTTCTAACACTGAAGAGCAAATAGGACCCTGACAGTCAAAAATGCTGAATAAGTTGAATTTTACAGGAGATGCCATGATGAACAATGCTACCGTGACCTTGCTGTTTATTTGGCTGGGTTTGTAATATCAGAGAGTTTTGAAAAAATCATTTCCATATGAGCATTGGTGTGAGATTTTCCTTTCTGACATACCTTCCTCAGCTTGTCATGGTTTTCACTGCCATGGAACTGTGAGCAGGAACCTATCTGTTTTCAATTGGTTGCCAGAACACTGACATACTTAGACTGTGCAGTTAAAACTGATTTATATTGTGGATATGAAGTTGCCGTTACAAACTTTTATTGAGTAGTCGTCATTGGTAAAGAAAAAGCTCAGACATGTTGCAGAGAGATGAAATACCTCTGAACCCATGGGCTTTCCTCTGAGTGGTGAAGTAGAGAGCCATCTGCTATCATCTCAAGGGATGAGAAGGGTCTGGAATGCTCCATCATCAGTCTGCTAGGAGATCTCAGTTTGAGACTGAGTGTTACAGTGTATGTTGTAAAGGATGTTGGAAGGAAAATCCCGAATGAGGTCAAACCTCCCTTTGCTATTCTTGCACACAGTCCTGCCTCAAAGGGAGCTCTGTTCACTAGCCGTGACACCATGCTGGGCATGAGGGCAGTCTATGCTGAACCACGCCTGGGTACAGCCAGAGGGTGACTTTAAACACCCCACGCCTCTGCTTTTCTGTTGGTTCTTGCTGAATGGTGCGTGTCTTTGGGCACAGATTGAGTGTGGAGAATGCACTTGTGCTTGGCAAAGAAGCCAAAGACTCTGGACATGAAAACTCAGTCTCCTGCTGTGGCATGACATCCATGTGCTTTTGGGTAAATTGCTCAGTCACTTGGTATGCGTTTATTAATTTTCTGCAAAATTATGCATAATTGCATTTCTTAGGGGTTTTACAAAGGAAAATATACCAGAGATGGGGAGTTGTGCAGCTTCTACCTGAGCCTTGCAACCACACCAGGCCTCTCTGGGTTCCCTGAGTGTTTTACTTCTGCCACTTGTGGTGGGAGTCCATGGTCCCCAAGCGCAGAGGAAAGGTTTGGATCAACAACTGTGTATTCCTTATACTCACATTCATCTGTCAGCTTTGCTCAGTCTCTCAGCATGATTAAGTCACCCAGGAATGAGTTGAAAGGGTTGGATTTGTAATTAAAATGGGAACACATGGCTGAGTTTCCTCTTACCTGTTGCAGAATGTGGAGCATGGGGCACGTAAGACATGAGCTGGATGTAAACTTCCAAGAGGAACTGAGTAATCATCTTGGCGATACTGCCTGAGGCTCACTGGCTGCTTTTGATGCAGTTATAGGGTTACCAGAGTCTTGCTCACATCCCTGTGACTGTTGGAATCCTGGGATTTTGATGACATTTCCTTTCACTCTCTATATCTCTTCTATTCATTTGTAAGAGGGCATAAGTTTTTAATTTGCTTAAAGGAGTCCTAGTCATGTTTTCCCTCAGATTCTTTCTCAAGGAATCAAAACTAAAAAGAATACTCTTGACAGAATTTTGGCTCTAGTCTTTGGCCAGCATTGAGTTAAAATGCAGTGTGAAAAGTGTAAGCTCACACTGTTTCCATCCGCAGTGAGTAATAATGGATTGCAGGGTTTGGTTTGAGTACCAGCTGCAATTGCAGCTCAAACCCAGCATTTGCAATTGTCGATCTGGGGGTTTCTCTGGGGTCAGTTCTGCACACAGACACAGCTCTGTGTCCAGGGGCTCCCAGCGAGCACCCACAGGGCTCCATCACTCTGCTGGCACCAGGGACCCACAGCACAGGCTGAGCCACCCTCAAACAAGACTGGAATTTGGACAAGCTTTGTAAGAACTCAGCCTGCCTTAAAGACCCCCTTGAGAAGTTTTGGTGGCTGATGCTTGCAGAGCAGCTGCCTGAGGCTCTGCTCTGGGTGCGCCTTCATAGCCCATGAGGCAGTGCAAGAGAGCTGTGAGGCAGAGGTGTGTGCTACTGTGAATTATCAGCAGGTGCTTTACTTGCTTCTTTGGGCATATTGCAGTCGCTCTCTGAGGCTAAAGCTCATGTTAAAACGGCAACTGTCATTTTCTTGTGGAAAGATGGGCAAAATTGGGTATATATTTAAGTCTCCTGCAGAGAATCTCCAGGAAAGCAAAAGAAAGAGATGAATTCTCTCAAGTCCAGGGCTTCAACTACTATTACAAAACCTCTCATTTACTTGCACTGTCATGAGGAGTTGATTTGGTTAAATCCCTAGAGGTCTCAGTGCTCCCTATAGCAGGAATGAGACAGTGCAATGGCTCATTGCCTGCCGCACTTGCCATGATAAAACTCTTCGTGTTAGTATGTATGTTTATTTATATACCCAGGAAGTTTTTCTTGCAGTTCACTTTTGCTTGCTCCAGTTGCACATTCTCCATCAAATTATTAAATCTTGGTATCCCCCTGGAAACCATCTCTCCTCAATTTGCTCAAAGACTGACCTAAGCAGGAGTCTTTTGATGTTGATGTTAGACTCTGACTCATGGGATCTTTGCTCGGGATTTAAGACTGTGACTGGCTAACTCAAACAGGTGTGTCATGTTTGTGTGTTGATTGTTTGTGGCACATGGATTTAAGCAGCTAATGCTTAAATGTGGAAGAATTCAGAGCTGTCCTTGTTACTGTCAGACAAAAGATCACTAAGGTTTGGAAAAGAAAGAAATGCTTGTTTGTGAAATTTTCTCCTTTGGTTTTGCCCTTAATCCTTTTTCTCACCTAGGTCCAGGGTTGGTACCAACTGGTGCCAGGAGAGCTGAGGCCCCCGGGGTCTCCTCGCCGGCTGTGCTGCAGTGGTGTGTTCTCTGCCTCTGTTGCAGCAGGAGGAGGACGTGATGCTCCCTGGGACATCCCGGGCCCTCGCTCAGTGACATCATTGTCACCTTGTCTGGGTCTGTGTCTGGGGCTGTCGCCTTGGCTGGCACAGTGAGGCAGCAGGAAGGGGACAGAAGGGCTTGTGCTCTGAAATGCATAGAATTGAAGTTGCCTGGCTGAGCACTTTTCACCCAGATCTAATTTTAATATTTTAAGCTTGTATTAAAACACAAACTGATGAACAAACTTCTGGAGTGCTTCATGCATCGCTGTGAGGAAGATCCACATTTTTTCCACAGAGAGGTAGTGTTGTTGTGCCTGTCACATTAGATTTGAATTCTGGTCTTTTAAAATGCATTTTTCAATTTGATTTGTGTGCTACTTAAATTTTCTATTCTCTGCATGCATCATAGTTATGATAATTCCAAACAATAATTGTAATAATAATATGAAGAGCTGATGGGTACTATCAGCTGTAGGAAGAATCTGAGGCATGTCTGGTAAGAAACTCACTGAAAATAACATGACTTTATGTGACAACCAAATAAAAAGAGGTGACTTGGGATTCAGCTATGCAAGTAGGAATCTGTGTTCAGTTTTCATATGCCTCATTTTACATTTGTCTTGTGAAAAAATAATTTCATAACTCTATTTTCACCCTTGTTGCTTGTTTTTTGCTATTTAACTCTGCAGGAGATCAGTTTTTCACTTGGGTGTTCCTCCAGGCCCCAGACTGTGCTGCCAGTGGAGGGAAGGGTCCCAGGAGGGGTCTGAGTCTGCCTGGGGACTGGTTGGTTGTTAATTGTAGTTCACCTCAAGCTTCAAGGACAGTGGAGTTCTTAGTTCCATTATTGTTTTCATCCCACCAGGGCTGTGCGGCGGCTCACGGTGGCAGCTGTCCTGTCCATCCCTGTGTCTTGTGCTGCTGCTCCAAGCACAGGGGAAATGGTGCAGGGTTAGGAGCAGCACTTCCAGCCCCGGGGAGCTCTCAGCCTCTACTTCTTCCTTCTTGTTTTTTTAATGTGGAATAGTTACCCTTCCCAGAGTCGCAGCACTGCGCTGCTCCCAGAGCCACAGATTTCCTTGCCATCATTTCTACCCAAGGTTAATAATATTGCACCTTCTTTTGTTGAAAACTGCTAAGAGCATTCTCAGAGTGCGCTGGGACTCGAATATCTGAATTACAATGTCAACAGCCTTGGCTGTTTCACTTCTGTGGAGTGAGCTGCTGTTACCAGAGCCCAAATTACTCCCTCTGCCTCTGCTTCTGCTCAGATATCTTTTGTGCTGCCTTCCTTGAAAACCTTCTTTGAAATTTGCTTGCCATTTCTATGTTCCCATAGAGCCTGTTTCTGAAGCTACTGTGGACAAAACTGGGTACAGAATTGAGGGATGCTCACACAACTGCTTCAGTTATTAATTAAAGTCCAGTAAGTCAACTGCAGATAGGGATGGCAGAGAATTATAACCATCAAGCTGGTTTTCTTTCTTCCAACCATTAATTTCTGTCAATATTAAGAATTTGGGTGTTGACACTGACACCTCTTTACTAGGCAGTGGTAGAGCTGCCTGGCATGTTTTGGGCATAGCCAGGGTGTTTGCTCTTCTTTAGCTCAGTTTTGGAGACAGGTTTCATGTCTCCATATGCTACTTCAATTGATTTACCTTTATTGTTTGCCACTTGATTTTTTAAAAAGTTTTCACCTTACCACTTTCTGGCCACAGAAAACATGGGTTAGAAATTGTGCGTGGCTGAAAGATCAAGCTCAGTCCAAAGATTTCTTCTTGGAAAGGGGCTGAGGAAGCAGGGTTTACCATGTGCCCCGAAGATCAGCCAACCTGGATCCTTATCAGTCCGTGGTAGATAATAACTCCAGAGTCAGGGGGCTGAAACCTTCATCTTCTTTCCCAGAACAGTTAAATTCAATGGCAATGAACAATTGGATGGTGTGGAACTCCCAGGATCTCTTAAAGCCTCCACTACATAAGCCCCTAATTAGATTAAAATGGAGGGAGGGGTGAGGGAAGATGTGTTGGGACTCAGGCTGCCGCGAGTCTGATATTGACAGACTTAGTCGAAAGACTTGTGCTCTTTGGCTTCAGTGAATTATATAACCTTAGCTGAGAGATTTATAGAGATACACAAGAACATCTGGCACTTTAGGCTGTTTGAAATGTCTATCCCAAATTTTTTGTTGGTTCCAGTTATAAAATAGCGCAAGCCATTTCTGTTACTCTCTGAACACTCTTGATATGGAGTAGATATACATCCTATCCCTAAACAACTGTGAACGAATACTGTTTTCTATTTGATTTTGCAGAGTTTGGAGAACTCCATAATGATAACCCTTGCAAACCCTTAAAAATTAGCAAAAGTGGGAAAATAAAGGCAATGCAACCGTAAGTCACAGATTCAAGGGGGGTGAGCTGAAATCGTACATCCAAAATTATTGAGTGAGCGTTAATTACTGTGTGTTGTGAGGGCTGTGTGATCAAAGAATTGGGCAGATTTCCTGGGGGACACTGGTATATTCACAGAGGTTTTATCACAGCCCCATCAACGCAGCGCAAAGGAAAATGTGACCCAAGAAATTATTATGATTGGGCATCAGCAACTCAAAGGAAACAATCAAATTGTTTGGTTTCCAACGACACAAAGGTCCCAGTGAAGTCAGAAATTAAAACTGGTTTGTCACTCCCAGGAATAACTTGCGTGGATGAAATATCAGGAACAGTGAGGGCTGCTCAGTGTGCCCCATCCTCTCATGGTGCTCTGGCATTAGGTCCCAGCTCCCACCCTGACAGCTACACCTGGCAACAGCCCAGGATTCAGCCCTTCAGGTACAGGTGAAAAATGAACGTTCAGGTGAGTTATTCGCAATGGTCCTCTAAGTTCTTGGCAGCTTCCAAGCAGCTTCCCTGGCAGTCACAGGTCCTGAGAGCTCAGTTCTCAGCCTTATCTGTTCTCTTCTGTCTGAGTGCAAAGCTGAAACAAGCTGTCCAGTACTTTCGTAAGTTTTTACATTAATTGGATGGTAAGACTTAAGTAAAGAATTTTAGGACACCTGTGCATGGCCCGTTTTTCTAGCAACACGTCTCCTGTGCCACCAGTACTGGAATTTCAGCAATGGGCTTTTAATGTGTCTGTAGGAAGCCAGGTGAACAAGAATGTGGCAAGTTGTTGTAGACCCCCGTGACTGATACCATCACTGATGTCACGTGGCTGGCTGAGGTATACGTGTTCCTTTACAATATCACTTTCTGAGCCCTGAATAGGCTGTTGGGGCACTCAGGTGGTGGATTTGATAGATGTCTTTAGTTAGCACCATAAAGATCTGTTCACTAGGTAACCTGTGACCATTTACAAGAAGTTTTCAGCCTTAGTCACTGCATGTTCATTTGGAAAGATTCAGGCTAAGAATCAGTTACTTGTTCTGTCTGATATTAACCTGAAAAGCTGGAACCATAAGTCTCAGAAGCAAAGATTGGTGTCTGCTTATGTTTTAACTTCCTGTGGACCAGTCAGTTTGTTGGGATCAGTAACTGCTGTTCATCTGATATCCCAAACCTTCTTGTTGAGTCACTTTTCCTCTCTAATTTTGAGTTGCTAGTTCTTTTATTAAACTCAAGTTAACTCCAGCTGGCATCACATGTCATGATGTGCTGTGTTAGAAGTTTAACTCCACACAGAAATACGTTGTGAGAGTTTGATGATCAAAGAGCTCATTGGTTTCACCTATTCTCTGTTTGGACACTTTGCTGGCTATATGGAGGTCTGTTTTCCAACGAGATTGTGGATGCTATGAGTAGAGTTGTGGTATTTGAAGTCGAGTGCCAACAGTCTCATGTGCTGCCAGCTCTGGGCAGTGCCAAAGTCAAGCTTTCATATAAATGGGAAATGTCCCCAGTTTCACAGATTATTTATTGTCTCTTTTCAGATACTATGTATTGAAACTAGAAGTGACCAATACATTCAATAGTACAAAATATGGGACTAAACTCTGTTCTTGTTTAACACTGGCTGAAAATAGTTCAAGGACAAACCAAGAGACGACCACTATCCTGATCGTCTGGTGGGCTGGAGGTGATGCTCTGGTTCATATTGCAGGCAAGACATTAAATCCTACAACTTCAGTCAACTTGTTTAAGCCATGGAAAACTGATAAAAACCAGATAACATATAAATAATACCTTTCATAGAGAGGTTTAGGGATGATACTTTTTTTCCCCTTCTCTGGGCTGGATTGATGCAAACGGAGTCCTCTCTAATGGGCATCTTTCTGGGTGTCTCCTTTGGGAACAGAAAGGTGTCTAGGGATCTGCTCTCACTGCTCCCTTACGCTGCCTCATGCAGAATACATAAGTTTTCTTGCAGCCAGACCCATGAAGCAAAGATGTGAGGTTTCCCCCAAAGTCAGAGTTCACAGGACCTGCCTTTTCCTTAGCTGGGGCCATGTCCAAGTCAGCGTGTCAGCAGTGTGTTGTGTGCTGTGAAGGTTTGTTCTCTGTGCCAGACTGCTAATCGTCCATGTGATGTGTCATCCCAGCAGAAACAGACCCCAAATGACCAACAGCTCATTGCATTGTGTCAGGAATAAAGTTTGGACAGGAAACAGGATTTTTTTGGCTTCAGGAGACAAAGTGAACCCCTTGTGAAAAGAACTTGAAATTTCAAGTGGAAAATGTGGAAGGAGGGAATAAAGTACAAATAATGCCAAGAAACAGACTCACTTCTCTGGCACAAAATATTAAGAAGTCTTTTCAGCTGGTGGTGGGGGGAGCCAAAAGCAGTGTGATGATCAAAAGTGAATAAACTGGGTTGCCTTTTTATTCCTGTTAGTGTAAGTAATTTTCAAGTAAGTTGATAATGTACAATATGTTGTGAAATCCCTTTTGGGTGACAAGAGCAAGAACAAAAAGCAGATTCTGTGTTTGTCAGAAACATACATCCACGTTTCACTGGTGAAATCAAACAGAGCAGGCAGTGCATTTGAGTGGGGCTGTAGGTGTATACAATGAGCTCATCTGGGTCCAGGTGCAGCCATTAAGAAAACATTTGATATTATGAAGTTTGTTAAACTTCAAATACTGGTATTTCTAAAAAGTGAGTTATTTAATGTAAGTGTAAATACCAGGCAAGAAAGGGAGCTGCTTTTTATAGCTTGGGAAGTCACGTGCACTCTCAATACAGATAAAATTAACCATTTCATACCTTTGCACACCAGAAAAGGGTTTTGATGATGTAGAACCTGTGACATTAGCCCTCTATACTCTGTTGATGCTTGAAACTGTGACAGCATTGCCTACAGTTTTGCCAAAAACCACACTGAGCTGTCTTCTGCCCGCAAAACAGCCCTCACACCTCCTGCCCCAATTCGGGGGCTGTTCCCAGCTGCTCTTTGCAGAACTCATCTTGATGATTTTCCTGCCTTCACACCACTGGGTTCTTCCCTAGAACCAGCCTAGAAGGGTGTCCAGCCCATGTCATGCCAGAGGGGAGCCGTGGCTGCCATGCTGCCCAGGACGGAGGGCTCCTGGCTCGGACCCAGGGAGCTGTGCCTGGGGACCACTGGCTGCTGTGAAGGCTGGGAGCAGCAGATTTCCACCAGCTGCTGGGTGCCTGTGTGTGCACCCAGTGTAAGAAAAGCTGGTGATGTGTGTTCATGGATGTGCTGAGAACTGGTCTTGGGTAAGGAAATTGTTTTAGCCGATGCAAAACATTTATTTAATATTAGTAAGGAAGACAGGCCTCCTACTGCATTCCAAATTTTTTTTCTACATTGGAAAGCAGGAAATTTTTTTTCACTCTTTGCCTCCTTTTAAAAACTATTTTTAAGCAGTCCTTCAAGTCGGTAAGGAAGAAAGAAAGCAAATGGTCTCCTTTTTAATGTTAAATATGGGGGCATCAATGTAGTTTAACATATTAAGAAGGGAATTAAATAAGAGTTGGTTAGCAAAACTTTAGACCAAGCTCTACTGTCTGTAGATGTCTATCATCCTAAACACAGATACTGAATCTCTTCAGATTCTAAAGGCTGTTTTACACTTGTTTTTCAGTTTCTAGTACTAAAGAAAACTCCTCACAATTATTGTCTAAAATTCTTACTTTTGGCCTTCACTGGCATATTTAGATCCTGAAATATATCGATCATACCTTTATGCAGGACTAGAAATAAATTACCCTGGGTCAAGTTCTGTTTATACAGTGGACTGCTCTTGCAGAATTACCTCCTTGACTTAATAACTTCCTTTTGGATGACATTTCTGCCAGAAAGAAGACAAATTGGCTAAGGTCAGCATGCGGATCAGCTCAGTGTGTAGGAGGAAATTGTAGGGGATCAGCTAAATTGCGATGGGTCTGGCCGACAGCGTTCGGCAGCGTGACTTGGCCTGCGCCCGCCCGGGGGGCATGGCCCCCGCAGCCCGCGGCTCTCCAGCAGGTCATGCTGCAGTGTGGCCAATTCCAGCCATTCTGGAGTCCCAGGAATTCAGCTGGCGCAGTGACCGTGAATTAGGTCAGCAGAGCGATCCTTTTGGCTTTACGCTGACGTGTGCAGCAGTCTCCCAGACTCCTTGTATTAAAGGCAGCATTACCTGGCCGTACCCAAAGTGCTCATGGGTCTCTGCAGATATCACACAGTGAGATTTTTCTGCACCTTCCTCCCACTCATTCCTGCAACCTTCTTTGAAATTGTTGTCTTACAAGTAGCTGGAAGCTGAAAGCTTGCAGCTGAGCCTGTTCTCATCATCCGCAGCGGCAGGGGGGAGGATGCTGAATTTGCTTCCTGATGAGTGACATTAAGGCACAGGACTGAAGGACTGGATGCAGATCCCATCATCCTACTCTTGATGAGTACCTCGGTGCTGTTCTGCGTTTATCTGTACGTTGTAATAGAACACATTATGTTATATAGAACACGTTACGTTATACAGAACACATTATCTGTTTGTTACATATTTAAAATTATTTGTTTTACTTATGCTTGTGAACCCAAACAAATCTGAGTTGCTGAGGAGTAGCTCTGCTGAAGTCAGTGGCTTTGTATTGTATGGAATTGGCGGTAAGAGAGCAGTGGAGGCTGCAGGCACTGGTCAGAGCGGCACCAAAACCTTTGCAGAGCCTTTGCAGAGACACTCGAAAAGCTGAGCTGCCCCTCGGCCCCCTGTCCATCTCACAACATACTCGGTTCCCTGGGGCAGGGGCAATGTGGGCCACACTGATGTCACTGCACCTCAGCCCCTTTTAAAGTGCACCCCCACAGCTCGTGCAGAGGGGGGAAAAGCCTAAAGCCAAACTGCATAACGTTTAAAATGATGGCGTTACCTTTTCGCTTCGCAATCCTTCTATTTCTTCTGTGTTCTACAACAGAAGAAATGGAAAAACCTCCTTTTAATTAAGCTCTTTATCCTTTGAAGTTATTTTGGATTTTTTTTTTCACATTGGTGATGTAATTTATGTAAATAATCATCTATCTATGAAAGGAGTGTGTCTGTCAAAAGCTGAAATAAAAAACATCCGTCATTTTGAAGTGATTAACATTCTCCAGATGTTTAAATCATCAGATTTCAGGAGTTTCCCTTTGTTGTGATAATGATATAGTATCCAGAACAAGAATGTTTACTTTTTTGCAGGGGTCAAACATAGATTTTTCACAATCCTATTAAAGCAAGCAGTTTATTGTAATTATATGTGCAGATGAAAGCATATGCAGTTATTATTATTTCCCTTAATTGTAAACTGCTGCTGGTAATTTTACTGTAAAGCTGAAACAAAAGGAACATACTTGAAAGGACCACCACTGCCCACTTATGTAATCAATTTATAGATGTCAAGTTTGTACCAAGATGGTTATCCCTCTCCCTCGAAGCCCCGGTGACAGGCTACCACCCTGCAGCACAGTCTCTGCTTTGGGGGCTGTACAGTAGATGTAGCTGATAATGTGACGTGACAGCTCTGAACCACTGCACTCTGACCGTGCTCAGCTTAGGCTGAAGGGAGGAAGTGAGACACACATTCCTTCCTGCTGCTGGACTCCGTGGCTGACCAAGAGAATTTTGCCTGTCCTCCTCTGGCCAGCCCACTGCAGTGACTGGGACCACAGCACCCTGATGTAAGGAAAAGGAGGGCTATAATCTCGGGAAAGGGCTCCATGTGAAGAACGGACCATTTCCTTTAGCTCGCGTAGTCCTTGCAGAGCAACACCCTTCAATTCATAAAACTGGCCAACACACGAGACGTGTGGACCTGACAAGTCACCCCAGTGGCGAAATCCTCAGAGCTGATAAAACACAACTGGAGAGATCTCTGAACAGGCTTAGGGGTAACAGCATTTTTAGTGCTTGTTTTTAACAGAACCTCTCCTAAAATATGAATTTAGAAAAAAAATCCCTAAAAAAATACTGGATAGTTTTACCAGACAAATAACTGCTGCATCTACCCCAAGATTTCAATTGGGCTGAGATGTTAACTAAGGATTGCTCAAAATGTAACACTTTTTCACTTGATGGAAGGCTCTTATCAGATGAGCAGATACACCCTGTGGGAACACTGCAAAGGCAGGGGCAGACTGGCCCTGTGACCATTGCTGCTCTCTGCCTGCACTTTCCCCTCAGGGATGATTTCGGCATGCATCCCCTCTCTGGCTCCAACTGGGATGTTCTTAGAGAGACACAACCTGTTGGAGCAATTTCTTCTGTGTCCCACCCAGAACTCATTCCTCTAAAGCTGCACTTGGATGGGGCCAGCGAGGGGAAATTACAGCCACGTGCCAGGCTCAGGCACATGCTGGGAGGAATGTGCCTCTTCCCCATTGTCTCATCCCCTGCTGGCCTTTCCACGAAGGGAAAAAGGCAGGTAAGTGAAAACTGTTTTGTGGAAGATAGGAATTTCCCTCTATTTTTCTCCAGGGACCCTTACAATACCACACATGATTAAGTGTCTAAAATGTTTGTCTGTTTTCTTTTATATGGCTCTTTGGATCTGATTTTTCCTGAGGCTGACCCTAAGCCATCCTGAAGCAGGTTTTCTGTGGCAAACAACTTTTACAGGGTCGTATATGGATTTACTTAGGATGGCCAACATAATTTTAGATTTATTTACAAATAAACCAGCTAACTCCACCAGAAATTTGCTGAAACTGAGCCAGACCAACTGAGGAGCTAAGTTGAATCCTGGGGAGAGAGAAAATACACACAGGGTAAAGCTCTGAATGCTGATCCCAGAGTGACTGGGGAGGCGACAGGGCATGAGACATAGGTTGGGAAGGCAGGGGAACAGTGTGGGTGAAAGGATTGTTGCTGGTTACATTTCAATGTTTTGATTGCTCTTGTATGACTTTTGTCACACCAAATTTGCTTGTACTTTTCCTTAGCTCAGACAGGATAGATGGATAAGGACAATTCTTCTGCGTCATGTTTTCTATCATTTTGCATCTTTTTCTCTTCACTTCTATTGGCCTGATTGTAATGGATGAAATAGCATAATTTACAAAGCTGGTGGTGTATGGTCAGAGGACACTGCCAGTTTCCTCAGCTCTCACCCATGGAGGTGAGGATCTGCACGGTGTCTGGCTCTCCATTCCCAGAGCTCCTGCGGAGCCCAATTGCTCTGTAAGCTTTGCAGGCACAAACACCTCCCAGTAAGCGTGGGCATGAGGATGGGGTCAAAATTCTTGCTCCATCCTCCCTAGAAACTGGTGCACCTCAGAATAGATGTAATTAATTATGCAAATTCCCCTGTTACAGATGAGGTGAGCTGCTCGGATGGGCAAGTGCAATGAGGCCCATTTGTCTAAGTCGAAGGAAAGTGGGTGGATGGGTTTAGTTCTCAGCGCTGGGATCAATGGGAATAAAATGTTTCTCAGCTGGAGAATGATGTTAGTAATAACCAGCATAAATGATGAATTAAAGCCAAAGGCTCTCTTCTGCCTTTGCCCCGCCTCAGCATCGCACAACAGCCCTGTGCAGTTCCTTTGGACCCTGTGCTCATTAAATAGGTAAATGCAATGTAGCGAGTCTTCTGAATCTGTGTTTTGGGTTTATGTCTATTTTCTTAATTGCATGTGATGTTTGAGCAAAAATGTGTCTTTGTCATCGCTGGTACGTCATGGTCCCTTTTCCAGAGCTGGTTCTCCTCTCGGTTCCTGGAGGTTGGTGGCACTGCTCTGCCCCAAGTCCTGGCACTATCTTCAGAGAACGGTGAATGTAGTTGTTCTGAATGTACCACAAATACAGGTTTAAGAAAACAAATAATGTTTGTCATTGCATTTTGGCTTCACTGTTCATTCCCCCCAAGCCTGCTGAAAGTGGGGTTTTTCTGGTTAATACTGAAACATATTCTTCTCTTTTCTAAAATAATTTCTTCCATTACCTTGTTCACAGCAGTTTGCTAGTTGGCCTGGGAGACGAGCTGGTGATGTGGCTGATGTTCTTGATGCACTACACCCTCCAAACTGACACTCTGAAAAACATATCTGAGAAATAGGTGAGTTACAGACCTGCTCTAAATACCTGTTCTGCAGTATTTTATGTTTCCAACACATGGAAATATTAGCTCTGTTATTTTTCCACTTCCTGTTTTCATACACGGTCACCAGACTAGTCTTCTAATGAAGCATCACATCACACTACACCACATCACATCACATTACATCACATAAATTCACCTTACATCACATTACATGTTATTTGTTACATCAATTTACATGGCATTACATGGCACAACCTGTCTCCTGTGCTCGCAGGGCCTATCAAACCGTTGGTGTTGGGGATTTGGTGCATTTTCATTCACCATGATTGTAAGGATGTGCCAGTGGCCCATGGAAGTGTGTTTTATTAAGTTGGCTGACATGGAGTTCCTGCCTGCAAATGGACTATGAGGCAAAATTCCTCTCTTTCAGAGCAGTAGCAATTAAAGGAATGAGGTCGATGCCTGTGGCTTCCTGCAGATGTGCTGATGTGCTCCTGAGCCTGAAGTGCTGGCAGGTTCTGTGGCTGGACTGGAGCAGGGTGGCCGTGGTGTGGCTCTGCTGCCTTTTCTGGACTGGCTGCCCCCAGGTCTGGGCTGGGGCCAGGGTGCACCCTGGGGTCTGCCAGGCACCAGCCCCCTTAGCTGTGCTTCACACCTCCAGAGGTAGCGTGGGAGGAGCTCTGAAATACAATAGACTAGCAAACCAGATGATTTCTGGAAATAAATTTTATAAACACAAATTCTTGGCTAAAATCTGAGTTTCAGGCAAACTAAACTCAACTCCAGCACCCAAACACCTGTCGATGCTTCTGGCTGACTTCAGTCCTTGAGCAAATTACTTCAACCCTATTTCTCAAGTAACTGCAGATTTGATATGTACATGGAGCCAGATTAGAACCGCCCAGGTTCAGCTGCCTTCTTTCAACTTCATACTTGGAACTAAAGTTCACAAAATATTTTCACAAACATCCATCCTTCCCACAAAAAAAAAAAAAAAAAAAAAAAAAAAAAAGGAAAAAAAAAAGGAAGGAAAGGAAAGCTGTGGGAGGATAAAAGACAAACACAAAATGCAGTTCACTTAAAGATATCTCTGCTTGATGGAGGCTAAAAGGTGGCAGCTGTGCCAAAGTAGTGGACCCTAAATCGCTGAGCAAAAAAGAGCAGGGAAGGCTCTGATTGCTCCCAGTGCTGTGGTGAATGTGTGCTCTCAGCCACAAATCAAGCAAGAATAAAAAAAACCCAGAAAAAAAAGACTCAATCAAGGCAATAATGGCCTCCACTTCACAATCAGACAAGTGCTTCTACTTCAGAAATCCTACCATTTATGGCTGATTGCTAACCCTGGCCTCATTTCTAATCTAAAGGGCGAGTAATAATTTGGAAAAGGAATTATAACAACTTCCCAACCATTTGGTAAATCGTCATTATTTTAAAGGGGTGTTGGGGGGTTGTTGCTGTTTGTCAGATTTTTTTCCTGCTACTGCTCTCCCACTTCCACCGCCCCTTTTCTCCTTGATCTCATACTGGAAGGGAAGTGATATACCGTGGAAATATGTAAGAAAGAAAAGTCCAGAGGGATCCTCTGACCATGGGACTCTGACATGTAGAAGTTTACATGAAGGGCAGAGA
Organism: Acanthornis magna; assembly: GCA_036785705.1. Taxonomy (NCBI): domain Eukaryota; kingdom Metazoa; phylum Chordata; class Aves; order Passeriformes; family Acanthizidae; genus Acanthornis; species Acanthornis magna. The sequence goes on along the minus strand of JAWUZG010000058.1, from coordinate 18,332,281 downwards.
GGTAAAATGGCTCTTCCCTTTGCTACTGTACAGTGCCCAGAGTGTCGTGCAGGGATCAGCAGCTGCCCTGACACTGTTCCCAGCCCAGGGGCTCCTGCACGAGTTCCCTGCAGAGGGAAACCTTCTGTGTTAGGAACTTCTCTAAGGAAAGGATGAGGACCACCCATGCAGGAGGATGGGTAATGTTGGAGTGCTGGTGCAGCAAGAGCCTGCTGCCCACCTGGCACCTCAATGGAGCCACCCTGGCACTTGGCCTCCCCTGGTCAGGGGCCACCCAGTTGGATGGAACTGGTGCTCTGCTGTCCCAGTCCTGCCTGGACTGTCCAGAGCAGGTGGAGGGACATTACCGGTTTAACCCATAGGTTATCTTGATGGGAAGTACCAGGTTTGGAACCCTTTACCTGAGCTGCATTTATTGCATTTGTTTTCTTGGTTCAAACAGGGAGAACTACATCTGTAAATATTTCAGTATTTATGTGAATATTTTTTCCAACATCTTCTGCAAGTCAGTTGTGATTTTCACATACATATCAGATTCGATCTTAGAGGTCTTTCCAAACAAAACAATTCTATGATTCTACATTTTTTTTTAGGGAGAAAACACTGAAACAGAGGACTTAGACAATGTTCCTTCCAGCCATCAACTGTGAAGGCCACAGCTGCCCTGGGCAGGACTAGGGACTTTGGTGGAAATGTTCTCAATGGCAGGGTGTTTAAAACAGATAAAACTTAATGCAGAAAAAAAGGAGCCGGGGGGACCTGTGCTGGAGGAGAGCTGTGCACAACTTCACCCAGGTTATCTAATTCTGTGGAAGTCATGATGGTGTTTTGATAATAGCAGACATTTGTGATCAAAATACCTCTTATTTCAATGATTCAAGGACAAGATGGGATGCCATTGTCTCCCTGGATGAATGTGAGATGTTTTATGAAAGGTACGATCAGTGTGTTTGGAGAATGACAAAATTTCCTTCCTATCTTGGGAGGTAACCACAGCACCGGCTGTGCAGTGCTGCGTCCCTTAATCCTGGTTTGTGCTGTGAAGGGATCTGTGCCACAGTTATTTACGCCTGTATTTTAAATATGATTTGAAAAGAGACTGATTCAAAATTTTTCAATGACCCAGTGAAATCTGAACTACTTACTGCAAGACAAGAAGTATAATGCTTCAATCAAAATAGCAACTTGGAATGTGTTTTATTAAACAGAGTTCATTTAATATTACCCCAGAGTGCTGTGGATGTGAAAACACATTCTTGAATTTGAACTTTCATATCTAGGTAATAGGAATGAATGGAAAATGGTAATTTTTAATATTGCACATTTTGGGCCAAATTCTGATCCCATATAGAACTACTCACAGCATTCCTGCATGTTTTCCAAAAGTGGTGTGTCCCTGGGTCCTGTATGTCACTACGAGGTGAGTATGTTACAGAAAAAACAAGTAGACCCCACGCAGAGCTCTAAGTAAAATCCTGATAGATTTTACTTTCCTATCAATGTCTCTGCAGTTTTTTCAAGGTGTTTCCAGTGAGAGAAAACAAAACAAGGCTCAGGCTCAGTGCAATTGAAGAAAATTCTGAAATAAGGCATTAAGGGATGCAAAATAACAGAAAAAAGTGGATTATATGCATAAACTTTGGGTGCATTTCACTTGTAAATATTCCTTGATTTTTGCTACAATGTTATGCAAAAATATTTAAATGAACAGATTATTAAAGAGCAGTGCTGCCCGTGTAACGTGGATGCAGGATCTATCGGGGGCAGGAAGCTGGGAAGCGATGGGACCATTTATGTCTCCATTCGCTGAGAATTGCTGATCATACCGACGAAAACAGGTTTTTCCTTGGCAGCTGTTGGGTATTTCGGGAGCTTAAATGCCTTGCCGCTATCAGCCCGAGCGTGAGCGGGGAGAGCCAGAAGCGCTGGTGCTCCCTGCACGGACCCCGGGCGCGCTCGCCGGAGCGGGAGCGGGGAGAGGGCAGCGGGGAGAGGGCAGGGGGCAGAGGGGAGCGGGGAGCGGGGAGAGGGCAGCGGGGAGCGGGCAGAGGGCAGAGGGGAGCGGGGAGCGAGAACGGGCAGAGGGCAGCGGGGAGAGGGCAGGGGGCAGAGGGGAGCGGGGAGCGGGGAGAGAGGAGCGGGGAGCGAGAACGGGCAGAGGGCAGCGGGGAGCGGGGAGAGGGCAGCGGGGAGAGGGGAACGGGGAGCGGGAGCGGGGAGAGGGCAGCGGGGAGCGGGCAGAGGGCAGAGGGCAGCGGGGAGCGGGGAGCGGGGAGCGGGGAGCGGGGAGAGAGGAGCGGGGAGCGAGAACGGGCAGAGGGGAACGGGGAGCGGGCAGAGGGCAGAGGGGAGCGGGAAACGAGCAGAGGGCAGCGGGGAACGAGCAGAGGGGAGCGGGGAGAGGGGAACGGGGAGCGGGGAGCGGGGAGAGGGGAGCGGGGAGAGGGCAGCGGGGAGAGGGCAGCGGGGAGAGGGGAACGGGGAGCGGGAGCGGGAGCGGGGAGCGGCACCGGCGGCCAGGAGGCTCCGCCGCTCGCTCGGTCCCGCCGCTCGCTCGGTCCCGCCGCTCGCTCGGTCCCGCCGCTCGCTCGGTTCTGCCGCTCGGTGCCCACGCTGGGCCTCGGTCCCCGCGCCGGGTCCGCTCCCCTTCGGGCACCCCCCGGGGAATGAGGCCAAGGAGGGACCGCCGGACCAGGACAGGCGCGGAGAGCTGCGCTCTCTGTGCGGTGTTGAAATAGCATAAAACAGAACTAATTCGGTGCGTATTTAGAGAAACGAAAACTCCTGTTCCGCTGCACACGGAGCCCGCACGAATTCTCCCCCGCCGTTTCGCGGGTCATGCCGACACCTTCCGCCTCTGCCCGAGGCCCCGAGGCACAGGGAGGTGTCACCCGGGCACCGAGAGATGTGCCGAGCATCTGTCCGTGCCCGATAGCATCGCGCCCGCCGCCCGGTGCGGCTGACGGAGAGCCGGGCGGGGCGGGCTGGGGCAGAGCCGATGTCCTCTGCCCGCTGGGACAAGCGCCCAACAGCCGGGCTCTGAGCCGTCAGAATTCCTCGGCAAAAAAGCAATTATGATAACTATAAAACTTGATTTTGAGAAAAATATTTCTCTTTTCACGGGATCCCGCAGAAAATGGAAACAAGATTTTTTCCCTCCAGTATAAAATTGACCAAAAAAGCATATGTGCTCAGGCATCATAAATAAACTGCATCCAGAAAGCAGAATAAAATCTTTCATGTAATTTCTATATGGAATTTGAGTGTTGTTCTCTGATTAAAAAAAAAAAAAAAAATAACTGAGAATTCTCTGACCTTGATCCCAGGTAGCTGCTTGCTGTCACATCACTGCCGGCATGCTTGACAGCAATTCTTACAGGCTTTATTTTCTCTCAGTGTGAAGAAAGTAAGAGAGCAGCTCAAGAAATTTAGGCATTTGTATAATTTTTTTAAGATTCAAATTACTTTTCAAAGGTTCTCTCACAAAACACCCAGCGTGTTCCACTGGGTTAGTTTCAACTATGGGTAGATCAGAAGTGAAACATTTTCCCTAATATCCTATTATGTAAAATCGAATTGACAAGATATTGCAAAGTAATTGTGTATTTTCAGTAACCAAAAGTACTGAAGAGCTGCTAAGCCTCCACTGCACGATATATTTAATATGATAAATTCAAAAAGCTTGAGACTGAATTTCATACAATTGTATGTTGTTGTTAAGTGCATGGACTTGGGAAAATTCAAGTGAAGCCCTGGCAGTAGTGGAGGCTGAGAGCTGCAAAGCTGCCCTGGTCAGAAGAGGTTTAACCCCATGTAAAACCACTGATTTCACTGCACTCTGCAGCTGTTACTGCCACGTTCTTGTAAACTGATTTAAGTACCTGAATTTCAGAGGAAGAAGCTATTTCTAGCAAATACTTGTGCTTGTGACGTGTGATTTGCATGTACAGAATTATCCCAGTGAATTGGTCAAGTGAGTTTGTGCCCAAGCGCATGGATTTGCTAGGGAGAACAACTGGCTTGGAACCTGTGGCACAACCTGCTGGGAATGCTGTGGCTCTAATTTGAGTAGTTTCCTATTGTGGATGCAAAATGCTATGGGGTGAGAAATGACGATCAGTTCCTGGAGTGAATGAACCCATCTGCCTGCCCTGAAACAACTGAGTGCACATGGAGTGAAATTGTAATTTTAAAAAAATTAACACAGCAAAAGCAAATATGGAAATACCTATTAGGTTAATTAAGTGGTTAAGCACACTTACAAGTTCTAAAGATTTGAGTTTTAGGAGTCTTGTTGCTTATCAGTGAATTTCCCTTCAGCCGTAACGCCCAGAATCCCCTTTTCAGGGGTGCCGCCTCCAGCTGCTGTACAGCAGCTGGAAATGAAACACAGGTTGACAAAATTAACCTCAAAATGAACTGGTGGAACTTGTGTGAGCCTGGGGCAAGGTGTGGTGATCCCCCAGTGTAAGGGCCAGTGGGGTATGGAGGAAGGCATTGCTGGGGCTCTGCCTCTTCCTGAAGCAGTGTCAGGGTGGTGAAACCACCTCAGCATCACCCTCTGCAACCTTGGATGGGGTGTAAAAAAAATCGGAAAAACCTCGCAAAAACTATTCTACATTTTAAGCACTGAAATAATATGTTTCCCTGATCTTTCTCTGTTTATTTTTCCTGTTGTAGGGTCTTCTGGATTTTTTTGTATGAAGTCTACAACAGTCTTCAACCATTGGAGATGATGGGAATAAAGTAACAAGATGTCAACAGTCAAGGTAACATTTTTATGTTAAGATGCCAAAACGTCCTCCTGGATTTTGTATCATTTTTCAGAGGAATGTGGGATCATATCATACATCAGTTTCTGACAAACTGTATTTCTCAGAATGTAAATACTGTAGTGCTATTACAGAGTGTGAGGGTTTGGGCCATTATTGACGTGCTGGCTTGCATTAAAAAAAAAAAAAAAAAGGAAAAAGGTACAATTAAAAAGAAGCTTCCCAAAAAATAAACTTGCACTGAATATCCTTTCCTGTTAATACAGAACCCTGCAGCTCTGCCCTTGAAGCACACCAAGGTCCTGGTTTACACAGACCCTTAGTGTCTGTGATCCCTCTCCCACCTTGCACAGGTGACCGTACACACTGTGAGTTTACCTGCCCTGGATTCAGGAACAAGCTTTCATGTCCCAAAAATGTGGGTTCTGCAGGGTGGGTTTGCAGTCTGATATGGTTTCTTTGCATCTCTCCTTTCTCAGTGCTGCATTTTCCCTTCCCATGTGTCCCTCTGGGCACTGCCTGTGGTCAGTGCCGGTGCTGTCAGTCCCTTGAGCTATGTCCAAGAGAGCAGCACCAGACCTTTTAAGAAATGTCACATGCAGAGGATGGTTCAGAACAAACCTTTCTGAACAAACTCCCTGAAATCCACAAGAAACAGATGTCTCTGCTGTGTGCAAGACCTGTCCCCCAGGTAGTGAGGAGGGATATGCAGGAGTAATGGGATCCCACCAGTGGGGATGGCAACAGGGGCTCCCCAGGGCTTTGCTCAGCCCGTGGGGGTGACTTTGTGGTGGCAGCTGGAGCTGAGCCAGGCCCTGGCTGCAAAGTGTGAGGAGTGTGTGAGGAAACTGGGCATCGGCACACAGAACTGGCTAAAGGGGCAAGGAAAAATGGCACTGAGTGAGCAGTTGCAATGGGAATTGGAGCACACGAACAACAGTGAGGCGGGAGACCAACAGAGCAAAGATAAGGGAAACAGCAGCTGCTGGTGCAGTGGCCAGGAGAGATCTGGAGGTGCCCAGCTGAGGCTGGCACAGAACTCCTGCTTCTCTGTTCTGACCTCTGCTCCAGGTATGCTCTGTAGGTGACGAACAGCTGTCCCTGTGCTGTCAGGAAGGTCCAGCTGTGTTGGTGTATGCTGGTCTGCAGAGGTCCTGCAGAGAAAAACAATCTTCAGGGATAATAATCCAGTTTTCAGATTTCTCTGCTCTGCAAAACCCAGAAGTTGAAAGTGAAATGCTGCCACAGAGAACACAGTGAAAGGCTGCAGCAAATCAGTTACTTCTGGGATAACGGATAGAGTAGTTTTGTTAATTCAACAGTACAGTTAAAAAAATTGCAAAACATTTTATGGCTTTTTTCTCTGTATCCTGTAGCTACACCTGCTTACTATTCTGTAAATTACCTTTTTTCTGGTCAATGTCCATGACAGCATTACTACTTGGAGTATGGCAGCATACAAATCTCTTAAAAAGAGCATTACAGTAATTTTTCAGTTGGCCATTTGCTTTCAAATGCCTTAGTCTATATCATGATTTCAGCAAACAGATCAAGACTGCTTTCAGTATCATCCTGGGGTTCCAGCTCTCCACTGGGATCGGCCTGTTCCCGAGTGGTCCGTCTCTTTCTTCTGTGCATGTATACAGAGTGGCTCTTCTCTGGCCCCTCAGGAGACAAGGTGTCTGCAGGGTCAGTAGCTTCCAGCGCCAACTCCAAGCCTTTGTGGAATCTAGACAGAAACAATTCTGTAGTTACTATTTTTTTAGGTTTGCTCAGGATCTGCAAACTAGTCTGAGAAACTAATACTCTTGGAATGTAATCAAAACATGCAAGGGGAAAAAAGTGGTTACTAATGTTTTAGCTGATACTGAAGAAAAATTAGATGTCATGAACAGAACTGCTGCAGTCTTACAAACCTGTCAATCCTCCTTATGTTTTCTTCCATTTTCTGATTGGCTACATGTACTAGAAATTCAATATATTCTTCAGAGACCATCAATCTCCCCTTGTGGCTCAATGGAACTTCTAAGCAGTGAGTGCTCCGCACAGCCTGAAAACACACACAATTTATCTGGAATAAAGTATTTTGGTTTATGAAGGTTATTTAAATAGTGTAGGGAGTCATTACAGTAAAAAACCTGCTTATCCACATGATTCATTAGGTTGTTGTCACCTAAAGCAGCAAGCTATTCCTTTGCTACAGCATGCTCTGTGACAGCTGTTAAGCACAAGTCAGGTCTTGGCTGGTAAAAAAATCAAGGTTAATGTAACAACATGACTTTGTTACATCCCTCACAGTAGCAGAGTCCTTACCATCATAATTTTTCCTCCTCTGCCAACTGTTATACCAGAGTTCCTGAACCCAGAGTCAACAGCCACTGAATGCTGCAGAAAAAAATAAATGCTTAAACAGGTCTTGTACACTTTCACAGCAAAAGAATATTTATGGATGGATTGCAATGCCATGTACAACCTCAGTTTTGCAAAAAACTTATTCAAAACCATCTACCCAGACTTATACAAAAATAGTTACATTAAAATATTTCTAAGATCAAACCCACAAACTGTGGATGGTTTTCAGAGACCCATGGTGGATCCTGATTGTCTAAATCCATCAGTGCAGAAAGGATGTAACATCTCTCTGGGCACTGGACTGTTTTATCCCAATGAGCTGTAACTTCACAGACAGTTGTGCCACATATCTATCGCTACAAGTGCAGCTGCACTCTAGAGTGAGCTCCTCAGCTCTTCTGCATGAATGACAAAACAAGCCCAGCATGGCATACTCTGCTCTCCGCAGTCATGCTGGAAAAGTAGAAAGCAGAGGCACCATCCAATTAATTGAAAATGGAGCCAAAAGGCCTGGCTGGTAGCAAAGTAATATCTAAAATCCATCCCTTTCAGCCAGTGAGAGCAGCCCAGCCCCCTTAGGTAGTGTTTCATGGAGCAGTCTGCTTCAGCTCGAAGGCTGAATTGCAGAGGCATCATTTTCCTTTCCAAGTATAGCAAAGCCTTCACCAAGTTTAAAGCTGTGTTTTTTCATCAGCTTACTTTACTACCCTAATTTTTAAACACACAGCACACCTGGGACTGTTCCTCTGCATCTGCTTACCCAGGAGCCAGTACTTTTACAGGCACGAATATAACTGAACAATGTCACATTGTACTTGATGTGGTTTTACCAGCAGCTGTGCATCCTTCAGCTCCTGACACAGCACGTGAAGAACAAATGGTTCAAACTTGAACACAACATCACCAGTGGCTTTCTCTAGTGCTGTCATCTGGAAAATACACCAAAGTATTTATGTTACCACTGCAAGATACCACTGTTATTGCCAAAAAACGCCCCCTGAAAACCCAAAAGGAGCTAGTCCGTGTGTGAAATAAGCATAAAAAGTGGAGCAAATGAGTCCCAAGCAGGTTTGATCAATTGATCTTCAGTTTTGATTTACTGAAGAGTAATTGATCTTTATTTACAATCCACAGAAAATCTGTGGATTTCCATGATTCTGTTTGCTAAAGTGGTTTTGATAAAAATTTATGGCAAGACAGACATTAAAAACTGTGCTTCATCTTTCCCTGTTTTTCCTCCATACATCCAAACCAACTGACATTGTAAGTCTGGAAAGGGATGATGACTGTTCTACTTAAATCAGGTGAAATTTGGGGTTTGTTTTTTCCCTTAAACTGTTTTTTCAGAATCAGGCATTTAGTTGCTGAAGTACATCTCTCAACTTCAGAAAACTTCCTGTGGTTCAGCAGATAAAATCCACAACCTAACATATTTGACCACACTTTAATCCTTGTTTAAATACCAATGCATAGCCTACTATATGAGAGTTAAAAAGATAAATTCAGAGGTTGAAATGAGAGGCATAAACCCACAAGACAAGCAAAAAAGAAGTAACTTTATAAAATTGAAGCAATCCCCTTCAGATCCATCATTCAGAACACTGAGATGGTAGTGGCAATTTTTCTTGGATCTGTGAGTGTGCAGACAGCTGTCTGACATCCTGCATGGCTTATGAGGACTGCTCATCTCCTTTTCGGTGCTGTTTTCATATAGAGAAACCTTTAGGGCTGGGAATACTTTCTTCCATTCAGAGAGGCCACTTTGAGGCATTTACACTACTTATTTCATCGTACGACTGTTTAGCCATAAGCACTCTTTGCCCCTCTTCTTGTTTGCTTTCACCTGCTTAATTCACAGCACTAAAAAATTTGCTGTGGTAACTTCAGAAATTTCAGCTGTTTTCCCATATTTTGTTGTTTTGTCTAGCCCTTTCATCCTTCTTGTAGAATGAAAATAGCCAATAAAATCTTCAGGAAACAAATCAAATTCAAATGCTTTTTTAAGACATAACATAAAACTGCTGAAGTAACACTCTGGTCTTTCCTTTACATCGACGTAAAGGTCTCTCCGTTAATGAGAAGTGTTTAGTTGCATTTATGCAGCATCTCCCCTGCCAATGTTCCTGCTCCCAGCTCGAAGCAGGCTTTCTGTCTGGCTAGGTCTGCACTGTGTGAAACAGATGTAAAACATTCCCAAGGAACCTCAACTGGTGAGGAACAGGAGTGGCGACGTGGCACAATGTGGTGAAATTTCAGCAAGTTTTGTTTTGCTAGAACAAATACTAATGAAAACAAATATTCTGGAAGAGACCTTTGTGCACATGTGAGGATGTATATGCATGGCAAACTGAACTATGAATTGAGTGAAAAAATGTTGACCTTACAGCTGCTTCTTTTGTGGGACAAAGCAATATATGCAAAGAGTAGATTATTTTGAAAGCATACTAAAAATAAAAACCCCTGCACTATAAATGTTTTTAAGTTCAGTGGATTTAATGGCACTAATTAACAATGCGGTGGAAGAGATTCCCTGTTACACCAGTTTCAGGTGTCTGTCTGCTAGCACAGCAAGCCAGGCTCAAGACTTTTCTTAACTCAGGAGTTTTAAATATGACTCCAGAGAGTAAGAAATTATTTAAGTTTCTGGTACATCAGCTGCATTTATAACTATGTAGAGAATCTAATATTGAGCTTAAAAGGATTCTATTCAAAACAGATCTGAAGATTATTAAGCAACACGTCTAAAGAAAAGGTAATTTTGAGAGCATTGTATCAATTCACCTCAGCAGTAAGAACAAAAACCCTTTAACGTGATGTGTTTTCCAGGACCCCAGAAGCATTTAAATGAATAAATATAAAAGATGTATCCCACCGTTCCCTTACCACATCGCCTTTGACACACGGGTCATGTGTTACCAGCAGCCACGTGCAGTTCTTCTTTTGGATCCCTGTGCCGTCCGTGTCCTAGAGATGGACAGAAACCATTAGAGTGGCTCTGCAGCTCGGTGAGGTTTGATCTGCTGCTGCTAAAAAAATGCAAATACAAAATACTGAATAAATAAATAATGAATAGATGAAATTAAAGAAACCCAAAGAACAAATAAAAAATATTTAAGTGAAAATATTGTGAATTGAAATAGTAAATTGAAAACAAAGAGCGTCACCTAGAACCAAGAGCCCATTTTCACCTCGACTGATCTACGCCCGTCCGTGTGCTCAGCCCGGCTGAGCTCCGGCAGCAGCGGATCGGTGTCCCCGCAGCTGACCGAAGAACTGCGGTACGGACACGGAGGCACCGAGAACAGCGGGAGCTCCAGGACCTCAGCCCCGTGACGGCAAAAGCCCCGGGAGCGGAAGCGGCGGGACCCCCATGTCCCACGGCAGCCACCCCCGGCCCAGCCCGGCCACCCCCGGCCCAGCCGCACCCACCCCGGCCCAGCCCGGCCCTGCCCGGCCCAGCCCGGCCCAGCCCGGCCCACCCGCACCCACCCCGGCCCAGCCCGGCCCAGCCCGGCCCAGCCGCACCCACCCGCACCCACCCCGGCCCAGCCCGGCCCAGCCCGGCCCAGCCGCACCCACCGCCAGCACGACCCTGCCGTCGCACGAGCTCGTGGTGCAGAACCGCGCGCGGGCGTTCAGGAGCCGCACGAGCCCCGCGGCGCGCGCGTCCAGCGCCCGCTTCCGGCTGGGGTCCGGCTGCGCGAGCCGCTGCGCCTTGCGCCGCGCGAACGCCGCCATGGCGGGGGATGGCGGCCCGAGAGGGACAAACCTCCGCGCGCGGCCGAGCGCCGGGGCGGGTACGGGCGAGGCGCGGTAGGGCCCCGCCCGGGTCCGCCCCCGCCCTCCTCCGCCCGGGTCCGCCCTCTGCCGCGGGGGGAGCGGCGCTTCGCAGGTAGGCGGTGGGCGCGGGGCCCTCTGGCGCTCTCTCGGGGGACGGGACGGGACGGCACGGCACGGCACGGCAGGGCACGGCACGGCACGGCAAGGCGGCGGCTCTGCGCTGCCCGTGCCGGGCTCCACAGGCACGACGGACACGGCCAGGCCGCAGGGGGCGACAGCCCTGGGGCGGCTCGAAGGGACGGGGCCTGAGCGCAGGAGGCGCTTCCTGGGCGCGGCCTGAACGGGAGGTGGCTCGAGGGGCGGCGGAGGCGCGTTCGTGGGCGGGGCCCGGCGGTGGCGGTGTGTCACCGGCCGTGGCGGTGTGTCACCGGCGGTGGCGGTGTGTCACCGGCGGTGGGGGTGTGTCACCGGCGGTAGGGGTGTGTCACCGGCGGTAGGGGTGTGTCACCGGCGGTGGCGGTGTGTCACCGGCGGTGGGGCTGTGTCACCGGCGGTGGCGGTGTGTCACCGGCGGTGGGGCTGTGTCACCGGCGGTAGGGGTGTGTCACCGGCGGTGGGGGTATGTCACCGGCGGTGGGGGTGTGTCACCGGCGGTAGGGGCGTGTCACCGGCGGTAGGGGTGTGTCACCGGCCGTGGCGGTGTGTCACCGGCGGTGGCGGTGTGTCACCGGCCGTGTCCACTCGCGGTCCGGCGTGTCGGGGCCGCCGCGGCGCCGGGCGCGGCCTGGCACCTCTCACGCGGTGGCCCAGCTGGCCACGGGGCCCAAGCTGTGTTTGCCGTCCGCCTCGTGCCCGCGATTCCGGAACGTGCTCCTAGCGGGGAGACCCAGGGCAGCTGAGGTCCTTCTCCTGCCCCGCTCCCTCCCCTGCCTCTGGTTCGGTTCGTTATCACGAGACCGACCCGCACTTCGGCCCCGCACACCGACCCCGTGTTCAGGCGGTGTCCGCAGGGCATGTCCTGGTGGCTCAGGCTCCCCATGACCTGAGCAGGTACCAGGGATCTTAAACTGTTTTTTTTCCCAGATCCTCTGGTCTCCATGGCAGCCACCAGGAGCGTGATGAGAGCGGTCCGAGTGTTTGAATTTGGTGGCCCTGAAGTGCTTAAACTCCAGTCAGATGTGTTAGTTCCTGTTCCAAAAGAAAACCAGGTATATGTGATCTCTGTGAAGGGAAATAGTGGTAATGAATGTTAACAGGTGCCTGCAGGACAGAATGAGGGATCCAACCCAGAACTGTTCATCCAGAGTACGTGAGTTTTGATCAGTGTGTCCATACTACTTGAGATACCATGCTTAATAGATGTGGGCTTTTTACTCTTTGGTGGGCTATATATTCCACATCAAGATTTTCCTGAAATTAGCTTCAGTTTGACACCGGGTTGTCTCAGAGGCTGTTTAAGAATTCAGTAAAAATGCTGCAATGCTGTGCTGTGAATTCAAGAGCTAAATCTTTTTAGTTATTGCTAAAGAAGTGTCTTCTCTTTTAGGTATTAATTAAAGTCCATGCCTGTGGGGTAAATCCTGTTGAGACATATATTCGTTCTGGGACCTATGCCAGGAAACCAGCTTTGCCCTACACTCCTGGCTCGGATGTGGCTGGAGTGATTGAAGGTGTTGGGGAACACGTGACTGCATTCAAGGTATTTACACATTGGGGTGTAATTTACTATTGTTTCGTGTGTCCTTGGGCTGATTGCTGTGCTACTGGACCTGGTTTTGTTGCTCATAATCACCTAAACTGTTCTCGTAAAAACATGCAGTGGGATCCCATTGGCAAACCAGTCTGCAGGTGTGACTGTGGTGAATGTTGTGCCCTCTTGAAGTTCAGAGGTCTCAGAAGGGGCACTGCAGTCTGTCTGCTTAAAGCAGTGACATCTGGTGTACAAAAGTTGGGGTTTGGAGCTATTTTTCTGGCATTGCAGAAATAGTTGAGATTGGATGCTTCTTGCTGGGGGTAGTAATTTCAGGCAGAACTAAACATTTTTTTGTAAAGTTTTTTGGGAAATAGAAATTGCTTCCTTATTAAGCTCCATAAATTCTGGTGTTGTTATTTGTTGCTAAAACTGTTCAAGTACTGTATTACTCCCATCTAGTCATCTTATTTGGATTTCTCAGGGGGAAGGTCTTGGGACAGGAGAAGGCAAATATCAATTTGCTGAAAGATATCTGTGACATTTATTTAGTTTTTAAATCAGTTGTCCCATTCAATTTTCTAGACATTTGATCCCAAACAAACATAAAAATTATAGTTAAAATTCGACTGGGATTTTCTGATTTGGAATTTATGTAACAGTTTTGGAAGACCTGAGAGATTTGATTACCTAGAGAGAAGAATCATCTTAATTTACATTTTCTTATCAGCAGTTTGATATATCTGCTATGTGTGACTTTTGCTTCCTCTGGCAATGGTGATGCTCTTGGCTTGAATGAGAGAGAGATGTCTTAGGGTATATTAAGAGTATACATATTTCCACATTTAAACTAAGTAATTTAGAAATGTTTCTTCTGTGTTTGTAAAAGCTTTTGAGGTTTTGTATTTGGAATCTGTGGAAGGAATTCCTGACTTCAATCCAGGTTCATTAAGGCTAATATTAATGAGGCAGTAGGTTTGTGTGTTACACTGCAGGGTGGGGTTATAATTCTGATACTTAGATTTAAGTATAAGAAATTATACAATTTGTGTTGCATTGATGGTATGTATCAGCATTTATAAAAATTTCTATGATAAATATAACTGGTTATTTTTGATAAGGGAACTGTTAAAAATAGCCTAAACCTCTGTAAATTGGTTCTTAATGTGGGTTAAAGAAAATGTAAGGGAGGTTATTGGTTTCTCTCCCTCCGTTCTAGAAAGGCGACAGAGTTTTCACCCTTGAAACGGTTTCTGGAGGATATGCAGAGTATGCAGTTGCTGCAGCCAACAGAGTCTTTCCTTTGCCAGACAAACTGGACTTCAGGCAGGGAGCAGCAATTGGAGTGCCCTACTTCACTGCCTACCGGGCCCTTTTCCAGAAGTAAGGCACCAAATCCGTGTTTGTGCACTTTAATCTTTTATATTTAAAATACCAGTTCATATTTTCACTGTCTTGTAAAATGGGGAGATTGATGAGTGGGAAATGTTTAAAAAACTTAAGAATGTTATGCTTGTGGACTTGTTAGATAATTGTGACCTAGAAACTTGTGACTTTGTTTTCCTGTTAAGTCTTTTGTCTTGAGAGAACATACCTGGAAAGGCTTCATGTAATAAAATGTGTGACACCCTTTCAGTACTCACTGGTATTTTAGCTAGGGAAGAAAAACAGTAATAGTTCTGATTTCCTAATGAAGCAGACGGGTACTGTGGAGCAGAACCACTGCTTTCCTGTGACAGGCAAAGGCCCTGAACTGAGGCTAAGTACCAGGCTGTCACTGGCTGCTGGCTGCATGTTGCTTCAAGTCATCAATCATAGGATTTATTTTGCCTCCTTGTTCCCCCAAAAAGCCTTATGGTATCTATTTAGCCATAAATTGGAATATAATTGGAACATGAATTGGAAACAATGCTGTGTGAACAATGAGATTTGATGTCAGTATCTGCAACCTCATACTCACTCAGCATGTACTGCAATCACAGTGCCAATATTTCCTGTGTTCTTCACTCAGGGGCTGTGCCAAAGCAGGGGAAAGTGTGCTGGTTCATGGTGCTAGTGGGGGGGTAAGTATTCCAAGGAGGCAAGTGGTAGAGAACACTGTTCTCTGTCCTTGCATCTGCTTCTTCCTGGGATATGAGTTATGGTCATATTTATATCAGTAGATTAGCAGATTAGGTTTTTATTTCAGATACCCTAGGATACACTTTTTTAGAACAAGCCCTGTTATTACTAATAACTTGTACGGTTGTGAGACTGCACGAGTGCTGCTGTGAGCTCCCCGGTCAGAGGGTCACACACTGAACAGGTGTTTGCTGCAGGTGGTAGTTGGACTGGAAGTTTTGTAACTTACAGCAGAAAGCTGTAATTTTCCAATATGTGCAATTTGTTCGTAGTCCTCTGAGAATATGTCACTGGTGCAGGGCAACTGTGCATTTCTGGGATGTTTTTTCCCATGAGCCAACAACTAGGTGCGTAAGGAAAGGTACCAGAATATATAAATCTGCGACTGAATACTATATGAAATTACACTTCTAGTTTTCTTTGGGTTTTTATGACAAACTTATTTTAGATCTCTCTCACACAACATTCTAGTTTAATTTATCTCCCACACTGTACTTTCTTGCTCAGTTTCTGGTGATGCACCAAACAGCTGCTATGAACAGGCAAAGTTTCCTTAATGATTTGTTGGACAACAAAAAGATTAGTTCATATCTTAGTCTGAGATACTAGAATAGCATTCAGCATCATAGACTCTTTAAAAAAAAATTGCATAAACTAAATGTAGTGCATCTATTCTTACTGGAGTGCAAAGCTTTTAGGAGACACTGAGAATTTATTCTCTAAATAAGAAGAGTTAATAAAATTTGTGCCTGCAGATTTTCTTTGCAATGTATAATGCTGATATTAATAGCAGGTGATTTTGTGAAGAGAAGAATTTCCTTGGATTTGTATAAAAAATATATGGTCCAGCTTTGACAGTTACACAATATTCTCCATTGATATATATCAAATGCTGATAGCTATTAAAAAACCTCAAAAATTTACCATGTCTGTCTAAATATATTTTCTTTTTTAAAGACTATTTGCCTGTCCTAAAGGTCCAAATTACTGGCATAAAAAACCTTACCAGACCAGCTTTTTAAATGGTAAAATTCCAAGTTGCTGGTAGAATATTTAAAATTTAAAATTCTAAGAAAGACAGAGTTAAAATAATTTTCTCTTTTGTTTTTTCTCCCCTCAGGTGGGACTAGCAGCATGTCAGATTGCCAGAGCTTGTGGTTTGAAGGTTTTAGGTACAGCAGGAACTGAGGAGGGCATGAATGTGATCCTGAGAAACGGCGCTCACCAAGCCTTTAATCACAGAGACCCTAACTACACGGAGAGAATTAAGGTAGGCATGTATCAAGACTCAGGAATGCAGGTTGTGTTCTTCTTAACAAAATGTGAACAGTTGTTTGCAGCAGACTTTTAAGTAGATTTATGTAGGAGCAATAGCCTTTTTCATTTCTACACAAGGGAAAACTTTCTCAGCCTGGAAAGGCCAAGCTTTTCTCACAGACCATGGCATTTAGAACTTACATTCAGCAATTTCTAGTGTGGGATCACATCATGAGTTAGCACAGCAAAATGTGCTACAATTCAGCTCATTTTCTATCAGCTGCAGTACAAAGGCTGTATTGAAAATTTAAACAGTAAGATGTAGAATTGGTGCTTTCTGTAGTGTATAAAGTAAATGGTAGTACCCAAGCACTAAAATAACATCCTGTGTCCTGTACAGGAGTGCACAGGGCCGGGGGGAGTCGATATCATCATAGAAATGCTCTCTAATGTCAACCTGGATGCTGACTTGCAGCTACTGTCCTATGCAGGGAGGGTGATGGTAAGTGTTTGTGTCCCTGCCCAGAGAGTGACGGGGAGAGTTTGTGTCCCTGAGCACAGGTGTGATGGTGGGTGCTTGTGTCACTGATTTTGTGCACTGAGCATCACAGTGAACAGCTCTGACTTGACCGTTTGGACTCCTTTGGGCAGGTTGTGGGCTGCAGAGGACGCATTGAAATAAACCCAAGAGACACTATGAGCAAGGAGTCCAGCATAATTGGAGTGAGTCTGTTTCTTGCAACCGAGGTAAGAAACATTTCTATTTTAAAGTATGCTTTGTTGGCTTATTCCAGTGCCCTCTATTTACATTTAAAATTATTTGTAGGAATGAAAGAATAATTTCACTCTAATAAACTTGTTTGTTCATTCCTTTATGTTTTGATTCAATCTCAGAATATCATAAAATATTTTCAGGTTATGGAATTTGGTTTAACTCTTGCATAAATTGTCAATACTATTCTAAAATGCAAAGACCTTGTCATAAACATTATGTTTTTTACATGCAGGAGGAGAGGCGTGAATGTGCCACAGCAGTCCTCGATGGCATAGAAGCTGGCTGGCTGAAACCTGTTGTGGGCTTGGAATATCCCCTGGAGAAAGTAGCTAAGGCTCATGAAGACATTATTTGTAGCAGTGGTGCCCGAGGGAAGATGGTACTCCTTCTATAAAGGAGCACCTTTTTCTGTTTATGTTGTAGCTGTTCTAGCTGCACCTTTGCTTACATGGTTCACTGAATGTATGTTATAAACATACTTTTGATCAGGTTTGACAGTAGCAGAAAATGCTCACTTAGATGAATTAATTAATGTTTTCTTTTTGAATGAGCAGAGTTACATTTACTGTAAAGAAATTTTGGTAGCTTTTTTGACTGATGTGGAAATAATACATTTTCTCTGCTGGTGTGCTTTGTGCTGCAGGGGATGGTAGGGTTTGGTATCATCGACTGTGTGAAGGCAGAGTGAGGCCACTGTAGGTAACGCAGAATGAAGCTACTTTTTACAGATACACAAAATTAAATAACTCACCATGCGATGTGTTAATTAGAACTGTAAATTCTTGTAGCCACAAAATTTATACTTGAATTCTGTCACATAATTTACTTGAAATAAAAGCTGTTACTGACAAAATAGTTCACTTTCCAGCTCAAAAGATGGGCAGAATCTGTCAAACATGAAGGATGAACATGAATGATGTTTAGAGGTGAAATTCAGAGCAGGTCTCAGGTCTGTCCTCATCGTTGCTGTCCCACGTGCCGTGGTTGTAATGGGGTTTGTGACCAGAAGGTGTCAGAGCAGTTCTGTGTTATCATCATGCAGCTACTGTGCCAGGTGACCTGGCAGAATGGCACAGCAGGACCGGGACTGACTCGCTATAGGGAATGTCGGATAATGTTTATTCTTCTATTTCCAATGTGTTTTATAAATGGAAGGGGTTATTTTAATTTTGGAGGAAGTAGTGAATAGACCTGATAAGGTAGGTCTGAGGTGTTTTTAATCTATGCAAGCCACCCATCTAGAAAATATATGTCAACCTGGAGAGTCCTTGGTTCGGCACTCTTTTTGGGACATGCTGCCCCTTGACAATGCAAGAAAATGATGGAGGAAGAGAATGGCAGCCACAGACCATTGAATTTGGCAAAGTAATTCTGTCAGTTTGTTGAGAAGCTTCTCCTGATATGAGTGGATGGAATTTCAGAGGCAGTGGTTCCCATTGGCAGCCTGCTTGGCGCTGCCATCGTGGTTGGAAGGGTTGAACAGGCTCTTGTATTTGTGCTGTCTTTGGCATCTGGAGGAGAGGTTTGGGGTTCAAAGTGAGGAGTTGTATGTAATACAAGGGTCTGGAAACTGTTCTGTGTGTTTCCGAAACAGAAAAGAATGGAATTGTTCTGAAAAGCAGCTGCTCTTGATTACCCTCATTGTGCCCCAAATAAATGCTGCCTACATTATCTAATCATTAAAAGTGAGTGTCATCTCCTCTCTATTGTGATTGTCCCATGTCTTTTCCTGACTTCTTCCTGTGCTGCAGGATGATACAGTAAGTTAGTGAGTCTTCAATTACAGGTTGGGAAGATAAAATATGAGAATATTGATGTTCTTAATAATTGCTCCCTTTACAGAAGGCAGATCAATATTGAGTGTGGGGGGATCATGCCACAGAAAACTTGAGGATGGTGAAGTCTAATATTTTGGAGCACATGCATTGGGGGGAAGGTTGTCCCTGCTCTTCCTCACTGCAGGGATCTCTGCTCGGATCACTCGGATCACAGTCACTCTGTGGCCCCTGGAAGCATTACCTGTGAGCTTGTGCTTCAACTGAGACTCACAAGAACTGCAGGAAGAAGGGAGAAACAGGAGCATGGAAGGGTGGCTGTATCGCCTTTATTTCAGTAAATCAGGTGGCCATTGCCATGCACACTTTGGTACTTCCTGCCATCTGTACTGAGAGATGGAAATCAGGATTGATACTGGAAATGCATCCTGTCACCTCGTGCTCTATTTTTAAATTCCTGGGTTTGTGTTGTGTGAAAATGCCTTCTCCGTACTTTTAACTTTTCCTTTTTTTTTCTTTTTCCTTTTCCCCCTTCCCCCCCCCTTCTATTTTCCCTCTTTTTTATTTTTCCTTTATTCTTTTCCTTTTTCCATTTTTGCCTTTCTTTTCCTTCCCCTCCCCTCCCAGCCCGGCGTTGCTGCAGCACGGGTGTTCCGCAGCCCCCATGCCAACCCCACCCATCTGGAGTGTTGGGGCCAGTTATGGGCTCCTCAGTACAAAAAGACAAGAAGCTACAGGAGAGGGTCCAGCAAAGGGTCACAAAGATGATGAGGTGTCTGAAGCATCTCTCTAAAGACGAGAGACTGCCGGAGCTGGGCGTGGTTAGTGTGGAAAAGAGAAAACTGAGAGGGGATCTCACCAGTCCATACAAATATTTCCAAGGGTGTCAGAGAATGGTGCCAGTGACAGGATGAGTAGCAATGGCCATGAACTAAAGCATAAGAAGTTCCACTGCGATATGAAGAACTTCTTTCTATGGAGGGTGGCAGAGCACTGAAAGAGCTTCCTTGGGGACGGTGTGGTTTCCCTCCCTGGAGACATTCCCAACCCACCTGTACGCGTTCCTGTGTCACCTGTTCCAGGTGACCCTGCCTTGGCAGGGGCTTGGACTTGGACTCTCCAGAGATCCCTTCCAGCTCTAGCAATTCGGGGATTCTGTGATTCTGTGACGCCGCGGAGTAGCGGGGCGGCGGGCGGAGGCCAGCTCCCTCCCGTTCTCCCTCCCGTTCTCCCTCCCGTTCTCCCTCCATCCCTCCCTCCATCCCTCCCTCCCGTTTCTCCCTCCCGTGTGTCTCTCCCCCTCTCTCCCGGCTTTCCCTTTCTCCCTTCCGTCCCTCCCTCCCTCCCACCGTCTCCTGGCGACGCCGGGACGCGTTGGCAGCGCCGGTGCCGCGGGCAGCGCTGGGCCCTCCGCGGCCTCGCCATGAGCGCCCCGCAGCCGCGGTGAGTGGGCCGGGGTCCGGGGCTGGGGCTGGGGCTGGGGCCGGGGTCCGGGGCCGGGGCCGGGGCCGGGGCTGGGGCCGGGGCTGGGGCCGGGGTCGGGGTCGGGGCCGGGGCCGGGGTCCGGTCCGATCGGCCTGTGGCTTTGCGGGAATGGGGACAGGGTCGGGGCCACCGGCGGCGCCTCCCTGCAGCCGCGCTGGCGCTGGGCTTGGGGACGAGGGGCTGCGTGTGCCCCATCGTGCCTCGAGAGACCCCGGGGGCATCGGCCCGGCTGCGGGGAGCGCCCGGAGCCCCGAGCTCTCCCGTCCAGGTAAGGCCTTCCTCTGCGCAGGGTGATGGAGCCGCGGGGAAGAGCTGCGTGCAGGTGATTCCCTAATTGTCTGCCTCCAGACCTGCAGGTTGGAAGTCGGAGAATCCGGACTTCCCCGAGCTAGTCAAAGACTAACAATGAGAAACAGAGAATCTCTGCAGGTCTCCATGACAAAATTTGGCATATCCTGGTTTAGTGGGCAATGTTCTGAGTAATGAAGCAGTGGTAGAACTTGCTCCTGGGCCACACAAGGAATCAGTAGCAGAACAGTCCTTTGGCTCCTAGTTCCATGTCTGGCTGTGTGCATTAAGACTTCCTCTGGGCAGGGGAATGGCAGAGAGGTGCCAGGTAGAGCCGAAACACCACGGTCCCCTGTGACTCTGCCAATTAATAACTGAAGACTTGTTGCTCTCTCACATCATTTATTTGGTGATCACTGATTAATTGCATTGTGAAATATTAACTGTAAAGATTTGCTTTACAAAACATGTAGGATGCCTGCTTGTAGTTTTGTCTTGATATCCTTCCAAAGGAGTGCAAGTGGTCTTAAAAAGTACCATGGTACACAGCTGTGGCTCTGAGTATAGTGCTTTGGGTAAGCTGCCAGCTGAGAACAAATATACTGTTAATAAACAATAATGTCAATGATCATAGCATCATAGAATTCTAAATAACCTCAAATATAAAATTACTGACCTAAGAGTGACATGTTGTCACTGGCTGCGATGCCAGAGAAACAAACATGACACTCATCTCAAGAAGAGCTTGAGACCTACTCTGGGAAACTACAGATCAGTCAGCTTAGGTTCTGTGCCAGGAGAATTGTCTGCTATTCTAATAAAACCCCAGCATTTTTGGAGAGAAAAATGAATAGGATAAACGGGCAGAGAAAAAGGAGTCCCAGGAACACCCAGAAAAGGGATGTGATTACTGTGACACACAGGCTGTATAGAGCTGCCTGAGGCTGGTGGTTTCCCTTTGCTGTGTGTTTTCCTTACATGGATTTTGTCAGTTCTGCACTTCTGCCTGTTGGAGAGGTTTTAAAGGTGATGTTTTTGTGTGGTTCTTAAATACTGGAATCTTGAACAAAACAGCTTATGCAAGAACTTCTCTTATCCTTTAGTGATACCATGTGCAGACTAAATGGGGCCAATGGTTGCTTTGCTGGAGCGTTGCTGGCCATCCCCGAGGCACTGTCCATGCCAGCATTTATGGCTGCAGGGGGTTCCAGGGCTGGACTGTGGCTGCTTCAGGCAGCACGGTGTAGCCAAACCCCGGTGGACCTACTTGCATTCTTTCTAATGTTTTCATGGGTTTTGGTTCAGGCCCAGCACATTTCCTTATTTCCTCTGATACCCTTTTGAACTTTGAATTTAATTCAACATTTTTGAGGGCCAGCCTGTTCATAATTTAAATGAGAAAATACATGTACTGAGACTTTGGTGAAACAGAAATTGCCACATCACTGTGTTCAGGTGGGAGCTGCATTTTCACTAGTTATATGGTCCAGGAAATCTTAGATGGAAGGAAGTGAATGAAACGGAGTTGGATTGAGTTTCTTCTCTGCCTCAACATGCAGTTGCCAGGTGATGCCATAAATAAGTACTTAGCACAATTGGTGGAATCTGGTGGTTTCAAATGCAAAATCTGAATTAAAAAAGTAACACAGAACAGTTGCTATTGTACCAGTGTTTAACCAACAGGCCTGAAAGGGTAAGATACATAATTTGTTTAAAATTTAATTTATTGTTGGCAGCTATCTTTGAGGTCATTGTGAAACCCCACACAAAATTCCTGTAGATCAATTATCTCTTTTCTTTAAGAAAATTCGTCCTGTCTTTCCTTGGGTATGTTTTTGTCTGTGGCAGCTCAGTCTAGCAATAGACATATAACTGAATTATCCAGCTGAAAGGGATGTAATAAAGGCACAGTGGCATTTAAACCAAAGAAAACAAAAGAGATTGGTCTCTTGTGTAACTAAAGCTCCTGCCCAGAGAGCCCAAAGTTCAGGCTGAACATATTATGCAATATGCACCTAAGTGTGTAAACTGTACAAATGTGAAAGGATTTAGATTATTACAAACTGCATCCTAGTGTCACTGACTTCTTGTCCTGGGGTGATGTAATGATAATCCTGTATTCCATATCGTATTCCATATCCACACTTCTTTATTTGTTCTATTTTCCAGAGGGTAAGTAAGATACAGTTGTGCTAAGAACTGTTAAAAAATGTAGTTATGCTAATTATGCATGGTTCAGTTTTTGTGTTAAACTTTAACATGTGAGGTTCAGTTTTTCGAAGCTCTGATCTTTGGTTACTGTGATAATTGTGGTGAGGCCCTGGCACAGGCTGCCCAGAGAAGCTGTGGCTGCCCATCCCTGGAAGTGCTCCAGGTCAGGTTGGACAGGGCTTGGAGCAACCTGGGATAGTGGAAGGTGTCCCTGCCACCAACAGGGCCCCTGGCAGAGTGGCTGGGAAGCTGGGTCCGAGCAGCTGGCATCAGGCACACCATTGTCCTGCCCGTGGCCAGGGTTTATCACCCCAGGAGCTGCTGGGGGAGCTGGTGCTGGAGGAGGCTGTCAGGGCTGGCCTGTCGCTCCCGTGCTGCCTTGGTGGCAGCGCTGTTCCACGCTGAGCTCTTGGCCTTATGTACAACTCACATGTTTCTGGTATGAATTTCCATGAGGCCACAAGGTATTGCTTTTACATAATCTAATGGGCATTTATCTGACCAAACGATGGATGTGATTTACTAAGGCAGCATTTTGTGTGTAGCAAACTATTGGGTAGCTCTGTTTAACTTAAACTGTAATAATTTGTTAGTCAAGGGGATTATAAACATCTCCTTTGATTTTATTGCAGATTTCTTTCAACCTATAACAGTCTTACAGATAAACACCTGGCTGGATATTTCAACAATGCCAGGATAAGACGACATCTTCAGAAATCAGGACTGGTGAGACTGAAACGTTTCCCTCAATTCTACATTCAGTTCAGAATGTTTTTATGCTTTTTTCCGTATTTCCTTTTGCTCATTGGAGTTTCCCTCTGCAAAGTGTTTCAGTTTGCAGATACACAGCATCATACTGATTCTGTTTTTACACTGAGGGTTTTTTCACTGTGAAATGTAAGCATCTTTGATTTGTTTAAATGGTTTCAGTGTTATTTTTCAAAAGTGTTTAATGGAAAACTGAAGGATTTGGTAAAGGTGAATATACTGAACATATTTTAAACAACACTGGTGCACTCCTAGGTGTGATGCTTTTTTTCACAGGCAGGTGCAGCTTTTAGCAGTAGGGAGGCAAGTGTTTAATCCTTTCCATCCCCTTGGGCAGCGGCCTGTGAAGGGTAAGGCTGAGCTCTAGGCTATTAGAAATGTGGCTGCTGCTCCTTTCATTTGGCCGGTGGAGCTCATGGGGCCAAAGACAGTCCTGTCCTGGAAGGTGAGTTCCAGCACTGGGGCAGGGGTAGAAGTGGTCGCTAACCAGGAGGAGGAAGCAGTCTGGGAAATTGTACTGTTTCAAAACATACTTTGTTTGATCTTCTCCTTTTCAGTAACATTATATTTATGTATGGCAGATCTCAAGGAGTGGAAGAATAATACCTGAGAAAGAATACCGTCTCAATGCCATGAGGAGGGACCACCAGAGACACATCCAGGAGTGCTTGGCTCATGCCATATTTCATAAGGTCCTTGACATGGAGGTATGCCCTTACTGGGGATGTGTGAGCCTTCTCAAGTGCTTCCTTGCTGACAACCAGCAGCTGCTAAGTTGTACTGGACTGCTTTCCATATGTGCCCTCATGCTCCCCTGGAAGGCTCTTTCCTGCTGGGAAAAAGGACAGTCTTTGTGCTTGGCATTTCCCACGTGAAACCTCCATGGGCCTCTCATTGTCAAACCATGCTGTTGTGAGAGCAGGCACTGTCCTGGCTTCCTCATTGCTTTTCGACAGCCCTCAGATTATAAGATGATATTCACAGGGCTAGTTTGCTTTAAAAAAACCCTAATGAAAACAAACGAGTTTGAACATGTTTATGTATATCATTGGAGTACAAAATTTGGGCACATTCCTGTGGCACATCAAGAATGGAGTTGGTTCCTACAACTTTACCAGTGCTCCGTTGTTCCCTTGGCTGTGTGAATATATGCAGATGAAATGCAAATAGCTTCAATCCATAGTAGCCCTCATCCAGGGCGCAATGAGGTAGTGGCCAGGGAGAAGGCATGGGACAAGCAGGAGAGAAGCAAGTGTTCCTGCATACACTGACAACTCATAATGCCCCTTAATGGGATCTCTCTTCCATTTATATTGATAGCGTCATCATCAGCTGGAGATAAAAAGAAACCTTGACTATTCTCTGAGGAAAGAGAGGATGCAGAAAATCAAGGTAAGGCTTGAGCACTGCTAGGTGCTGATGGGACCTGGCAGTTTTGCCTGTGTTGAGTAACAGCCATGTGCCTGACCAGTGATTAATTGAGATAAGTGCTCTGTCTCTGATGGTTATAGAAAAGTACAAGACACCGGCAAGTAGAGGATGGTCCTGCCCCAAGTTACATCTCCTTCTTCCTCTGTCCAGAAGTTCAGGACCTTCCATTTATGCATCTAATTCCTTCTGAATCCAGTTATTCTTCTGCTTCTGCAGTGTTTTTGGTTGGGTGATTTAATCATCAGTTATATGAAATGGTACCTCCTTGCATTTCTGTGTAGTAATTAATGTATCTGCTGCCTGATATGTCTGTTCGATGTTCCATTGTTGTCGGTATGACAAAAGTTATTATATGTTCTCCTTTTCCAAGGCATCTGTGGTTTTGCATACCTTCTTCATATTCCTTCTCAGTTTTCCAAGCTGAAGGCCCTCAGTCTGAATCTTTCATACCTGAGCCATTCCAGGCTTCTTATTACACTTGATATTTTTTACCTTTTCTAGTTCTACTATTTCTGTTTTGAAATGGAGAACCATAACAAGATGAATAATTCAAGATACGCTCTCCTCCCAGTAATTCTAGACCCTCTCTGCTTTTGACTGCTGCTGAGCACTGAGCTCACGTTTGGTTGTTTGCCTCTCCACAGGATTTGGGTAGAACTGGTATATGCGTAATGAAAAGAGGTTTTAAAAGCCTTCATTTAGGGGTCGTGTAGGTCAAACTTGATTCTGTAGTTAGAGTCATGGAAATCCCATAGAAGTCAATGGTTCTTCTCCCCATGCAATCAGCTGGATTCGTATGGGATAAGTTGTTCTCATTTTGGCAGAAACACACTCAGCATTTTATTTCTGTATTAGGAGCTTGAATGCTTTGAGAAGCATGCCTTGAGAAGGTGGCTGCTTCATTGAGCAGCTGGGAAACAATGTCAGATCTGTTAAATTGTAAACAATATATCTGTAAGCAGCTCATCAGGTGAAGAAAGGAGATCTTCCTGAAAGGCACTGGTCACTATGGAAATTGCAAAGGCATTGTGTGCTGACGGAACTCCTGTGGTAGGAAGTCACCCTGTGGAAACAGCAATTCTGGCATCCTATCAAGGGATCCTGGGCTTGGATAATTTTGGAATGTAAACCAGAACTGCTTCCTTCAGTAAGACGCCTGCAGAGACTTGATCTCTATGTGCTGTGCTGATGCACTGGGATGCAGGAGCCTGGCTGGAGGCAGTGATGTCATTTAATTCCCCCCGCATACATTCAGTGCATTCATCCAAGTTGCTCGTCTGAAAGGAAAGGAGAAAGGCAGATGGCTGAGCAAGGGAGGGTTAGAGACAGAGCTGTCTGTTCCTAGTGGGGCAGTCATCCCAGCACTGGGCTGGTGAGAAGAGGCTGCAGTCCGAGCAGGGAAGTGGCAGGTACACTTAAATTTAAAAAAGAAACAGACCTTCAAACAAACCAAGAATTGTAAGATACACAGAAATGGGAAGATGAATTGAATCTGGGGGATCAGCAGCTGGAGACAGCTGCAGGAAAATGAGTCAGAGGTGGGGACAGTTTTTTCATTTGTCCCTCGCGTTCTCCCATGACTTCCTTTCCTTCCTTCCTTAACCAGCTGTTCTATCGGGTCCAGGTGACTGATTGTCACAGCTGTCCAGCGAAAGAGATGTAATGAGGCAGACATCACTGTTTTTGGATTTAGTACCATAGAGACGGAAATTCCTTTTCTTTCAGGCAAAGCAATTCAGAGAATCTCTGGAAGATGTCATCCCTGTGCACTCCCCACATCCACCACTGGGTCCAAGAAACCACAGTGGGCTCTGTCCTTTAGTGGCTGGAGAACGAACTGGTCGTTCACAATGGGTGAGTTTCATCGACTTCATCAACTTCCATGGGCTATCATGGAAGCATGGACAGCTGGAACTGTGCACGTGGACCTTAGTACAGGGCGCTCACTACCCGGATTATTCTGCTTTAGGGCCTCATCCTTGATCATTTGAGGCTGATTTCCTGTTTGCAGGATTGTGTTAAAGAGGAATCTCCAGAAGCTAATGTTGCAGGAATGGCACATCAGAACCTAGAAAAAAACCCAAAACCTTTGCTCTCTGATAAATCTGCTTCAATGTTTGCCTTTTAGTTGCCTCATGACCTCAGGTAGGCTGGTTTCAGTGTGTTGAGCATTGTCAGTGGACACCGGCGCTATAGACAAGGTTGCACATGTTGTAAAGTCCTGAAAATGGTGGGGGTCTTTTATAAAACAGAGTTGAACAGATGAAATCAGGCTAGAGGTCATTTCAGAGGCGTATGGTCTGGGAGCTCTGGCTTTTGCTCTTTGTTAACAGCAAAGAAGGAATGTTAATATACTCTTGAAATGT
This sequence comes from Acanthornis magna, assembly GCA_036785705.1. Taxonomy (NCBI): domain Eukaryota; kingdom Metazoa; phylum Chordata; class Aves; order Passeriformes; family Acanthizidae; genus Acanthornis; species Acanthornis magna. Next base: position 18,305,210 of record JAWUZG010000058.1, on the reverse strand, counting down.
TATGGTACTAAAGCCTAAAGTCAAAGGTCAAACATATGGCTCAGTTTTAACTGGTTCTCTATATCAGTAATGATAATTGGTGCAGATTGAGGAGAAACTTTCAAGTCCTGAATTACCTTCTCTTTGCATAGAGGGCACCAGGACTTGGAGTTGATTATGGTTGTGGACATTGTGCTCATCATCACCGAACCAAGGAATCTGCCCTTAAGGTGGTGAGTGAACCTCAGTTAAACAGTGCTTTTAGGCTTTAACATTTTAACTTGGTATTTCTGAAGGGTATTTCAAGGAAAACATGAAATGAAAAAGTGAGAAAAAAAGCTGAGTACTGAACAAAAATAGGTACATCTTTGTTGTGCATTCTCTTTGTGTCCATGTGCTGAAGTCCACAGCACACTGCTACAGTTTCTGTGAGCTCATTGTGTTTGCTCCAAGGCTGTGTGGTGACGAGACAGTAGAAAACTCTGTATTTATGGCCAAGAGTTGTTTTGGATGGTCAGTTAGAGGTGCCTAAAGAGGTCTGTCTCTTTAGAGGCAGACTAGAAAATGTCATATCCTGGAGGTACCTGAAATCACTCATCACTTCCAGATATCTTCATCAGTGTTATTTTTTCCTTTGTGGTGCTGCTCTGCACTGGAATCTATACACTGAGCTTTTGTCACTGTTTTCTTTCTCCTTCTGTAGAGTTCCTTGCGACCAAATACAGCTCCAGGAAATATGCAGCAGCCTCTTCGCCTTCTGCCCCTTCAGGACTGGGCTTTAGCAGGGTCTGTACCAAAGGCTTCCAAACAGAAGTGCCATGCACTGAAACATGATCAGCGGTTTGCCCGTGGGGTGAGGCTGTATTTCATTCTGAGAAGAATATAATTTTAGGGACAGTTTTATAATATTGCTTAAGTACTGTAGTTCCCAGAACTGCATACTACAGGGAGCATGCCTTTCAAATGGCATCAGCTTTTATTTAAACTCTCCTTTTTCACTTCCCCTCAATTTTCAAGACACTCTCCAACTGGTCTAATGCCCAGTTCTTGATCACAGTGAGGAAAAATCTGATGACTTACCTTTTATAGTATAAAATCTCTCTGCATACAAAGTTTTCTCCCTTTGTGTAGATTTTCTGGTACGCAGAGAGGGAGGCAGACACCTGGTTAACTCCAGTAACTTGGGAATATTTCCATTTGCAAGTCTTAAAAGTTTTCTTCTTCATATACAGCTGCAAAGCAGCAAAGAGCTCATTTGTTAAATCATTCTTTCTCCTAAGTCACACTGGTGGGCTTGGAGAATGAGAGGCAAACGTGGTCTTGATGTAAACGCAGTTCCTTTCAAGTGATATTCGGATGTGCCTTCTGTTCTAGAAAAATGTAATGTAATTGGCCTTGTGATATGAATTCTATGGGGTGGAATCATTTTGGAGTGGGACTGTGATCTGCTCTCACTGGCTGTCAGACACTGTAAATAGCTCCCGTCTGCTCTGCATTTGTTCTGTATCAGGATGGTCACGATTTTTTCTCCAAGAATTTGCTGGTCCTGTTTATGCCTACTCAAATTATGGGTGTTTTAATGGTTTCTTTAGTGCTCGCAACTGACAAAACAGCTAAATCAGATGTAAGTTCTGAGAAAGTGATGCAGAACTCAGAGCCACAGCATGTAGCATTTGCAAAACTTCTTCTCTAGCGATGTCTTGCTCTTCAGGGCCCTGGTCCTCTTAATTTCATTCTGCAAGAGGACTAAATCTCTACTCAGATGAGGAAGCGACATTTTGAACCACGTCCTGTATAACTTATGCCAGGTTATGTTTCTGTTGGATGACTGGCAGCTCTGGGGATGTTCTTTCCAGCTGCAAGGGAGCAGTGGTGCTGCAGAGCTGTATGGGGTTCTGTCTGAGGTCGGACCTCTGCGGGCTGGAGCCAGGGCTTGGTTTGCAGTGCTGTCGGTATCTCTGAGGGTGACATTTTCAAGCAATATGAATGTTGCCTTGCAAATTAAAGGGTTTTAGCACAGAAATGTTTTAATGAGCAATATTTTAGGCCCCAAGTTAAGGAACTGTTTCAGAAGGATGCATGTTGCTAAATGTGCCAGGCAGTCAGACCATGGCCAGTTCCATGTGCTCAGGACCTGTTTCTGCAAAGCCTGTGTCACTTGGTTCCAATGTTTTTCCAGGGGGAGAGTGGGTTAAGGCTTATGAATTCAGTGGAGTATGTGACTGGTGTGTCACCATATCAGCTTCCTGTCATTAAGCCTTACGTGGTGCCAGTGCCACCGCCCCGCCTGCCCAGAGGGGACAGGTGTCTCCGCGCAGTCAGAAGTGAGCTGCCCGCAGGGAGACGGTTTCATCCCACCACTGCATTCAACGAGCTACTTTTAATAAAGGTGAGTACTCTCTGTCTACCTACAGGTGTATTGCCTTCCTCACTGGTGTGTTTGCTTAATGCTGAAAGATGTGCATACCTAGTTTGCATAAAGAAAATGTATAACTATTAAAATAGATAATTGTTATGCATGTCTCTGTAAACTAAAACATTTGGTGTTTTTCATCAGTTGGGGAGAAAAATGGTGCTGAGCATTATCCTATAGGAACTGTTACTCAAAGCCTTCCACTTCAGTCAATCCAATCCTGTCTCTGGCTATAGCTGGCACTAGAATCTCAGGGATTTGTGAAATGCCTTGAGTGTATGAACACTGCATCAGTTACACTGTCTCCAGCCAGTTTTAGCTCGTGTAAATAAAACTGTAGGAATGCAGGACTGGGAGGGACGATAGGGGTCATTAAACCTGGTCCCTGCAGTTTGGGGCTATTCAACGCAATCGGCTTTCAGTTGGAAATGTTTCCCAGCCCCCTCTGCATGTTATAACCACTTCCAAATTTAATCAGCTCAGCACTTGTCAGAAAAGCCTGGAAGCCTCAAGTGTGTGCTGCACAGACGTGAGCTTTGTTTTCACCCCGTGTTGGAGCTTGAAGCTGAAGGCATTTCTGTGCATTTTCTGCTGCAGAATACTAGAGGGTTCCCCAAGTCCCCATTATGCAGCAACGTCTCCATCACCATGGTCTACCTGGGAAAGAGTGCACATGTGTCCCTCAGTGATTACACTGATGAAATCCAGGTCTATCAGCAACATTGTGGAGGAGAAAATGTTTGTGTGTTTAAAGGCAAGCTGTTGGAAGGAGGTAAGAATAGAGTCAGAGAGTTCATATCAATTCTGGCAACATCTCTTTTTGGCTAAAACTTTGCCATGACATCAAAATGGTTTCAGTTTAGCTAAGTCAAGATACATGCATCTGGGGATGTTTATACTATCTGTCTCCGCATTAAATCTGGATCTACTGTTCCATGATTGAAAGTGAGGTTACAATTACTTTTGCAGTGATGGTAGAAGGAATTTAGAGAATTGATTTAACAAAATACTTGTGGCTTAGGTTAATTTTTCATAGGGATATCTGGTTAACACAGCAGTTGTAGCAATAAACTGTCCTTAAAAAGGGGTCATCTGAGCTGCTGAAATACATCAATGAATGTTGCTTCTTAATCCAGAAGGAAAAGTACATAGTGGGAGCTCAGTTCCCATCTCTTTTTATGTGAGTGCAATTCCATCACACCAGTAAAACATGAATTGTGTTCTGGGGAGCTGGACACAGGAAATGGCTGGGAGGCTCTGGCTTTTGTTCTAGGGTAGCAGTGAGTGGCCAGACTGACAGTGTGACACTTGTCCTGACTGTTCCACCTTAGGATTCTGGGGCTGGCAAGAGCCAGGGCTGTCTATGTGTGTGGAGGGGTAGAGTTTGACTAACTTGAACAGAGCTGAGAATCCCAGTGCCTGTCCACAGAGGGCTGGGTGCTGTGGTGATGCAGGTGAGATACAGCAATTGCAACAGGCTGACAGTGAAGCATCATATTTTTCTTTGAACCTTTTCTTTCTGTGATTGCAGATACCATCCAGTTCGTCTCGAAGAGGCACCACGGTTTCCCGTTCAGCCTCACCTTTTATATCAACGGGCTGCAAGTTGACAGGCTGAGCTGCTGCTGTGAGTACAAACAGCAGAGGCGTTCCCAGCTGCGAGGCAAACACAGATACTTCAAGGTTGTCAATGTGGAGGGAGCATTTCCTTGCTACAGGTATGGAGACAAGCAAACTTTGATCACAAGGACTTAGTTTTGAGAGAGTTTCAAACTTGTTTCTCTTCTTTCGTCTCTCTGGCTCCCCACAGCTCTGTAGAGCCTGCTTTGTTTCTCAGTGCCCCGTGGAATGCGCAGGACTGAGGTTACCTGTCAGGGTCTGACATCTGATGGTTTCCCGTGCCTCCTCAGGCTCCCTGCGGTGTGTGCGTGGCAGGGACAGTGTTTGTGTCGGAGGCAGCCGAGCATGGGGAGTGGCTGTGGGGTGGGGTACGTGTGCCACCTGCCCCTGTGGCCAAAGTGGCAGTGAAACAAATACTGAGCATGCGGGTGCAGGGTGGGGTAGGGTGGCTTTCATGTCTGCAGTTAATGTTCCATAAGGATTAGGAACTCTGGTCTCTTGGCTGAGCCTCCTGACTGTAAGAGAGAGAGCATGTCACTCCGTTTTGTACAAGGGGAGCAGTCTCAACAACTCATTCAAAATGCTTTGTTTTCCATCTCTTTGTGTTTCTTTTAGGTAGGCAAAAAGAGCAGAAATTGAAAATTATTCACTTTCAATCTTTTTTTCCCCCCACAGCAGATATTTTCAGAAACCCCCAGTCTTACCCACAAACCCTCAGTTATCCCTCTACTGGGAATTACAGCAGGATCTGGATCCAACACACATCTGACTCAAAGCTTGTCTGCCTTTCTCAGTGGTTCTGTCTTCACAGCCAATGCTTGGTGCAGCTTCAAATTAATGGGCACTTGTAATAATTTTGGTTCTGTTGATATGTCAGTTGTCACCTGTAAGTGTAGGCAGCATTACTCTCCTTCAAGCAAGAGCTGCATCTCTGTAAGGGGAGCTCTTGGGGATTTCAGGCTGCTTCTCGGTGTAAGTCATTGTGGCAGTGCAGAGAGAGATGGGGACTTGGTTTCACTGCTAATAATGAGCTGAACTCACTATGTCTGCTGCCCTCCATTGTTCATAGGAAGAAAAATGTGATACTTCCCAATTTGTGTTATTTTATAGGTGCATTATTGCAATGGGTTTGGACAAAAAGCTATCCCCTCCCAAGAGGAAGATTAAGTACCATGAGGAGAAGGATGTGTGTTCCTGTGGACGTGCTTTGCACAGTGATCCAAGTATCAGCACTGTTGAGGAGAAATCAAGGAAAAATTCAATGTCATTCACCTTACCAGCTCATGAAGCAAGTGTGGAAACTGTTGAGGAAACACTGGAGACTGAAGAGGAGTCCAGAAAGGAAGAAATGGAAAACCAATCTGGTCAGGAGAGCGAAGAGAGTGAGGAAGACACCAGTAAAAATGGTATAGTATGCCCAAACACAAGCAGGGGATGAGAAATGGGAGAGGATGATTCTGGAGAAGGTATGGGATTGTAGGCCTCCAGCTTCGACTGGGGCGTGAGAAATGTGGTGATGTCTGTGTCTGGGCAATAGAATTAAAGGGACTCCTTTCAACCATGCAGCAAGATGGGATGGTTTGCAAGAGCCGAGAAAGTGAAAAAGGAAGGGTGATGAGGCAATAATACAGGCTCCCCAGAGCAGTTGTGCTTGCCCCATCCCTGGAAGTGTTCAAGAACAAACTGGACGGGGCTTGGAGCAACCTGGTCTATTGGAAGGTGTTCTCCTCCATGGAGAAGGCATCGAGCTCAGTCTCTGCCTTCACTTACTCCTTATCATAGTCTTCTTTAGAGGCAATCACATTTACAGAGAGATTTTAATTCCTACTTCCTGTTCCTATTTTTGCTTTCACAGTTCTGCGCTGTTGCTGCTGTACCCATCTGCCTTGTTAGTCCCTCTGGATGTGTGTTTGGGATTAACCAAGCCTTTTTCCTTCAGGAGGAACTGCCCTTCTGACAATTACCTAAGGAGGTCTCATTGCCAACAATGCAATTGGAATCTCAATTGATTTTTAACACAGAAAAATAAATCTCCTTATTCCCTTAGTTCTCATTGTCTTGGTAATTGTTTATTTGCCTAATTGGTTCTGCTTCAGGAGCTCTTCATTTCTGTCCTTGGTGTTCTGTCACTTCAGTGTGTTAAAAGCCCTGATGGAAGGAAGGGAGGGCAGCAATAAAGTCTGTCAGATGAGGAATGATGGCCACAAGGGACAGCTGGCATGGCAGCAGTGACAGCTCGCCTGCATGGTGCAGGTGTGTTCCCTTGCCGCTGCGTGCGCAGGGAGCGTATGGTGGCAGTGGAGTGTCTGGAGTTTAGGTGGGAATCACTGACAGCGCTGTGTGCTGGTGCCTGGGATGTGCAGAGCACAGCCTGGGTGGGGAAGGGGAGTCTTCTTTAATGCATCTGCGTGAAGAAGGTCTTTACCTACAAAGCCAAGCAAAATGTTGTGAAGGGCTGGGAGCTGGACTCGCCCATCCTTGTGGGTCCCTTCCAACTCAGCTTATTCTGTGATTCTGTGATCTATCAGATGTCACAGCTAGTTAGGCAAGTGCCTGGGTGAAATCCAGAACGTGGATGTAGCAATGGTAATTCTGCGCAGGCTTCGTTTGTATTGGGCTTTCCCCCGGGCCCTGAAGGAGTTGGAGCCGTGCGGTAACAGTGCCTCTGCAGTGCCCTTTGGCTGCAGTTCATGCAATTCATGAGTTTATAAGACACTTCTTTGCTATTTAGCCATGTCAATACACATTTATTGTACTTTGCGCTACAATATATTACCCTTCTTCTGCTTTCTCAATTGCTTGTAATTTTTTTTTATCACAACCAGTTTTTCTCCTGTAATAAGAGATTCTTACATTTAATTTCTGAGTTTGCCCAGCTCTAATTTTTTCTAGTACTTTCCATGGCTAGTAATTTTTGTTGTTTTTGTTTTAATGTATTAATCATATTTGGTGCATCAATCAGTAGTTTTGCTGCATTTTTTCTATTCTGTGAAGGACACAATGTTTTTTTATGATAATTTGCTCTTACAATTCCTAACTGTGGTCTTAGATTCTCTCATGGTTTTTAAAAGACTGAGCAAATTCAAAGGCAAAAGGAGATTAATGAAGATAACTTCTGTCTGCTTAAAAATAACTTTGTTAGTTGTGAATTCTGTTTCCTGTCTCACAGTACAGTTCTTCTATTTTAGAATATGATGAAGATTTTGAAGCAGATGAAGAAGCTAATCAAGAGGGACAGACTGGTGATCAAACGAATGGAATGTCAGAGTCATCCTCTGATGATAAAAACCATAATTTAGACTATGGAAAGGAGAGTGATACCTCATCCCAGAAGGCACTGCAGGCCTCTGGCAGCGAGAAAGATGAAAGTGATGGATATTCTGACAGGGACTCTGAGGATGATCAACAAAGTTAGTTTTGCTCATAACGAGGCTTGGAGAAGCTGACCTGATGCATGTTTCACAGTTTGTGTGTGTCTAGTATGTATGCTGAGCCTGCGTAGGGAAACCTATGCCACTCCTACTGAAATGGTAAAAGACAGCTGTTTTCTCTGTTATTAATTCTACATCTGCCACTGGAATACAGGCAGCCCCTGGCAGAGAGAGCGTGAGCCTTTGCTGAGCTATTTAGGTGCTGAGATGGAGCTGGAGCCAGGTAGCAGGTAGGCTCTAGGAACATAGGCAGGACAGCCCTCCATGGCAGTGGGCACTCACATATGAGAAGCTGTGACCCCTTACACTTTCTGAGGGGTCCCAGGAAACCTGACAGACCACCCATGGTTTTAAAAGTGCTGTATTTAATGGCCCTGAATATGGCCCTAGTGTATCTGGCTGTGCCAGAGATCTAGAAATTGTTAGATTGTCTGAAGGAAAAGGTGACAGTGCTGTGCAGGGCTGGGAGTTGGACTCGATGATCCTTGTGGGCTCCTTCCAACTCACAGCTTATTCTGTGATTCTACGATTCTGTCTGTAGAGGAACCCTCTTGGATTTTCTGTGATGGAGGAGTAGTACTCTGAGTGGGAATCTTCAGACTGGGTCTGTGGTGCAACATGTTTTCCAGAACATGCACTTCTGCATGGATTATAGATCTTATTATAGACACTTTTATTTGCTCATCCTGACTGGATTTTTCTGCCCTGAGTTAGACCAATCTCTTCTTGAACCCACGTGGGTTGGGGACAGCAGCAAGGCTGTGCTGCAATCAGCTCTGCTGTGTAGCTCACTGTTAGATGAAGGATTTTTTCCCCTCAGATTTTCCATTTATTAATTTAATATGATGATGTCTGTATGTTTTTTTAGGGGAGACATTGAACTTCATCTCCAGTTCAACCTGAAGGGTTTACACATGGCTTTGGAGATCTTTCTAATATTCAATGAGTTAACAGAAGGACACTGAGGGATTATTGCTATAGTTGAAGTCTTTTATAAAATGAAGTTCAAGAGTCTGTGCTAAACCCTGTCTGAGTGATATTTAGAGGTGCATTTGGAGGTGTATTTCTGTGTGATTGATGGAACTAATCTGGTTTATTTCCATTATCAAAAAAACCCCTCCATGTTAAATGGCTTTAATTTTAATACTTCATACATCTGGGCAGTGTTTTTCTATTTAGACTTACTGGAATTTCGTTATGATATCCTCAGATGGTACAATTCAGAGAATGCTATTGGATGGGATTCTGTCCCTTTGTGAGTGTCTGGTGAATGCAGACATTTAGTGACAAACACTAAATTAAAGTTCTGTTTTCTCTTTTTAGAGAGGAGGCCTGCAGACTCTCTCTTGTCCATCAGCACTCAGTGCAGCGCTGAGGGTGACTCTCGTGCTGAAACCATGACAGACAATGTGAATGGCGAAGAGGAGTGCGATATCAAAAATAGATCTGATAGTGCAGCACATGCACACTATGGAAATGAGAATGGGGAGAAGAAACTGCTCAGAACGGAGGAAAGTCAGGAGACTTCTGCACTGGGAAAGAAAGGAATAGATGAAGCAGAAAAGACAAAACCAGAACATCTAACAGCAAGGGAAGATGCTAGAATTTTTCATGAAAACATAATGGCAATGCAGCATCCAAATCTTGAGGTTAATGGGGAATTCAAACACACTGGGTCAGGAGAAAGTAACATGAATGAGGAGGAGGAATGTCTTCCAGTGCGTTGGGAAAGCAGGGTGTGGAACATGGAGGATGGCAATGAAGAGTCTCGTCAGAGTGAGGAAGGAGGTGGTGAGTACAGGCTCTTTGCATAGCTCTGCATGCCTGTGCTGCTGTATTTGCGTTTGTACTCATCCATGGTGCAGCACGGGGAGTTGCTGGACTTTTTCAAGTTGCTGGAATACTCTGTGCTGCTGTGAGCTCAATCTCCACTCAGAATGTAACCTTGGCTCTGTGTTTCTCTGCTAGTGTTTCAAGTGTAAGGCTTAGTCCAAAAATGCATTTTAAACCACTTTAAAGCTGAGATGGCTGGATGGCTTCCACTCCCCTTTTGCTCTTTCATGGTTTCTCTTTCTTGCTTCCTGTTTCTTTGTGATAATTTTTGAAGACTGCAAACCAGTTCAGGAGGAAATAGCAAAAGCAACTGGAAATGATCATCCTGCGAATTCTGACCCTGAACCTGGTGATTCGTGTGCCAATGAGGAAGGAGAAAATGCAGCAAGTACAGAGTGTGATGCCAGTGGAGGTAAGATTGGCTGTCAGTCAGGGACAAGGATTAACTCTTACCCACCTGAAGTCTTTTTACAGAAGTGTTTGCCCTTTCCCTTTCCTTTGGCTATTAAAGTCTCCTTGCACTTTTTTTCTTTCTTAATTTGTAAAAAATCAGGTGATGGCTGGCTTCTGTAGTCATGTATAAATAATGCTTTTTTGGCAGTTAAATGGTTCTAGGAGAAGAATCCAAGCCATGAAAAAACTGTCTGTGAGTCAGGAAAATAGCTGTGGAAAGCAGGAATGTAGTGAGGTTCCATATGCTTCCAGGTAGTGTGCAGCCTCCTTGGGAAATGCCTTGGTTCCCAAGGGCAGGAGTTCTTTGATGTAATTACAGAATCCACAGGAAGCTGAGTGTTCTTGCTCCTTTGTATGCATACTTCACGTGAGGAATTTGCCACTTATTTCTGACTTTCTGAGTGTCACTGTCAAGCTTATAGGTGTTGCGCACACACACATGAGCTCCCTGCAGGCAGGGAGGGATGTAGAGCAGACAGGACAGACATGACTGGCAGAGGTGCAAACTGGCCTTGCATCAACATTTTCCTTAAATTTTTTATGCCAAGTGCCAGAGCAGCAGTACTAAAGACATAGTCAGAACCCAGGGATGTGATGAGAAGCAGCACAGCAAGTTTTCTTCTGGTGCCCTGGCTGATGTCCCTCATGGCTGGGCAGAAATGGCACCTTTAACCTTGTAAAACATGTAACACTGACACGGTGCTCAGTAAACCAATGTTTGATTATTTCCTAATAGCATCAGATGGAAATCTCTTGGCAGAAGGGAGGAGAAGCCTTGATGTGCAGGAGGCAGCAGGACAAGCGGTGCAAGAAGGGCAGATGACAGGGCAGAGACCAGCCCTGGAGCAGGACGGTGCTGCCGAGGGAGAAGATGCTGGCAGCAGAGAGGCCAGAGGAAAAGCTGCACGAGCGGGGGATTCGCTCCCCCAGGCAGACATGGGGGCTGCGCTGGAGGAATCTGCACCTGAGGAAGGCTCTGTGGCAGAGGAACATCCCAAAGGGAAGGGGACAGGGGAGGCAGTGAAGTTGGGCACAGGTGTGCCACCTGGGGAGCAGGAGGGGATGGAGACCAAAGCAGCACTGGGAAAGCCAGCGCCTGGGCGAGAGGGGCTGGCTGGGGTACTGCCGGGATGGGAGGCAGGCAGAGCCGTGACCCAGGGGCAGGAGGGGGCTGGGGGGATCGCTGAGGAGGAGGAGGAGGAGGCTGCAGAGGAAGGCTTCAAAGGAGTGGCAGGGTCGCCGGCAGAGGAGGAGGTGGGTGAGGCACTGTCCGAGGCAGAAGAGTCCCTCGGGGAGGGAGGGTCTGCTGTGGTGGGTGCTGTGTCAGGAGGAGAGGAGGCTGTGGAGGATGCTGATGGGGCAGCAGATGGGATTGCTGGAGTCGTTGGCCCTGAAGGAGAAGAGGGTGCTGAAGAAGACATTTCTGAAGGGGAGGAGGCTGTGGGGAAGCCAGGGGCTCTCTGGGAAGCACTAGGGAATACGGAAACAGGAGAAGCAATGCCTGGAGGGGAAGGGTTTGTAAAGCCGAATGAGTTTTCCCAGCTGAAAGTGTCAGGAGAAGAGCAGATGGAGACAGGGAAAGCTGTCTCAGGAGCAGCAGCACTTGAGAGTCGTCAGGTGTGGGATGTGGGAAGGAACGCTTTCCGGAGAGTGGACGACACGATGGAGGCGCCTGTGGAGTCTGGCAAGGGTCCTGTGCTGGAAGGCGCACCTAGGTTAGGGGCACTGGGGGATGCTCGGGGGGATCCTGTCACCGAAGGGCCATCGCAGGTGGAGGAGATGCCGGCAGCACAGGAGGAGGAGGGTGCAGCAGAAGCACTTTGGAGTGGAAAGCCGTCTGCGGGCAGCAAAGCAGAGACAGAGAGAGCAGCGGAGGGAAAGTCCGACGGAGAGGCGGTGGGAGGATCGGCAGGGGCGGCCGGAGCGGGCTCAGCAGGTGAGGGCGAGGCGACAGATGGAGCAGCAGGTCCAAGGGAGCCGGCAGCTGGAACAGAGGGGAGGCTGAGGGGTGGGAAGGTGAGAGGGGAGGGGAGGTGTCCCGGGGAGGGGGCGGTGGGCGAGGCGGCTCCGCCGGCCCCGGGGCTGTGCGTGGCTCGGGCAGGGGAGCCCGGGCTGGTGGCCATCGCTGTGCTGGGCGGCCAGGCCGGGCGGGGAGCCCTGGCCGGGGAGCCGGCACTGCCCCGGGGGTCGGCAGGGGCTGGGGGTGCTGCGGTGGGCACAGGGGCGGTGGCACAGGAGGGGGTGACAGCAGCGGGGCTGGCGGCACGGAGCGGGACAGAGGCGGCAGTGGCAGAGGGGGTGTCAGCCAAGGGACGGGGGGCAGTCGGGGAGGCTGGCAGGGATGGGGAAGGGGTGGCCCATGGACCCGTGGCTGGTGGGCGAGAGGTGAACCAGGAGGCAGCAGTGGGGTGCGACGGAAGGGGACCGATGCCAGCGGGGGCTGAGGGCCAGGGCGAAGGGGAACAGGAGTGGGGCGCAGTGCCTCTCGTGTCCCCACGGCACGGAGAAGAGCTTGGAGCAATGTCGCTGAGGGAACAGCCGACTGCAGAAAGCTCCCCGAGCACCCCCGCCCATGGGGCTGGGGGAGTGGAACCGAGGGAGACAGGGTCCGCAGGAGGCGAGGGGCTCTGCCTGGGCACCCAGCCACAGCCGGCAGCTCCGGGGACAGGGACAGCGCGGGGCAAGGACAGGCGGCAGGAGGAGGGCATGGAGCAGGCAGGAGTGACAGCCGAGGGGGAGCAGGCAAGTCCTCGTGAAAACACGAGCGAGAGCAAGGTGGAGGATGTCTCGGCGAGCGCGGGGAGCGCTGCTGGAGCCGCGGAGCTGAGGACGGACAGTCCTGTCGCAGGGAGCCCAGGTGTCCCTCGAGCCGCTGGCCTGGGCGACAGGAGCCGCAGTCCCCATCAGGTGAGTCCTGCGTGGGTCAGCCACTGCCCCCAGTCCCTAGGCTGATTCCTGTCAGAGACACAGGATGCACCACCTCGTCCCATTCCTTATCCATTCCTTAAATGTCTGCTGGGTCAAGGGATGATAAATCCCTTTGGGTGGCAGCTTCTGCGTTCTTTCCTGTTCCCAAGCTCCCGTGCAAATCCCTTTGCTGTGGCACTAATTCTCACAGTCCCTCTGTCCCCTCCGGCCGTGCAGAGCGGCTCGCCCTAACCCGCAGGTCGCAGCTCTGGTGGCATTGGGTGAGCTCTGGGAGCACTTGGCTTCCCTGTTACTCTGGCCTGTCTTTGTAGGAGATGTCGCAGCAGTACCTCAGTAGCTCCGAGTTCAGCACGTTTTCTGTGACGTTTGGTCATTGTTTCCTAGGACGGTGCAAACCCAGGCTTAGTCATCATGTCCTCAGAACAGCCTCAGGATGGGGAAGAAACTCCGCTCTGAGCTTTTTTGGCAGCTCCTCAGCGTTGTGTCCTGCAACATGCACTCAGCTGGCTGTGGCTTTGTGCCAGCTGGGATGTCACTCCTCCGTTTGCTCTGGAGTACCACAGCCACCTGTCGCATGTCACTGGAGCAGCTCCTCACCGTGCAGCAGAAACTGAAACCAGCTTGTGTTTGCCAGCCCAGGAAACAGCAGTCCTTTGGAATGAGGAGCACAGTAATCACAAGGATTGTTCCACAGCTGCCTTGCTTGTTTTTCCCAAAAACCAGAGAAATACTGGACTGACTGATCATCCCCTCCTCCCCCAGGCACCACTTGCTCGTGCAGAAGGGCAGGGGTTTCAGCCTGGGAACTTCCCCACCCCACGTTAGGGGAGGGGAGCCCTCCTCCTGCACAGTGCCCCGTGTGCAGGAGGCATGTGGGGGCTTCCCTCTTCTTGGGGATCCAGGCTTGCTGCTGGCCACACTTCAGGGCATTCTTGGCACCTTAAAATGTTGTTGAAAGTTGTTAAATCAGAACAATTCTAACAAGTATTTGTAAAAGCATAAAGCCTGGCTTTCTGCTTTTGCTGAAGTCACTCAGGAGTGGTCCACAGGACCTCAGCTGAGGCTGCCAGGAGGGTGCTCACTATAGAGTTGTCTCAGCCTTGTGCTGGTGCCCATCTCTGCTGCCCAAGGCTCCTCTCAGCTCTGCTGCACCTCTGGCAGCACTGGGGTCCCTGAGACCCTTCTGGGATGGGCACCTAGGGCTGGGTGTGCAGCAGCCTCTGGGCACTCTAAGCTTGGTGGGTGCAGGAGACTCAGTGGGGGACTGTAACTGCATTTTCAAGTAGGGAAATGACACAAGAATGAGCAGGATTTCGAGTGGATTGGTGCTATGAGTCACTTCAGATCAATATAGATATAACTGGAAACTCAAATGTGATCAAGTGGTTGCTGTGTGTTTCCTCCTAGGGACATTCCTGTATTAGAGATTGTTGCATTTGTATGTTCAGTCTGCACACATTCGTGCTAAGGACTGTCTGAGAGGGTTGTGTTTTCTGTGTACATACCCACACCTGCATGTTCACTCAGGTCTATTAAATACCTGTACCAGTCTGTGCAGCTCCTTCATTTTTGCCAATGGTTTAACTGTAGCAATAACCCCTGCCAGTGCGGCAGGGCCTGGGCTTCAGTATCTGTCTCTCTTGCCAGTGGGCTGACTGATGCTGTCTCAGTGTTTGTGCCACTGAAGCTTCCTTGTGCAGGTGCCCCTGTAAAGATCATGCCCAGGGCTGTGGGCATGGCTGCACCTGGGGGTTCGGACACACGGGTGGCAATTCCAGGGTTACAGATGAGCAAAGACCAGGAGGGATGCAGGGATTTTCCTTTGCAGGGATTTCCTGGGAGCCCCTCTGGGGCTGCAGGAGCCTGAGGGCATCAGAGAAGGTGCTGATGGACAGAGCAGTGTGATTGTAAGGAACTGGAATGCTGACAGTTCATTATTTAACATTCTTGAAGTATTTATAAGTGACACTTGTGTGTACGATTCTAACAGTTGGGGGAAAGAATCCTGTGGTTAGGAACATATATGTGGGCTTTCAAAACTTTAGTGTCCCTGTCATGTGAGCAGGCAGAAGTTTGGTAATAAGCAAAACCATGGAAATGGATAATCGTATAGGTTTGGAAATGCTTCCCCTGGTCCTTTCTGCTCTCTTATATGGTGCTAATTAGTAATTAACTTCAAAGTGAAAAGTAGGTGGCACTTAGGGAAAAACAAGATGTGCAGCAAAAAGAAAAAAAGACTAATTATTACAGCGAGCATATGTGCGCAAAGCAAACTATCCAACAGTATTGCCACTGGCAGAACTCATTCCTGGCTCATCAGGAAGGCTTTTTAAACTCCCAGAACTGTCAGGTATTTTCAGTTCCTGTCACTGGCTGCTGATGGTTGTGCCTCAGATGTGTCTCACACAGCTGGAACCTGGTGACATTCCACAGGCTGAAGAGATGTGTTTCATCAGTTCAAAACCATGCCAGCTGTGCACTGCGGTCACAGGATGGGAAAAGTTTGAAGTCCAGCTCCTGGAACTGGGCACCAAGCCCTGGCATTGCTGGCAGACATGTGGAATGGTGACTCACAGACACCACCTGGGATGCTGGGTGTGGGCAGCTCATCCATCCGTCTGAAACAAGGGCTGCAAGGTGAGTTTCCTGGCTGGGAATTGCCTGAGCGGTTTTGGGGCTCAGCTGTGCAAACCAGACATGACTGACCCCTCTGCCTGCCTGCTGGGGCTGTGCCAGCTAGCCTCTGAGGTGGGGGGCCCTGCTGTGCCGTGCTGGCTGTCCTGTGCCAGCTGTTCGATGCTGTGCTGGCTGTCCTGTGCCATGCAGTGCCAGCTGTCCTGTGCCATGCAGTGCTGGCTGTCCTGTGCCATACAGTGCTGGCTGTCCTGTGCCATGCTGACTGTCCTGTGCCATACAGTGCTGGCTGTCCTGTGCCATGCAGTGCCGGCTGTCCTGTGCCATGCAGTGCCAGCTGTCCTGTGCCATGCAGTGCCAGCTGTCCTGTGCCAGCTGTCCTGTGCCATACAGTGCTGGCTGTCCTGTGCCATGCTGTGCCAGCTGTCCTGTGCCAGCTGTTCGATGCTGTGCCAGCTGTCCTGTGCCATGCAGTGCTGGCTGTCCTGTGCCATGCCAGCTGTCCTGTGCCATGCAGTGCTGGCTGTCCTGTGCCATGCCAGCTGTCCTGTGCCATGCTGTGCCAGCTGTCCTGTGCTGTGCTGGCTGTCCTGTGCCATGCTGGCTGTCCTGTGCCATGCCAGCTGTCCTGTGCCATACAGTGCTGGCTGTCCTGTGCCATGCTGGCTGTCCTGTGCCATGCCAGCTGTCCTGTGCCATACAGTGCTGGCTGTCCTGTGCCATGCTGTGCTGGCTGTCCTGTGCCATGCTGTGCCAGCTGTCCTGTGCCATGCTGGCTGTCCTGTGCTGTGCTGTGCCGGGAGATATTGGGACCTGCTGCAGGGATGCTGGACTCACTTCTGGCTGCTGTCCAAACCCTTGTCTGGTTGGATGGTAGATTATTTTAATCTAGATCACCTATTGCTGATATGTTAAACAATTTAAAATATCACTACAGCTGCAAGCCACTGGCAGGCCTCCAAAGCAGGGTAAGAATCCTTGTAGCATCTCATTCTCAGTAAATATTTTGGTGTGCTGGGCTAATCAGGCTTCTCTGGGAACAGCACATGCTACTTGCACTCCCACAAACCTCTTTGGAACATGTTCTACTCATTTACGTTTTTCAGAGTTTTTGTTTGTTTTGCTAACTGATCACTCCTATGAAACGTTTCCCCCTGAGCCTGATGTTTCTTCTACAGAGAGCAATTAACTAAGACATTGTTTCCTTCAAGGAACCAGTAATTTTAATTAGTAGTAAAATTATTTGCAAGTGCTTGGCTTTGTAAAGAGCTTTTTAAACTACAGAAGTTTTGCATTCTGATTTTTTTTGTTGTTGTTTCCATGTGTTCACCTCTGACATGTTCAGAGAAGGTTCTCAAGGTTGACACCAGTAGTTCAGGTATCAGTGAGTACACAGAGGTATTAATGCACATGAAGTCTGCTTCCTTGCTCCCTTTTTGTTTCTCTAATCCAGTTTAGTTTCTGGTTTTCAGGCCCAGTCACTAAATGCAGAGTCACTGCATGGTTACTTTAAGCAAGGGAAAAAGACAGATGGCAGAGATATTTGTAAGAAAAAAATCCTGTGGAAAAAGAAACTTACTGCTGGAACTGATTTTTCAGCTATGACAATGGATCCTTTCTGCACTGTTGGTGTTTCTGGCCAATGAAAAGACAGAGGAGTGAGACCTAATCTCTGTCCGCCCTCTTTCATCAGCCTATTCACTGCCCGTGCTTCTGTAGCTCTGCCATGTGGAGCAGATTATCATCTGGCCAGTTAGTCAGGTAGGGAATTTTCATTCCAGATGCACCTTCTCCCTTCTGTGCTGCCCCTCTTCCCTCACTGTGCAAACTGCCAGCCTTGCTTGTACTTCTAGAAAGAGTACTACAGATTTCCCCCAGCTGTAGACAAATCTGGATGTTGTTTTGTTGAGGTGTGCTGGAGCTTTATAGTTCCTCTTGATCAGCCTCTTCCATGGAAATCTCGTGACTTCTTGGGCCAGGAGATTGCGGACAGGGTCCAGCAGGTCTCCTTGTGAGCTCCATCCCAGGCTTTCCTGTGTATTTATTCTGACATTTCCTTTTCTCAGCAGCTGCTGGTGCAAATGGAACTGCAAATGGACCCAAGCCCGGAGGAGCAGTGGCGGCCACTGACTGGTGCCAGGGGCTGGGGGTGGCAGAGCTGTAACAGAGCTGCATGTAAAGCTTCTTCCCATTCAGCTTTTCAGCAAGTGAAACAAAACAAATGGAAAATGACCTCTAAGCTTTGTTAAGTGAAATCTTCCCCATTTTTATTGCTTCAGGACTATGGAAGTAATGGCAAGTGTGTCAGAAGCATTGTCAGAGCCAGCCATGGAGTCTGAGTTGATGTCTATCACACTGCTTGAGGCCTCATTGCAGACCTGCTTTGGGGATCATGGCTGTAGAAAAAACAGCATCCTCAGAAACATGGACAGAACCCTGCCCAGCAATGGTGAGTACCAATTCCTGCTCAGTCAGGAAGGCTCTGCCTTGGCTACACATACAGTATTACAGATAAATCTTGCCAATTTGAAAAAAACCCAGAAAAATAACAGTGCAATTAACTCTGTAATTGCTTCTGTTCAACTTCTGCTGCCCTGCCTCTATTCTCTTTTTTAATGCCCCGTGGTCAGAGCTGCTGCTGCACGGCCTGTTGGTGGCACTGGGTGCCCAGCATGATGGGACCCTGACACAGGTTTACTTCTAGTCAAAAATGGCACTTTGCACTGTGTTAGTGTTTGTGACACAATTTTACACTATTTCCTTCTAGTTAAAAGTTTGTTTTGAAGTTCCTGTGCTGCTTTTTGCAAGCAAACAACTGAAGGAAAGCTTGCACTCTTCAGGAAAAACAATCCCTCAAACCAAACCAAGTGGGTAAGAAAACACAGATGTCTGGAGGATTTCAGGGAAGGTGGGCACCCAGATACGTCTGTGTTCTCAGTGAGCAGTAGAGTACCCAGGGGTCAGGGACCTGATGAGCTGTGGCTGGGGCGGCTGTGCCAGGGAGCTGTGCCAACCCACGGAGCGGAAAACGGGACAGAGGATGTGTCTGGGGCTGTGGGGAGCTCAAAACCAAACCGGATCTGGCTCAGAACCCAGGAGCAGGAACAGCTGAGCCCCCATGGTGGCTGGATGGAGGTGAGGGTTACAAGCTCTTCCTTGTCTTGCTGGGGATGGGGCTGGTGGTTCCCAGGCACCTCCCAGCAAGGGTGGGCTGACACCCCTGCCTCAGGACCATGCAAGCTAAAGCCATCCTGCCTCAGAGCTCTGGAATATAACTGATTTCTCTTTACTTTCATCTCAGTCTGTTATCAGTGCCCACGATGAAAGTGCAGTATTCCTATGATACAGAACAGCAGCACAGAACCAAACCCAGACCTTGGGCAGGTCAGCAGAGGGAGATGCAAAAACAGAATGCAGGACAGGGACATTTGTCATCAACACTAAAGCTGTTCAGTCCAGGGGTCTCAGTGTGACACTCAGGGTTCAGAGAGATGCAGGTCGATGGCCAAGCGGGCAGCAGAGGGACGGTCCCTCCCTCAGCTGCTGTCCTCAAAGCTGCCGCTGCTGCCGCAGGAGTGGAACCTCATGGTGCTCAAGGGGTCCGACACGTACCCTGCCAGGAGCAGAGAGAGGGTCAGCTGCAGCTCAGCACAGCAGCGCTGCTCCCCGGCCCCCTATCCCTGCAGTGCCAGCAGAACAATCTGTGGCCGTGCTCTGTGAGCTTGGAGGAGCAGTCGCTCACCGTTTTTGTCCACAGCTGGGTACTGGAAATTCCTTCTCATGTCATCCAGAGACAGGCCCTGCGAAGGAGGCTGCCCAGTGCTGCAATTTAAACAGGAGATGTCAGTTTAGGTAAGACTGATGACAGCACATGTCCAGACCACAAGAAATTTTTCTCCAGAGTGGAAGGGAAGAACAGTACCCTGAGACATCAGCCTGGGGCCCGGCGACAGCAGTTCAGTAAACAAAAAGCAAGAATAAGTCATGAAGATCATGACCCCCAGGCATGCTGGCACTCATTTACCCTTCTCACTGTAACTGCCCTCAAATACCCCATTTGGGGCTTCACTACTGTCTCTGGATTGCCATCTTGGAAGCAAGTCCAGGCACCAATCCTGGGTTATTGACATATATTTTATGTGTCACTGCTAAAAGGTTCTTGCAAATACGTTGCTTGAGCAAGGAAGATTGTGGAATTATCTTCCAGTCATGGACCAAACCCACTGTGTCCTGCCAACATGCTGCACATCCCTGATCCTAGAGATGTGAGTGGCTATGTTTGCCCTTGAAATCAGTTTTCCCAGTGCTTGGTATAATACCTCAGGTATTTACTTAATGGTACAATAATATAAAGAAGGCATGTGTGTTCCTGCCTAATACAACATCAGGAGTTCTTCTTAACCTTCTGTGGGCATAAAATGAGTGATACACAGTTTTTAGGATGCACCCTGGCAGGGACAACCCCAGCAATGCTAACTCCCACAAACCTCTGTGTGGTTCTTCCTTACACAGTTGACTCCTGCCTGTGTACCTGCTGGATGGCTCTGGATTCTGTCTGTCTTTCTGTCTGTCCATCTGTCCCTCCCGTTCTCAGCAAGGACACTTTCACCTTCCCCTGCTGCCCTTCCAAGGGCAGCCAGGGCTCTGTGATGGGCACAGGCACTGACGCAGGTCTGGTGGTGCTCTCTCCTGGTCCTGCCACGGCACCTCCCAGCAGCACAGCCTACTTCTTTCCTTCAGTCAGCTCACTTGGAGCCTTCCAGAGCCCCTCTGCCTCCCTTGGGCCCCGCGGGGATTTGTACGCACCCCTGTGACCAGACAGCGTACGCTCGTGCGTTCAAGGCATATTCCAGCTCGAATCGGCTGCGCAGTGCGGCGACGTGGCTGCGCCCAGGACCCCCCCGGGCCACCAGGCAGTCTGAGGAGGAGGAGGGAGACAGGGACCCGCTGCTATTGCTGGAGGCTGGAGACATTAACTGGATTTTAAAAAAATTTAAAAGAAGGTACTGTTATGGCATATTTACAAGTCCTTTCTCATCTGTCTCTCATAAGTTGTATCCCACTTTTCTTTGGACTTTTCCAGCAGCTCCAAAGCCACTGCTGTCCTCAGCTGCTGCCACTGTCCCTGTCCCCAGCTGCACTCCCATCTGCTTGTACACACACAGACCCCCCCACTGGGAGCCAGGTCCTTACCTCAATATTGCACAGACACTCCTCTAACTTTGTGACAACTTCTGAAAACTCTGGTCTCCCCTGTGAACACATCAGGAAAACCAGAGCTTGGTTAGAAATGGAAAGGGGCAGATCTGATGTGATTAGATTGACACACAGGCACAGGATGAGCCACGGTCCCCAACTTTCCCCTCTGTGAATTTCATGGCAGAGCTGTCATTCTGTTTGGGAATCTGATGAGAACTGCAAGTTCAGTGCTGAGCTACACGATGAAGATGTGCGTGCATATGAACTTTAACTACAATTCATTTCTTTTTCTGTAACAATTAGATTTGAGCTAACAGACTAGATCATAAGATTACAAAAATATTATCAATAAATTATTGGCTCTGCTATTTAGGCTGGCTTTCTCTTTGTCCATGAACAGAACTTCAGACAGGAGTGGTGAGCAGTGGACAAGTTCCTGGCCAACCTGCCTGGCCTCCTCCTTCCCTCGTCCATGTACCTGCACCTCTCCATGGCTGCTCCATGCCTGCCTCCCCACCCCTCCATCTCTACATGCTTCATGTGGCAGAAGGATCTGTGGAGGCCACGCTTGGGACAGGATTGGGCAAATGAGGGGAATGGCAAGTAGCCTTATTGCCTATCAAAGCCCTGCCCCAGCTTACGGCTCAGCCTTCCCGGGAAGCTCAGGTGTGACTGAAGCAGCACGTACAGCACTGTTTGATAGGGAAGGGCTGAGAATAATGAGATAGCTGCTAAACAAGTTCCTCATTCCCATCACATCATTCTCAACAAAACTGCCTGCAAATGGTAGGCATGTTTTAAGGGCTTTGGGACAAAGCCCTGTAGCCATCCCAGCAGTCTTCCATCCCAGGAGCAACAGCAGCCTTGCCATTCATGAAGGAAGCAGCCCTCTCATCCATGAGGGACAGCAGAGGGATAACACACACAAAGGAGGCTCCAGGTTTTATGCCCTTGCGAGAAAGCATAGTACCAACTGGGCAGTAAGTGCTTTGCTTTCTCAAAAGGGTAGGAAGAACATGACACATCTGTTTTCAGTCCCATGGACTTGTCTGCATCCATACGAAAGGGAGGGAGAAGAGTGTCTGCTCCCCACTGTTGTGGCTGACCATGGGAGCAGCAGGTCTGAGAGCCGGGGTGCAGAACTCATGGTTTCCTCCTGGTGCCTCCAACCAGCCATTCCAGGGGTGTGACAGGATTTCCAGGTGGAGCAGGGACAGGATTTCCCCACGGATGTGTCAGTACCCTGGGTGACTCTGTCCTCAGCTAGTCTTCAAAGCCTTCTGCTCTTCTGCCTGATCCAGTGATTCTGCCTCCACTGCACTGAGACATTCCACTTGGAAAAACACATTGGGAAGACACTGCTCCACCAAGAGCCTTGGGCTCCATAAGCCCTGATATAAGTAACTTACAGAAAACGACCACGGCAAAACCCACCCTCTGGACACTGAGCCCTTCCCAGGGACACGGAGCCCTCCGAGCCTGCTCCTTGTTAGCTGAGAGAAGACTGGCGGGCACAAGGGAGATCCCTTCAGATGGCCGGGCACAAACCTGGCTGTGAGGTGATCTCAGTGGTTCCTCCTGTAAGAGTTTGGTTAGAAAACCAAATCTGACTGTTACCATGACCCTGAGCGCCAGTCTACAAAACGTTCATACTCATTTACTGCGTGTGACAAGCCCTGTCACCTCCAATGAAACTTGGTCAGAATCCATCGGATTTGCCCATCAGAGACCATGGAAGAACAGACTGCAGCTTTAGAATTACACTCAATAAAACTAAAATGTTTACTTCTTTACAGAGCTCAGCCCCATGCCTTATGGCAAATTCTTTGGCTCTAATTAAAGCTCACAAATCCAATTAGCCAATGAAAAAGGCTTCTCAGGAGATGTTGCTAATCTTCTAGTCACCAGTTTGCTATGGAAACAGCTGCTGTCAAAAGTTTCTGGGAAACAGATGTTCAAGTACCTGATAACAGTACAGTGACATGGCATATGGGAACTAGTTTTTAGCTGGGATGAGTTTTGTATGAAATTAAAGACAAATAAAAGGATACATTTTCTAATTTGGAGGCATTTCACGGCTATCCAGCAAAACCCCTACAAGTATACTCCATTTTCTGCCTTTTTTTTCTTCAAACTGAGCAGACCTTCTTGAGAATTTTGACCTGTGAACACTCGTTGAGCCCCAAAACTCACAATTTTTCTGTAACAAATGGTAACAAAACACCTTTAGCACAGCTAAATAGAGCCTAATAAAGAACAGTAGCAAAAAACTTTTAATAAAAATAATTTTAACAAGTTTTTGCTCACACCTTGTGCAAAGTTCTGGCCATCCATGGGCTGACTGAGATATCAATTGCTTTATAGTTCTGTCCCAAAGCTCTAAAACATTGGCAAGATGAAGTGACGTTGGAGTCTCACTGATAGGTAACAAACAGTGCTGGGACTCTGAAAAGATGATTTCTCCTTATAGGGGCTAAGTGGATGTGGGAATGCTGAAAAGACACAGGGACCGCACTCATCTCAGTGCTTGCTTAAGCTAACACTGTAATATGACACCTTTTTAATAAATTCAAAATGAATGTGTGTTACATGCTGTCATTAGCACTTCCTTACAAAAATCTGGGAGCAGCAAGGAATTTTCTACTCCTTCTATAACAGCTGAAGTCATAATCAGCATTACATGATTAATTAAGTTTTGTTGAAAGGCTAAATGTTAATTTGCTTTCCTCCTCAATTCACCAGCTCTCCTGTATTTCCTGACACACCCCATTATCTGTCTGAGGGCTTTCTGCAGTGACCCTTCCCACGGAAACTGTGATTTTGGGGGCGTCAGCCAGGGCAATGTGCCCATTTTCCCATTGCCAGGGGCACTCACCTCAGGACAGGCGTTCCAGCCCCTCATCAGCAAGGCGGAGATGGGCTTGGGGATGGAGTAGCCGATGGGTGGGCGGATGTGGTGATATGCCATGTCTGCTGCCGCTGCCGCTGCAAGGGACAGTCCCGAGACACCGTGAGCTCCCACAGCCACACGGATCCCAGCGCACACCTGCCCACTGCTGAGACACCCGGCAGGTGTGGGAATGCTAGCCATCCAACCTACGAGTAAAGGCCTGGAGGCTAAAGGAGGCTTTTCCCATCAGACGGGGAGCAGAGGGAGATGCCCATCAGCATGGTCATGGGCCCACCTCTGGTGACAGGTCGGACAGCAGGGAGGACTCATTGGCAGAGGGTCCGGACCCTCCCTCCTTACCATGCTGGCTCTGACCGCGTCCTGCAGCGCTCACAACCTCTAACAGCTCCTGGTGACATCCAGGGGTCAGAACCTCAGGAGTGCAAAGTGCAGCCCTGGAAATGTTGCTCTGCTGTTGTACCCTGCCCCTGCCCCGTCATGGTTTGTGGGCGCTGCCTTGATGTACACACGGAGATGTACCGAGGATGGCTTTGCAATCCCAACACCCATGTGAGAAATAAAAAAGCCTGCGGTCGGAGTGTCTTGTTCCTAGTCCTAGACCTAGATAGGATAGTTCTGTGCTTTTCACCAAATGCAGTATCTTAGCACTTAATAACACACTTCAGTAAGATATTGGTTAAAATTACACAGTGTAGCTAATTTTCTAGTTTAGAGAAATTGAAAATATTAATTCATTGAGCATCTTACCTGGTTTCAGGTGAGCAAATGGAATTTCCCCTGTTAACAGCTCCCAGAGGCACAGAGCATAGCTGAAGACATCAGCTTTGATGGTGTACCTTGTGCACTGGGTGAACACCTCAGGGGCCATCCAGCGCAGGTTCTGCACACCGGGAAACAAAAATCACATATTAGCAGTGTTTGCTTCCTCATACAAGCACTAAATTCCTGTACTTGCATGTTTGTTCTCTTTTGTTTTCTCATTTCCAGCCTCCATCACTACACAAAATCACTGGTAATCTGCCAGGAAAATTTTTCACCTGGCCTGCAAAATCTAGTCAGTGTGTTACCACACATGATATATAACTGTGTTAGCTTGGTGCTATCCCAGCTCCATAGAGCCAGGCTGAGCAGGCTTTAAACATAATAGTAGGGTGAGAATAAAAAAGAATCCCAGGCTCAAGGTCTGGAGACCACATCATATGGTCTGAGATAGACATAGACAGACAGACAGACAGACAGATAGATAGATAGATAGATAGATAGATAGATAGATAGATAGGTGCCATGTAATAGGAATTAACTACTGCTCCAGCTGGCAGAAGTAAAAGCTGGCAGTAGCTGCATTGGGCTGGGTCCTGCTCTCAGGTCTTTCTGCTCCCTGCAGAGCCCCAATTCTGACACTGCTTCACAAGCAACGGGACTCTCCCTGGGGTGATGGGCTCAGACTTTCAGATTCCTTGTGTTCCTTACTCTGCATCCTGCACAGGGCAGGGCAGGGCAGTCCTTGTCAGGTCAGTGTTCCTAGGACAGCCCTTCTCAGCAGAACAGCACCAAGCCCCAGCAAGACCCAGGTCTGAGCAGCAGCCCACACTCGTCACACAGCGAGTGCCACTACAGTGTGCTGAAGAGCTGTAGGGCCTGGTGTAGCACCACCCATCCCATCCCATCCCATCCCATCCCATCCCATCCCATCCCATCCCATCCCATCCCATCCCATCCCACTCACTCATCCCACACCACACTAGGATGATGTGAACATTCCTGGCCATGGAGTGACACACAGGACACATCTATGCTATTAAAACAGAGGAAAAAACTAAAACCAAGATAGAGAAACATTGAGAGAGATCAAATACTACACCAGTCCATCTTTTCCAACAAACATATTTCCAATGTCTTCTTCTCCTAAAGTGTGTTTCCCTGTATGTTTGATATTGATTATGTGGAACAAAAGAAGAAACAAACCCCAGGTTGTTTTGTCATGTTGTCTTCATCCAAGGATTGCAGAAATCGAGATTCTGAAACAGAGCAAGAAAAAGAATTACTGACAGGCCAATACAGACACATGTCTTATTACACAAAAGCTCTGCCTTAAGTACAAGTCCACAGGATCCTCTCAGTCAGCACACATTTAATTTTAGAGAATCTGGGGTTAATTCATAAATGGTTCATAAAAACTCCTTACCTCCGAAATCAGCAACTACTGCATGACCATCCTCATACAGGAGAATATTGTGACTGGAGGAAAAAAAAACAACTATAGGTAATTGTTTGATAGTGTCTTAGAGATGGTGAAAATGTTACAGTTTTTGGGTCATAGCTAAATGTTTGAATTCAAATTACCTCCTTGGGTAGTTAAATGTCTATAAGTGCATCTCATGTTTATTGTTAGAAAGTGCACATTACCCCTGAGAGGGCAAACCCAAAGCTTCAGAAATGATAATGTCAGCTCGAAATCAATATCAGAGCAAAACAGCTTCTGTATTAGTTACAGACAAGTCTAAGAGCTTTGTTCAATATGTGCACTGAATCTCAGTGATGAAGTGACAAAGACGATCATATTTGAATAGAAACACAGTGATGGTCTTCCAACAAAATTGCATGGACTGATTCTGTTTCCTTCTGAGGCTTACATAGGTGGCAATCCCTATTTTATGCTGGTGTATAGAAGAAAAGGAGCAGATCTGAAGAGTCCATATAGAATGGATCACTCTGGAAAAATATATTTGCCTATTGCAAAATGTCATTTAACAGGAAAAGTGTATATAGAATCTATTGAAAATTTATTTACTGATTCAAGGAAGTTACAGCAACTGATTTAATTTTCAGCAAAGAACACAGAAGATGAAGCAGAAAAAAGACCATTTCATAAAATTGTATAATCATAGAATTAGGCTGGAAAAAATCTCCAAGATCACAGAGCCAAACCTTTTACTGCTAATCCAACCTTTGACAGATTTGCATGTAACAAATCCAGAGATAAATTTTAGAAATCAGCAACACAAACACAGGCTTTCAAACAAAGTGGGGTCTTGGGGAAAGACCCACAAGATGCTTCAGCTAGGTCAAGAACTTCCAGTACCTCTGGAGAGGAAGGTTTCCCTACCCCGGTCACTACTCCTTTATGGCACAGGGCTTTGGAAGGGTTGAGCAAATCACAACATAAAAGTGCAGGAATGTGGACCCAATGATGCTGTCATGATATTTATCAAATGCTGACTGAGCCAAGAAAATTCAGAAAAGTGAAAAGTGTACAAAAAATAGAAATGAAAAGGTTGGCAAGAGTTACATGAGGAGGGAAGATGGGAGAAGTATTGATGGTTTCAACAAAAAGCACAACTTGCTTGTATTAGATCTGCAGATAGAAACAAGAACAGTCAAGTGAGGAACACAAATTTTACCAGAAAACAGTTTTAGGACAGAAAAAATTTAAGCTCTCCCAAGGAGGATTCCCACAAATCACTGTCTTCAAGACTTCCACCTTCACCTAAACCCAATCCTTGGGGTGATAAATTTAATAAAAAAATGCAACCGTGACTCTCTTGATTTATATTTGATCTGATTTTAGCTCCCATATGCACTTTCCATCAAAATACTGAAGTGATTTTAGTGTAACATATGAAATTGTCTTGAGACCCCTACCAGATGCCAGATAAAAATATGAATCAAAACAAGGCTGAACTAGAGAGGCTCTTGGAGGCTGCACCCCAGGTTGAGTGTACATGAGCCATACAAAGGTACAGACTTTGCTGTGGTCCTCACTCAAATTTGGCCTCTGTCAGTAGGGACAAAAATCATCACCATGTCTCAGTGTGAATAAACTGCATTGAGCCCTAGCTTCAACTTCAAGCTACTCCAGGATTGTGCAGACCTTGAATAAATCCAACTTGACAAGTCAAGACATAATCAAGACCTAGGTTGACAATTTTTGTCGAGAAGAAGAGAAATCAATTGAAATTCCCTTTCTCTGAGGGCATGCATCAGCCTTGCGTAGAATCACAGAATCTTTGAGACTGAAAGTCTCCAAGACCTCCAAGGTCACCAAGTCCAAGCGATGTCCAATCCCCACCCAGCCCAGAGCAGAGTGCCATGTCCAGCTGTTCCTTGGACACCTCCAGGGATGGTGACTCCACCACTGCCCTGGGCAGCCTCTTCCTATGCCTGATCACCTTTTCAGTGAAGAAATTCTCCCTGATGTCCAACTTGAACCTCCCCTGGCCCAGGATCTCATAAAAAATGTTGAAATGCTCATCTTGGTGCTGAGTGCATTTATGGTCATATCTGAGGGCAGAAAGCAGACTCTGGGAGGCTTTGTCAGTCTGGCACCTCCAGAGAACACTACAGTTACTGATTGTTCTTTTCTAAAGTAAAAACACCCCATAGATTTCTTATTTCTACAAGGCTTGGAAGGTACAGCTTAAAAATGCTGTTATTGCCTCAGTGGCACTTGAACATTTGAAAACCTCAGATGAAAAAGGTACTCTTAAGCTTGTGTTTTGAGAAATACAGCAAGAAAAATCCAAGCTGAACTGAGCTGGCAGAAGACTAATACTGAGTTCAGCAGAATCAGAAATTAATTGTCTTCTGTTAAGGTCACACAGGGATTGAAATGGTGAGAGCAGGCATTGTTCTCTTCATGAAACCATGGAAGGAAGAAAACAAGGTAAGAACAAGGAGTGTGCAATCATCCTGGCTTTGTGAAAGGATGTGGTTCTGGGGTCGGCCAGGTATGGAGGCTTCTCTCTCCCATGGCAAGTGACAGGCACAGCATGTCCCTTTCCCAAGGATTCGGGCCATTAAAAGATCCTTCTGCCTTTAACATGCTGCGGGTGTACTGAAGAGCAATGGATATTTTAAGAATTCACAAGGGGTATCTCAACAAAGAGGAGTCGCAGACTCCATCCCCATTACCAGCAGGCTGCCATCCTCTCTTTCATCTCCCTCACCAAGCAGCTCTCAGAAGTGTTCGCACATAGCTACAGCCATCAAATGCAGGTCAGTCGCTCAAAGGCTTGCTCCAGCCATGTTCAGCTGTTATGGCTTAAATTAAACTGATACTAAAATGGTCTCTCTTTTATTAAAGTGTTATAATCATTGTGGCTGCCATCCCTTACCGTGGTGTAAGTAGTAATAAGCTGATGCATGTCACCATTGCTGATAGCTGTCAGGAGTGAAAAGAAAAATAAAACTCCCAATTATTCTTCAAATGGAAGGATAACCCCTTTTCCAGGGTAGAGACATGAAAGATTAATTTTCTTCTCTATTCTGTCAAGCCATATTGCTGATTTATTTAATGCATTATGTGCGGTGCATTAGATTTCAGAACTCACAAGGGTGGTTATGAGTTATGTGAAAATTTAAGGTAAAAAATATGAGGCTCCTATGAAGCCACTGGCAAAACTTAACATGGAATTTCACTCTTAGTCTTTCTCTTAAGTTATTGCAAGGATTTTCATCTGATAATTGTGTCTGTGGGTTGGCTGGGACTCATGCTGCAAACACAACCCTGCTCTTGCACTAAAGTTTCAGAAGCTGAGCTCTCTCAGCAGCATACCTCAATGGCACCAACTACCCTACAGCAAATTATCTTCTGACCCTCACAAATATGATCTCTATGAGTTCTGTGGGGCAATTACATTCTTTTCGGCTCTCTAGGGAGATACTGGTTTGGATTTTCTTTTGTGGAATTCATTATTTAAAATTCTTCAGCGCAGGACTGTTCTAAGAGCGACCAAGGCACGGAGCTGAACTGTGAGGTCTGAACCATGGAGCTGAACTGGTCTGAGCCATGGAGCTGAACTGGTCTGAGCCTTGGAGCTGAACTGGTCTGAGCCTTGGAGCTGAACTGGTCTGAGCCATGGAGCTGAACTGGTCTGAGCCATGGAGCTGAACTGGTCTGAGCCTTGGAGCTGAACTGGTCTGAGCCTTGGAGCTGAACTGGTCTGAGCCATGGAGCTGAACTGGTCTGAGCCTTGGAGCTGAACTGGTCTGAGCCATGGAGCTGAACTGGTCTGAGCCATGGAGCTGAACTGGTCTGAGCCATGGAGCTGCCCCGGTCTGAGGCATGGAGCTGCCCCGGTCTGAGCCATGGAGCTGAACTGGTCTGAGCCATGGAGCTGAACTGGTCTGAGCCTTGGAGCTGAACTGGTCTGAGCCATGGAGCTGAACTGGTCTGAGCCTTGGAGCTGAACTGGTCTGAACCATGGAGCTGAACTGGTCTGAGCCATGGAGCTGAACTGATCTGAGCCATGGAGCTGAACTGGTCTGAGCCTTGGAGCTGCCCCGGTCTGAGCCATGGAGCTGAACTGGTCTGAGCCATGGAGCTGAACTGGTCTGAGCCTTGGAGCTGAACTGGTCTGAACCATGGAGCTGAACTGGTCTGAGCCATGGAGCTGAACTGATCTGAGCCATGGAGCTGAACTGGTCTGAGCCTTGGAGCTGCCCCGGTCTGAGCCTTGGCCGCCCAGAGCAGTCCCGCGGGCTGCAGCAGTCGGGCACAGGGCTCTCGGCTCCTGTCCCTGCCTCGACAGCAAGGCTGTCTCTCAGAGCAGCACAGGTTTGCAGCCTGGGAGGAGCCTGAGCAGGGATGCAGGTGTGTGAAGGACACTCAGAAGGAAAGCAGAGGATGCCGTTCCAGTGTGCCTGCTGCTCTCAGGGCGGACAGAGCTAAGGACCACGCTTTGGCTTTAGCAAAAGGATCATTTTCATCTCCAGTGTTGCAATCAATGCAGTTCAGGTATTTCACCCCTGTTGCTGAAACGCATAAGGCTTTTCATCGCTAGAACAGCAAGAAGAGGCTTTTCCCTGCAGACCCCGAGGACTCAGCGCTCCCACTCGGATACCACCAAAGAGATGGATGAGTGCCCAGTCCTGTGCAAGATCAGCTCCCAGAGGGCAGCAATCACAGCTGCTTTTAGCTGTAACAAATGAGCCAAGCAAACCAAGAAACATGGGAACTCAGTGACTATGGGGAAATATTTAAAGAGACAAAGCAAAGGGAAGGAGATGAAGTGATGAGGGAACATGGCCAAGTGCCCTTTGACAGCAGGTGCTAGTCTGAAGTGGAGCACTGGAAAACAGAGATTCAGAAAAACAAGCAGATGCAGGAAAACATTGCTTTTCAGTGACTGCAGCCTTCAAGGACAATCACAGTTTGGCAGTGGTGACTCGTAGGGGCTTGTATAAAACCTCTGAGATTATTTTCAGTTGAGTGCTAATGAGACACTATGGGGTTAGAGGAGACTGCAGAGTGCCCCTGTGGCTTTGAGCTTTCATGTCCCTTGAATTTTTAGGTTAAAGACAGAAACTGACCTGTTCAAATCCCGATGTATGATGGGCTGTGTGAGATTGTGGAGGTACTCCATGCCTTTGGCCACATCTACAGCAATGATTAATTTAGACTGCAGGTCAAGAATTCTGTATTTCATTAAAAAAAAATTACTTGAAGTTAATAAATCATTGAAAATTATTCTTATCTGTAAATCACAGAACTTATAAAACTGTTTTGCATACAAAATAATGTTATATAATCTATGTAAAGTAACTCTATATATTGGAAAACAATGACAATAGCAACTTCGTGATTACTTCTCAATTTACCTAGTACACCCAACAAACTGAACCAAAGCTCAACATTTTCTAGTGCGTTCCTTTCTCTGTTGCCTTATACTGAAAGGAATATTTACATCAGCATAGATTCCCTGCTCTTGCAAATTCTGTACGGCAGGCCCGTGTGGAGGATGAGGGCAATACCTCTTCTGCTCATGGAGCAGGGAGAAGAGCGATCCCCCAGAGATGTACTGAGTGACGATAGCAAACTGGCTGGGGTCATCCAGGCACGCTCCCACAAACTGGATGACACAGGGATGGTTCAGTCGGCAGAGAATGGAAACCTCACGGCAGAACATGTCCACATCAGATTTGGAGCAGTAGGTGTTGGCTCGATAACTTAGAATTAATGTGAAAGGAAGCAGAAGGCAGAAGTATTATAAAATATGGGCTTTTTTAATACTTCAGTCTAGGTCATTGACCAAACAGGATGGAAAAGCCTGACAAACTTACCGTTTGATTGCAACAATTTTATTTCTACATTGTCCCTTATAGACTTTTCCAAAAGACCCTAAAATGGTTTAAAATAAATAAGCAAAAATATGTTTGTTATGAACATCAAACATTTAAAGTGGATGCACTTTCATTTCTGGTACCTGAGCCGATAATCTCGTGGAACTCTATCTCAGAGAGCTGAAGGTGAAAGTGAGACGGCAAACCAGCGCGGAGGAGGAGGACGTCAGCCTTTTCTGCAAGAGAAACACTCATCCTGTTTGTAAAACATGGGTCAGGGAGGATCAGGCATTAAAGCACTGAACTTCAGAACCCTTCCACTGGGAAAGCTGATTTTTCCCAGTAAATTGACTGCTAATCCTGCTCCCTTCCGCAGCAAACCCCAGGGACAGACACATCCTTGCAATGCCACAGTTGCCTTGGGCAGTCCTGGCTTTGGCACCGTGTCAGCCACGAGCGCTGTCCCACCTGCCCAAACTCTGCCTGTGCCAGGGGATGGCAGACAAAATTCCTTACATGGAGAGTTAATTCCTTTTTTCTGTGTAGCCAGCACTCATTGCTGCTGCTGGGGATGCCATTCCAGAGCTGACCAGCTCTTAGTGACATGAGGAATCTAAACTTTGCAATTAAATTTAGTTGTCAAATGTCTCTATCTTGTTGATCTCTTTAGTTTATTACTATAAAGTTTATCAGAATATTTCTAAATGGAATATTTTGATGCTGCTATGTAAAGGATGCAAGGATTTGGTTATATCCAAAGTGAACATTAGAAGTGGAAAATGTGGAAAATTTAAAGTATCACCAAAATAAAAAAATTAAAAAAAAAAAAGAGAGAGAAAATGAAATATCTTAAAATACAAATATTTGTCTGAATGTTTGAATGTTTTATCTGTATTTGTTTCAGGGTAACACAAATTATTTTTTGATAGAATTTTTCTTGTAAGGATAATGCAGGCATTTTACTGTGTGATTTAATATTATATTTATTTGCATTCATGGATAAGTGGGTATTTCATTAGTGCTATTTCACATCACAGCCTTTTTTCAAAGAAATAAAAAGAAATTTTTTTTTTAAAGTAAATGAAAACAAGGCAAATACAGGAATTGTCATTATGCTGAGTAACAAAACTAAGTATATTGTTTCCTAAAATTATCCCAGGGAAATAGGACAATGAGCCATAAAAATTCCAAGAATAATGAATCCTATGTAGGATATTCAGGCTGACAAACACATTGGATAAAAAGACCTCAAAAGTTCAAGTTTTCCCTTGCCGTTGCAAATACCTTTTGTCATGCTTTTAATCTTCCCTAGAGGGGATGGCACTGACACGTAGGAACCATCTGAAATAAAGAACAGAGTGGAATTTATGGAGATCAACGACAGCATAAGTGACGATGCTGATAAATTAATGGATGAATGAATAGTAAAGGGTGAGAATTCAGATAAATGCTCAATCACATGTGACGGGCGCAGGTTTGGGCTGGGATACAGTTAATTTTCTTCACTGTACCAGGCACAGCAGATCAGGGTGTTGTATCAGCGCAGCCTTGAAGGAAGCTGTGAATGGCTTTACTGACTGCTGCAGAATGGTGTCGACTCGCAGGTATTAGGGGGGCCAATGCAGCCTCGATTTCCACTCGATTTTGTTAAGGAACTCTGGCCAGATTCCCAAACTGGGCTGGGAGCATACTGCGTTGTTAATTCACTGATGAGACTTCCCCAAAGGCCTCAGCTTTCTCCATATACCAGAAATTTCATCCCCTTTTCTCTGCTCATGTGGGAGCCAAGTCCTTCTAGAAATCAGCATTACAAAATATCCCTGGGTGTGCTAATTGCTTGCCAGAATAATTTCCATTACACCTGTAACCTTAGTCCCCTAAAGATTTACATATACTGAGCTATACTACACCTAAACCTGGAACAGGCCAAATGATTCAGGGAGCAGATTGATGCTGCTCTGGCTGTGGGATCCTCCTGTTTTCACACCTGGAGCAGAACGTGACCTGGACAAGGTGCAGGGCACAGCATCCTCATCCTCTCCGAAGCAGTGCTCCAACACATGGCCAAAGGTTTTGTTTAATCTCACTTCCTGGCTCTTGCCATTTAGTCACCAACACAAATTAGTATTTTCACAGCAAAATGAGTAATTAATTCTTCCAATGGGGGCACTAAGTATCCAATGATATTAAAAAGTACGAAGGGGGTTGTGTGCAGAAAGATTAAATGTCAACAATCAAAGAAACATCACGACTAAACAGCACAAAAAGAACAACTATGGAAGGCTGTTCAGGACATGAAAAGGTGAGAGCAATAATTGACAGAGACTGATCTTCAGCTCACAACTTTGGGCTCTTCTTTCTAGGAGTAAAGCAAACTGACAACTTTAAATAACAGAAAATTAAATTAAGTGTACCCAGAACGTGGTGAGTCCCATGACAACAATTTCATTTGTGCCAGACAGGACTGACCCAAAGCTCTCTGACATGGGTGGAGCATTTCCAGAGATTCCAGCAGTCTTTGGATTGGGCCCCTTGGCTGGAGAATAAAATGATTGCTGAGCCCATACCTCCTCCAGGCTGGGAGTATTCATTGCAGGGGGATTCATCCTGAGGTCTCTTGTAATGCTTCAGGAGGGTCACAATGGCATCATGACCTATGAAAGAAAGGGGAAATACAAGGACTTGCAGATAACTCAATTTTTTAAAAGAAATTAATTTATACAAATTCAGGGGATTTTTTAAAAAAAATTACAACGTGCCTATAAAATATGCAATGACATGGTGATGCTAATCTAAACCTACTGTGATTCTTGTAGAAATATAGGAAATTTCTGCCAGCAAAGACAACCATGTCATTTTCATAAGTCCACCTACTCCTAAAATGCTAGACATGGCAAAGGAGAAACCTGCTGCAGAAATCCTGCAATGGAAGTTGACAATAGTCTTCAGTGGACCTGACAAGGCAAACCAGTGCCTGTAAGCATTGTTTTTGGAGTCCTAACTTGAAGAAATTTATACATGGATTGCTATGGACGGAAGCTACGCTCACCCCTGCCCCTTGCGAGGCACTAGCCGGCACTGGGGCCACCTGCTCAGGTGTTTGATGCACAAAGCTCTGCCTGGCAGCATTTCAAATTCTTTCCTAAATCTTTCCAGGATGAGTTTTCCCTCAATAATTTCACATGTGTTATTTTGCCAAATCTCAGGTTTTGAGAAGCCTTGCAGAATCATAGTTTTGATGAAAGGCACTAAAATAAAATCCCAGAAGTTACGGATTCAGAAACAGGATGGAAGTTCCTGCCTGGCTGTACATGCAGGACAATATAACAGGAACCTCGGAAGATGTCTCACTTTGGTCCATATTTGCAAGAATTCAAGATTACTGACTGATTCATCATTCCTCACAACGTTCGGCAATAAAATGAAAAGCTGTGCACATGCCAGAGGAGGGACAGCCCCTGCTGCACAGGCTGCATGTCTTGTGTTTTGGCAGCACAGAAACACTCCTCTTCTTGAGCTTGTGCTGGATTGAACTGATGTTTAACAGAGATCTGAGTTGACAGATCAAAGGGCTGGAGTTTATAACCCCTTGTGCCATTCCTGGGGAGCAGACAGTGAGAGCACTCTCTGTAGGCATTGATGGGTTATTTTGCAGGGTTATTTTGTTCCCATGCTACCCTCTCCTTCCTAAACAGCTCCTGTGGATTTTGTAGCAGAAACTAGAAAACTGACATACCTTTCTCATAAGCCCACATCAAACAGGTCTGCTCATCCTTTTCTCCACTGGACCTGCTGGGATCACAAGCTACGAGATTCATATCAGCTCCATTATCCAGCAAGAACTGCACAAGGCGAATGTGGCCGTGGTAGCAAGCACAGTGCAGTCCTGGAACATCAGAGAAGTGTGGGGAGCACAGCTGTCAGAACATGGCAATATGACTGCAGCAACAACTGCAAAGTGCAAATTGATTTCCTTGAAAAACAAATATATTGTCCAAAAAATACCTGAGGCAAGAGGTGAAAGTTAAACATTAAGGCTGCAAGAACCAATCTATTGCCTCTGCACAATGTGCCACCATTTCCTCTGCCACCTGCAAACCACATTTAACAACTCTGTGTGTGAGAAAAAGTGAGTGGAAACAAAGGCAGCTATTTGTAGTGGAGACAGGAAGGTGTGCAGCCCTTCAGGCACTATATCCCAGAAGCCTATCCCCTTGCCAAATAATTTCTAACACTGCTTAGAACCCTCACTATGGGAGGAACAGTTGCACCAGGTTTTGTTACTCATATACACCCTAACAAGCCTGGTGCATCCTCTCTGAAGTCTTATCACTTCTATGCTTCCTGTAAAAATATTTAAAGAAAGCTGTACTCTGCCTGAAAGGTACTTGGGTTCTGGAATTACCCTGGAGATCCTGATGGTGTATGGCTTCCCAATATTTTGGTGCTGGTATTTGCCCTCATACACAATAAGTACGATGATGTTACCTGTGTGCCCATCTCTTCCCTGGTGATTGATGCTTACAATATTCTGGTCAAGAAGGAACTTGACAAGTTCTATGTTCTTTCCATAGGTGCAAGCACTGCAGAAGTAAAGGGAGTGGTGAGTGCTATAGTGCATAAAAGAAGTGCTTTGGGTAGCCAAAAATTTACAAAGAATTACATAGAGATAAAAATGCAGTAATAAAGAATCTTTAGAAATGTGCAAATGTTTGATTAATCCACCAAAACATACTAATTTTTATTGTTTCAGAAACAATCTAATTATTGCTGAATCACCTAATTTTGCACAGTTGTGCAAACAGTCTGTGTTGCAAAATGCCTCTTAAATAGCCCTTTACAAACTCACAGCATCCCAACCAAACCATGTTCTGCCGCCTGGTTTCTCATTCAGAGTACCTGGCTCCAGCAGACGTCCAGGTAGAACAAGCTCTGAGCTCAGCTCCCAAGCTGGACAAGGAGAGGAGCCATTGTCCATACAGGTGTTGGGGAACCTGATTTTCTAACCTTCCGTGCTCTCTCTTTCTCTCTCTCTCCTTGTTCACTGCCTGGTTCTGCCTCTCACTTCATGCCCTCTCATGTACCTCACGTTACAAACTCGCCCTCCCTGCTGAGCTCCCTGCTCGCTCTGTCCCTCACCTGGCTGCTGGTGAGACATTTGTAATTTTGGGTGCTGTGCCGCACGCGGGTGCGAGTGGAGCTCTATTGATAATGGCATTTGAACACCTCACCTGTGGAAAGCTGTTTCACTGAATATGTTTTCTTTAGTGAGACTTTCTGTTCCTGAGAGTTGAATTATTTCCTTGACAACTTCAAACTTTCCATTGTAACAGGCACTGAGGAAGAAGCCAGAACAGAGCTGTTAGCAAAAGCAGCCTTCCCACGAGCCCCAAACCCATCAAACACTGCTCTGGGCACTCACAGGTGTAGGGGTGTGTCTCCGTAGATATTCACCACATGGGGCTGCACTTCAAAGCTGCTCTGCAGTAAGAACTTCACAATATCATGGTGCCCAAATCGAGAGCAGAAGTGCAGAGGAACATGATCTTCGTTGTCCTGAGCATTCACTGCCAATTGACCCAGAAAGAGACCACAGAAAGGATTTTATCCTTAACACAGTGTGTTTGGGGTATTTAGTATAACTTTATGTGTTGTATCTATGCATTTTGAAACCTCCTGGCAAAACATTTCTGGACATATTTGTTTAGAATTGAAATTTCTGTGATCTTTCAGATATCATACCCACAGGGCTCTGTGCTGTCTGCAGTGCACTGTCAAGGTGATTTTCAGAACTTGGGGCATAACTGATTTCTTCCAGCTGCAAACTTATTGAATGTTTTGATGAAGCTTTCCATGAAGGAATCATGAGTAATCAATGACCCTTAGAGCAATTTTGAAGCAAAAGTAAGAT
Organism: Acanthornis magna; assembly: GCA_036785705.1. NCBI lineage: Eukaryota > Metazoa > Chordata > Aves > Passeriformes > Acanthizidae > Acanthornis > Acanthornis magna. The sequence goes on along the minus strand of JAWUZG010000058.1, from coordinate 18,267,837 downwards.
AATAACAACATCAACAGAACTGGGAATGTCCAGGCAGCACAGAACTGCTGGCATCTACCGATAGTAGCAAACAATTTTAAGGGCAGTTGCATGGAGTGTCCCTGGAGGATCCTTGATCTGCAGATGGGAATTGTTTGAGACTGCCAGCTGTCATGTCCCACATCCATCCAGGGAGCACATTTCTTTTCTATGCTTTTCTTATAATGTGTGGTTGGGCTGGAGAAGGACTTTGGCCATTGTTAGGCTGCAAATATTCTTTATTTCAGCAGCATTCTGACGTTTTCAGCCTATTTCAGTGGTCACTGCTTGCTTTCAGCCACTGTGGTTTTGGGCTGACTAGCGAGTCACATTATGTTAAAAGAAATAGTTCAAGTTTGTGACCCCAATTACTGGTCTGCACTGAACAGTGCCAAATTTATTCAGGTTATTTCCTCAATTCCTTTCATTCCTGGGCACTAAAGACTTATTCCTCCACTGCTGCATTTATAGCAAGTTTCAAAGTGTGCTACTTTGAGAGCAAAAGGCTTCCTGCTTCCAGTCTCCCTTTTCTTTTTTCTGTGGTGAAGATTCTGAGTTTAAAGCAAAGGACCTGAAAGGGTGCCCCAGATTCTTTCCTTTTGGAATAAACTCTCTAACAGAGCACAAAACTCCCACTGCCTTGTTATGATGAGAGAACATCTCTTTTTCCCCCTTTATTATAATTATATCAGCTCAGTGCACACACATCGAGGCTGAAATACCCTGAGCTTGCTACTGAAAACAGCACACACAGACCTGACCGTGCTGCTTCCCTCCATGCTTTTTTACTGTGTGAGGAGGATGTGAGGAGGCAGGACTGACAGGGAACACGGTAAATTGATGTATTACAGAGCACTACATTTCCAAGTCATGTACTGTTCCTTTCCAAAAACCATTTCTGTCTCTTACTCTGAGGATAAGAACTAATTTCTAAATAATTTGAACATTGTTCAGTATTTCATGGAACTATAGAACAGCGTGGGTTGGAAGGGACCTTGATCTTTAAGGTCCCTACCCAGGGGCAGGGACACCTCCCACCATCCCAGGGCACTTCAAACCCTGTCCAGCCTGGCCTTGGGCACTGCCAGGGATCCAGGGGCAGCCACAGCTGCTCTGGGCACCTGTGCCAGGGCCTGCCCACCCTCACAGGGAAGAATTTTTCCCTAGTATTTAATCTAAGCCTGCCCTCTGTCAGGGTGAATCCATTCCCCTCGTCCCGGCACTCCAGGCCCTTGTAAAGAATCTCTCTCCATCATTCTTTCAGTCTCCCTTCAGGTACAGGTGAGAACGTCTGCATTAATAATCACAATATGTATAACATGTGACCTCTAAGTTATAACATTTATATGTCTTTGTGGGCTGTGTCAGCAGTGTACACAGACACACCTGTGACACACCTGTGACACACTGTGACACACCTGTGACACACCTGTGACACCTGTGACACACCGTGACACACCTGTGACACACCTGTGACACACTGTGACACACCTGTGACACACCTGTGACACCTGTGACACACTGTGACACACCTGTGACACACCTGTGACACCTGTGACACACCGTGACACACCTGTGACACACCTGTGACACCTGTGACACACCTGTGACATACTGTGACACACTGTGACACACCTGTGACACACTGTGACACACCCGTGACACACTGTGACACACCTGTAACACACCACGACACACCTGTGACACACCTGTGGCACACTGTGACACACTGTGACACACCTGTGGCACAGGTGTCACGGCAGTGGAAGAGCAAGGCTGGAGTGTGGCACATTTGTGCCTTCAGCGTTACAGAAACAACAAAGTGAGAGGGAGCAGAGCAAGAGCCCAGCAGAACCACCAGCTGCACACTGACATCAGCCACAGGAGAAAAGATTTTGAATTGAATACATGCAGAGCATAAGCAAAGAAGAGCAGTGTCACATCCTGATGGACATCACTGTGAGGCCACCTGGGCGAAGCACGCGCCAGCTCCCAGAGCACCCACAGTGTGCTGAGACCTGTCCAGCCCATCGTGTCTTCACACAGGCACTTTCTCTGACGGAAAACGTCCCACAGTGAAGAGTAGGAAGCTTGCGGAGCATAATAAATCACGTGCTAAAAAGATCTGCTTTTCTGTGGAATTCCAACTTCTATATTAATTATTTTAAATAATAAAATTACTTACTGCATAATTTTGACCTACAACCCTTCTCCTGCACCTCATTCACTAGTTCCCTGTGCATTTAAGTCACTTTGACTACAGATCCTCACCACATGGCCACATGTCTCCTGCCTGGATGAATGTCTAAATAGTGAGCCACCTCTGTATATTAATTTTGATTTTGTTTTCTGCTTCTGTTTTTCACTTTTAACTTATTACTGTAAATAGACTAAATGTGAGATGACAAACCAGCATACCTGAGGAAAACTATCCAACTGCTGTTTTCTTGTTTCAGCTGCCCAAAAATGATACATAGACATATACATACAAAGAGTGTGTGCTACAAAGCTAACACTCTGTCTACAAAACACAATGTTAACTATGATTTTCAAATATCTTTTCTTACCATCAACTTTGCTTCCCTCTTCCATCAAAAGCTTTGTGATGTTGAGAAAGCCTTTGGCAGCAGCCAGATGGAGAGGTCTGTCCCCAACTTCACCACTAGCGTTCACATCGGCTCCAAATTTCAGTAAGAGATGGGTCACCTAATTAATTAATGTTAATTGAAATATCACATGAAAGTAAAACTTTGAGAAAACCAGTAAAATATTGCATTGGGTAATACTAAATGTGAACATCTCTGTATAGTTAAACCTAGGAGAAGAAATTCAATAGAAGACTATTTTTTAAGTTACATGTCTATAAAAACATTAAAACTCTCAAAAGCAAGTGCACATTCATTCTCATAAATGTTCTCTATGGTGAATGGACACCAGACACATTTGTTTGAATAACCAATCAGCATAATAAAGTCCCTCAAAGACCCCAGAAGCCAGAGCTGTGGCTCTTGTCTGATCAATCTCTTAACCCAGAGCCCCGTGGAGCTCTCGGCATCATCTCACAGGACGGACAGGCTGTTCTGGAGTGGCTTGTGGCAAACGAGCAAACTGATCTCTCAGCCCCACAGAAGCGTTTCCTCTGGAGGATGAGGCACACAGACACGAAAGCAGCACCCTGGGGACAGGTCCCTGGCTGTCCCAGCCCTGCTCCCACCCAGCCGCAGGGCAGAGCTCTCCAGTCCCTCCAGTCATGGGTGCCTTCAAAAGCTTTCCCTAGGCAGCTCCTCAGTGCACTCCAAGAAACGTCACTGGAATGGAGAAGATGCTCTGCCTAGAGGTCATCCTTTGAAACTTTAAAACACCCCAGAACACAAGGCTTTTAGCCAAAGCAAGACACAGGGAATACTTGCATAAGCCAAACAGGCTGATTGTCACAGGTCACATAAAACAGCTGCTCAGGGCTAACGACTGAGCTGTGGATCAGCCATGTATCAACTGTCCTGTCCGAATACACAGAAGAAAGAGAGTTGGGGGGTCAGTGTCAGCTTTGGTCAGAGCTCCAGGCTGTGTTTCAGTAAGTCTGTGATCTGTGTGAATGGAGCGAGCTCAGCTGCTCCAATTGTGTGCACAGCACCTCAGGGAAAATCCTGCTCTCTGAATGACCATTTTTTCCTGCTAATTGAAAAGTTTGTTGATTCCTAGGAAAGCCAATAGAATTGCCATTTAATTGTTACAGGAAAGTGACATTGACTTCCTCAGAGAGGTTCAGAAAGCACATTCACGTTTCCCAGGCAATCTCGGACATGGGATGAATGAACAGCAGAAGAAAACCTCTGGGCTTATCAAAGCCCACTAAAGAACCCTTGGTTTCAAGAGGTCTCAAGGGGAAAACATCAATTTTCTCTGGGGTCTAGTACAGAGGATAGAAGTGTCGAAACTTTCTGTTGATATTCAGACTGCTAGGGCAAGCAGAGATGTGTAGTTACACAGAGTGTACCTTCAGTGTGTGAGGCTTCTGCATGGAAGGACCCTCTGGAACGAGAGGCAAAAGTGTGTACCAAAAAACCTACAGGTGCCTTGGTCGCCCTGCCCAGGCTCTGAATCTTCCATTAATTACCTGCTCATGGCCATAGTAGGCAGCAATGTGCAGCGGGGTGAAGAACACTGCATCCTGCACGTTCACGTAGGCACCGTGCTGCAGGAGAATGTCCACAGCCTGCAAGGAAACCAACAGCACATCCCAGTTAGGAGCATTGCATTTATGTGCTCAGCTGGCAAAACAGGACTTTGAAACCTCACGCCTCCAGTTTAAAAAAAGTCAAACAGCCCCAAACAAACAAATTCTAAAAGTGCAGAGCTGTGTGTAAAACTGATTCACTTATGATACTTTAACTGAACGCTGAATGCCACTGGTGCTTTATAAATAAGTCTGAACATCGGTGTGCCAGTAAAAGAAATGATTTATGAAGTAAGAGGCACAGAAATAGCTGTCTGGATTGTCTCAGAACAACCTTTAATTTTCTTTTAGCCATTATGAACAAGGAGCTGTAAATAAATCACAGTTTTTAAAAGTGAAAAAGTCACACAAAAGGAAAGATCCTTTTAAATGTAAATGTGTGAAGGTAAATCCTCAAACATAATTCCCTCAGCATGGAAAGATTTCGTTGTATTTTAGAAGATAACAGGTCTTTGGCTTCAATAAATAACCCTAAGTGTTTTATTTTAAATTTCTACTTTTTTTGGTCCTTCAGGAGGCCCATGCTTTTCTGGAAATCTGTGAACTCTCAAGCACTGTCTTGCTGCAGAGCTGTCAAAACAGGAGCCTGAATGAAACCACTTTGGGTTCTACACTGAAGCCCGAGGGCTCCTCGCTTTTCTGAAGCATGAGGGAGCCTTTGGGTAACGAAGGGCTTGCGATGGGCATTACTTCTGAAGTTCTACATATCATTTTGATGGATGCAAATACGTGAATGTCATGATGACGAAAGACGCTGGACCACGAGTCACCCACAGCGCCGTGAGGATCTGGGATTGGACTGGCGAGGATGGGGAAGTGGCCAGCCCTGCACTCCTGCACTACGCTGTTCATATCTGAACCTGCCCACGAAGGATGCCAGCCAACACCAGCGGCAGTGATGCACATCTGTCACCTGCTCGCTAGGCTGAGACCCCCAAATCATGTCACACGTGCAGCACCAAGGACAGTCACGTCAATCCAAGTTCAATCCATGTCACTCCCGAGTGCTCAGAGAACACAAACTGTTCCCAAGCAACATCAGTGTACAGGGGCTCTTTCCTTACTCTATTTAAATGAAAATAATTTTTTCCATGTGACTGCCTGAAGATATTTTCTGCATAAGGTCAGTTCCTTGACATACATAAATGTCTCCATTTCCCATTAGTTTTAACCATTTTTCTATGGCACCAGCTATAACTTCCCCTGGAGGCAGCGCTGCAGGGCCAGGTCTGATTATTCCCAAGGGTGGAAGCTCAGCATTGTCCCTGGAATGGTCTCATTGCTGCATCATTCTCATTGTGATCCCCTCTCCCTCTTTAAATACACTCAGAATTTCCCTTCCTAAATGTCACATGTGTTGACATCCTTTTGCTGTGGATCCTTTTTCTGCAGATCTCAAAAAAGCATTTGACTACACAATAAAAATCTTAAGGAAGATCCCCTGACCCCTTTGGAGAAGCTTCTGGCTCTTCTATCAACTGAGGGACAGCCCAGCAAAAGGCACTCATGGGAGGGGTGGGAATATGTTCAGGTGGTAAATAAAGAACACACTCAGCCATTTAGCTAACGCAGCTGCTTGGTTAACACAGCTGAATCCCTCCACTGTGTATCCTCTGCCTGCCCAATTTTCATTAATTTGGTGGGCCAGAGGTGGGAACACAGAGCCAGCTAGCCTGGGATTTAATGGTTCGGTGGCCTTCAAGTGATTCATGTAAGACATTTTTCAGCCAACTACCATCATAAAACTGAAGTTCTAGCTGCTGTCTCTGAAGAGATATGTTTGGGCTGGTAGCTTTTACATGAATATGGCTAGAACTTCTTTGGATCAGCTTAATTTAATTTAGCCATGAACTCTGAGGTGGTAACACACTCGGGGATGTGACCACAACTCCAATTCTCCTTAATCCCTTTGGGAGCTGGAATTCAAAATTTAGATTCATCTCAAAGCTTTCAAGGTGGATCTTAAAGATGAAAAAAACTGTGTTGAGCGATGTGGATCCGTCTCTGATGATGAACATAAAACTAGATGGGTTTTGACACATTTTCCAGGCTGCAGCCATGGCAGCTGTGCTTGCTGCTTTGTGATCTCCTGATAAATAGAATTTTGTGCATTGTACGAAGCAAACTGCATTCAAGTGTAAATGATGAGAGGGGTACAGAGACAGGCTTGATAGTCTCACAGGCAAGACATCTTTCTAAGAAAGAAAAAAGGAGTTTTAGAAAGCGTTGAAAGCTGTCACAGGCATTACAAGTAGGAGGGGATGCTGGAGGGATGTGCAAGGAGAGAAACACTTCAGAAACTAATGAGAAAAAAAGGGATTTTTATCCTCAGGAGGCACACTGTGAGTGGAGATGCAGCTTGTACCCCAGGAGACATTCCCAAGCTGCAGAAAAGGAGCTGGACGGGCTGGGCAGAGGCAGCCAGCAGCATCCCAGTGGGGCTCACACCGGCACAGCCTGGAGAGCAATGCTTCCCTTTGCCTTGGACAACTAATTGTGATTTCAAAATAATACTTTGGTCAATTTGTACAATAGTCTTACTTTGTAATTTTTCTTAAAATTCTCTTACAAAAGGTTTATTCAGGAGTTTTTTGAACACTCAAATCAATGATGTTCACTTCAAAGACAATTAATTAAGCCACTCTAAAGGTTAGAAGGAGTCAACAAAAAACCCCATGAGACAGACACAAGGACTTTGTGTTTTGGACAAGGGCAAGGGATAAAAACTTGACTAAGAAAGCAAGACCAGTGATTACTGACTTTTTAGCAAGTAAAATTTAAATGAGAAGACAATTTCAGCAATTAAGGCCTTTGCACAGTGCCACGCTCTGTACAGCCTCACACTGAAATATCTACAGAATCCCCAAGAAGAGACTCCTTCCCTTTTCTGCAGCAGATCCCTGGCACAAATACACAGCTCAGAGCCTCAGGTGTGCAGGAGCAGAAATTGAGTGGCACTGGTTCATCCTACCTGAGACCCTCCATCCAGCTCACCCACAGGTGCTGCAGTCTCTGAGTGACAATTTTAATTTACAGCATGAAATAGGTAGTGACATTGGCTTTCCAAGGTGTTAACAGTGGACAGCACATAAATGTGGATGAGGCCCCATGCATTATTTATTTAGCAATGACCTCTCTGGACTGGAAACATTTCATGTTTTCAAAATAACAGTCTTAATGAGTTATTTATTCAATTTCTTGAACTTATTTGCTGATGTTTCTAATAAGTTTATGATTTTATTTAATAATTTTTCATTACTTTTTATTTTTCTCTTATTTTTTATATTTTCTTTTTAATTTTTTTCATTAATTTTTCATTCTTTTCATAGAGAACTGTAATTTCCATTAAAAATTTCAAACAAAATCAGCAAACAGCATAGTTTTGGTGAAGTACAGTACGGCCCCAAGTCACAGAGAACATGAAATATTTATATAGCCCACTGGCTCAAATGAACTGCAACATGCCATTGATGCTGATGGCCTTGTCCCAGAGAGTGGGTTCAGTGGTTTCAGGTGTGGTGATGAAGCAAAGTCTAAGGTAGACTCTTCAGGGAAATGGGGAAAAAAAGCATCTTTTTTTCTCTGTTCTATCTTTCTTCTAAATATAGCCGATTCTCTCCTATAGTAAAAAACTATGTTGCATAGATGGAGATATATACCTCTGCTACTTACTGAATGCTATAAATATTTATTTACCTTATTTCAATTATGGATGAGAAAAAAAAATCAATTTCCTCTTTCTTAATCTTATTGCAATTATTAGGGGGGGGTTGAAAAAATTATTCCATGTTTCCATGAATATTAATGAAATTGTGGACAAAACAAGCTACTTTAGCTAGCAGAGGAATTTCTAAGCTGACTGAAAATTTCACAGCTTTATAAAGAAGGAAAGCAAGAGCTTGGACTATAAATCCTTGGTCCCCAGAGCAGCAGATGAATCAAATGAGAGTCCCACTCCATTTATGGAGATGCTTCTGATACAGAACTGATCATTCCCAAGGAAGAAATAAAGAACTTTTCAAAGCTACTCATAGTTAATTTCTACTGAGTTAATGGACTCAATGTTGGGCTCTGAGCGCTCCGATTTCCCCACAACCTCAGCAGGAGCCCAGGGCATGGGAGCAACAGCAGGACTGCCTTTGGCATTAGCACAGAAAGGCCCAGACATTTTAAAAATTACTTGAAGCCCCAGAGTGCTCAGAGAAGAGCACAGGGGAGGCACTAAACACCTGTCTCACCTGAATGAGACCATTCCAGAGCCAGGGCTCAGGGTAACAGCTCCACCATCACTCTGCACAGAGCTACCAGAATAGAAGAATCACCAAGGCTGGAAAACACCTCCAAGATCATCAAGTCCAACCTCTGATGCGGTGGTTCCGTGCCTGTGTTTTAGCGACAGGGCACGCAAGGAAGGATGTGTGTTGGATGTGTGTTGGATGTGTGTTGGATGCGTGTTGGATGTGTGTTGGATGCGTGTTGGATGCGTGTTGGATGCGTGTTGGATGTGTGTTGGATGCGTGTTGGATGCGTGTTGGATGCGTGTTGGATGCGTGTTGGATGTGTGTTGGATGCGTGTTGGATGCGTGTTGGATGCGTGTTGGATGCGTGTTGGATGTGTGTTGGATGCGTGTTGGATGCGTGTTGGATGTGTGTTGGATGTGTGTTGGATGCGTGTTGGATGTGTGTTGGATGCGTGTTGGGCTCACAAGAGCTGTGCGTGCCCTGGGAGGGAATGGCAGGACTCCCACGAGCTCGGGGCTCTGACCGTGCAGCACAGCCCCAGCTCCGTTCGCTCTCCAGCCCTGCTGCTGGGTGGACATGCCAGGAGCATCCTCCCTGTGTCTGGGGAGCCAACTCTGCCCGGGAGCTGAGCGCCTGCCCTGCCCGTGAGCTCTCTTGGGCACCGGCTGGAACAGATCCCACGCATTGATCTGCTCCCAGTCCCTGCTGGAGCTGCTGACTGGGACACTGAAAGTTGTCAGCTTCTTAACTGAGTTCCTTGCTGTGACCTCCTGTAAATTGTTCTGACCTTCCCTCAGCTCGACCTTCCCCAGGCACACAGACTCTTGGGTAACCAGGGACACCACCAAAGCCATCTTTAGAAAGAAGTGCAAACAGACCTGCTGGATTTAGATAATTTTGGAACCACTTTGGAGACTGCGAGGTACAGAAAAATTTACCAGTATCCTCAGTTCCTGTATTTATTTAAAAATAAATTCTCAGTATTTATTTTAAAAAATAAATAAGTTACACTGACTGAGGGAGCAGTTTCCAGGGTGACAGAAATGAGGTGGTGTGTGAAATGGCTGAACTGAGGTGGTAAAGGATAAGAGAACAGATTCATGACTGACAGCACACCCAGAAAGGAAAGGGCCTGATTACAAGCGTCTGGGGAATCTCAGTCTCTTTTCCTTTCTCTGCTCCCCATAGTGAGAAGTCTCCAACCCATAGGAGACTTATCAATACAGATATCTGCGATTCACGTTAGAGTCACCCTGGCAACAGCTTTCTCTGCACTAATCTGAAGGACAAAAGAGCTTTAAACTGAGAAGCTCATCCCTTTCTGAAGTGAAAATCACAGAGCTGTGAAGCAGAGCCCGTGATACATGGAAGAGGGAGTAAAACTTTTACTGTGCTTCCTTCACACGGACCATGTTTGGAAGACTCTCTCCATATCCAGGTTCAGAAACCCTGACATGTATGAGTGGATGTTTCTTCATATACCTCTTGGTTAGCACTTCTGATATTTGCAAAACAGCACCACTTATTCCCAAGACTTTGAAAACATTTATAGAGAGGTAAGAGATGTACAAACAGATCTGTGTCCTTTGTACATGTTTGGTCAATGCAAAAATATATGCACAGATGTGATTTTCCCAAAATGCAGAAAAAGTATTAAATAAAATCCGGCTGTACTTAAGCAGTTCTGAGTGTTGTTTTGAAAGGCATCAATGTAAAATAGAATGACCTGCCAACATTAGCGCTCACCTATTTTAGTCCTGTACAGCAAAAGGCATCATACCTTGTGGTGGCCGGCGATGGTGGCGACGTGCAGGGCTGTCAGAGCTCCGTACCCAACCTGCTGGATGTCTGCCCCGCCGTGCAGCAGCGCTGTCAGCAGCTCCTCATTGTCCTAAAAACCATGGATTTAAACCCCGTCATTGCTGGGACACACCTCTCAGCTGAAGGGAGCAGGACCAACCTGAGCCTCCCCAGCTGTGGCCCTGCTGGAGAGGGACCAGCTTGGGGCCAGGGGCGCAGGGCACAGGGACAGGCAGGGGGAAGGCTTGTCCCAGGCACCAGATGTCTCTCTTTTGCTCTGCTAAAGCCTGTATCTTAAAAAAGTGTCTATCCTGATTTTAGGGTGGCTCTGGACAGCTCCTCGTTCTTGAGTCTCCATCGGTAATTCCAAAGCAATATCCTGCCCCATGGATGACATCGCCAAAGCACATGCTGATTTCTGTGCTTGGGCTCTTTATAGGGCATTTTCCTATGCACTGCAAGTGTGAAATTTATATTTACATGAGAAATAATGACTAGAGAGCTCATATAGACAGTTCAGACAAACCAGTTGCTCAGTTCTGATTTCCCGGCATCAATTCTATTTTAAATAATTTACCTTATAAGCTGCCAAGTGCAGGGCTGTAAATCCATTTCTTGTTAGCCTGGACGGGCGCAGCCCTTTCAGCATGAGAGTTCTGATGTGTGATTTGTTGCCTTTAGAGAGAAAAGTGGAAAAAAAGTCAGTTACAGGAAAGAACCTGCGGAGGAGGTAAGCAGCTCCTGTGTGAGTTTGAAAGGAGACAAATAGGTAGCTCAATTGCTGACCTGAGACAAGTAATAAAATATATATTTTGAAACCTCAGAATGATGAGGTTGATGGAAACATCAGCTGGAACAATTGTGGGTCTGGCCACATACCAGCTCACTGTTCGTTCACACTTTAATGAGGATTTGGTAAGGGCAGTTGAACTTCCAGAGAAGCAAACTCCTCCTTTAACATCCAGACCATGCTGCAAAGAGCTCCATGAACCAGAAGGTGCTTCTGGAACCTCTGTTCCTCAGTCACTGAGCTCCTTTGCCGTCTCAGAACTGGAGCACTGCTCTCCCTGCACAGGACATCCTTACAAGGACAGTAATTTTGGAGGGCACTGATGTGGGTGCACACAGGCGAGTAGCTTTGCTCTGACCTGTTTGATGCACAGTGATCATCTCAATAAATTCATCTGCCTGCTGAATACTTGTGACCATAACCAAGGACAATGTCACATCTAGTAGCTCTTCACCCTCCTCCAAGTGTTCACATAACTAATAATTAGTCTGTGTTTTCTTAAACTTCCTCTCAGCTACCCCAACTGCTCTGATGTTCCCACATATTGATGTCATCTTTGGATAGGATCTTGCTCTCTGAAATGACAAATAAAAATCCACTCAATTTTCAGTAGTGCAGGATCAGGCTGTTCCTCCTGGTAAACACCTAACCAAGACTGAGAAAATAATTTCTGCATGTCACTAGTCAGTACTTTGCAGAGCTGAAACCTCAGGGTAAAAATCTCTGCCTCTCTCAGCCAATTTCTGCTGAAAATTGTGTAACAAGAGCAAAGCAAGCGCATGAACTAATGGCTCACTGTGGACAACAGAGCAGCTGTGTGGATCCAAGTAGAAAATCCCACCATTACGGTGTTTTTATGAGCATCCCAGAACACATCTTGCCCTCTTTTCTTGTGTATTCTGATCTCCTATCTGCCAGAGCCCTATCAGTTGATGTTTGTCACTAAAGCATTTCAGTTTTTCTTCTTTTAATCATTGGGAAACAAAATACAGATATTTTCGTTACACCAGAAAAATTGGCGGTGTAAGTTAGGGCAAGGTCCCTGTCCTGGAGCCTGTGCCGTGTACAGAATCAGAACTGAGGAGCCGTGCTCCGTGCCGAGCTGGATTAATGAATGCATACAGCAGCAATTTGGAACGCGTGGAGCACCTGTAGTGCATGATGCTGCAGCATCAACCAGAACTTCTGTTGGACCGAAGAATCAGCCCCAGTGGGGCTCTTTGTGACTCAGCTCAACCCTCCGGCAATGCAGCCTAGGCTGACACTGAGAGGTGCTCCTCTAGCTGAGAAGCTCCCTGAGGATGCAGTCCCCCCACAGCTACAGCCAGAACAAGTCAGTAATTGTGTGAAGGATTGAACCACCCTGCTCCAGACGCTCACCCCCACAGACGCAGCACAGGTGGAGCAGCGAGAGCCCGTTCTCCGTGCGGTAATTCAGATTGACTTTGCAGAAGGCTTCATCAGAGCTGAAAAAGGGATTTTACAGATGATTACTGTTTTCATCTTTCGGCACACCTTCCTGCATTTGGGAAATATTTAAAAGAGAAATCTCAGTGTAATTTTTTTGAGACACAAGACTGAATTTAAACGCAGTTTACAGTCTGCAAATTGAGAAATACTTTACTACTATCTGGTTGAGTGGTCCAGATTTATTGTTTTCTGAGCGATCCTGCTATGCAATCACAATATATACATTCTAAGTTTATCTAAATTAGGGGAAAAAAGAAGAAAGACTCTTAGAAAATATAAATAATCCACACAAACTCAGTCTCTGTATTAATGCAATAATAACTAAGACGTATTTTTTAAATGTGTGTCTTGATTCTAAAATGCTGAGCAGGACAGGCACAGAGCAGGGGCCATCTTGCTAAGTGAAAAGAATAACGAGGAAAAGCCTGTCAGAAAGTGAGTTTATACTCCCCAAACGAGATCACAGAGACAGTGATCATTGTGCTTGCTTACATGTTGTTAAATGAGACCGTACTTGGACATTTGAGCTTTTGCCATCAAGCCTTGTGCGTTTCCTTCAGCACAGACTGATTTGTTACTCATCCATCAAAAACTCTTAGTAATTACATTCTTTGAAAACTAAAAACACCTACAGTTAATATTTCTTTGGAGAATCTTGGTTTTGGCCTGCCCACAGAAGTTAAGGATTTTCCATTCAGTATCAGCACACCCATGATTTAGCAGAACACTTGGATTTGTGCACCTATAAATCCATCTTGAGGGAGGAGCAACCATTAAACATATTTTACAGGGTTACAATAAAAAATAATGTTTCAACACTTTTCTCTAATTTTAAAATAAAAACCTATGGTAAGCTCCCCTTAGTAGGATGACCCATGTTAAGAAAGGGGACACTTAGGGTTTTCTTTCAATAAATATTTCAGAGATTTATTCTTTAAACAGAATTTAAAAGGCTGACAAAGCCAGAGACCTGTCTTCACTTCTGCTCTGTCATTCAAGCCTATGCTCTACTTGTTCAGTGTGTACCATCACTCTAAACCTGGACTAAAACCAATGTTTCCATATTGGGTGTTTTATGGCATGCAGAAACAGCACATGATTTGAAAAGGATAAAATCAGAGTGTAACAGTTATTGGTTTATGCAAAAAATTGACATATTTTGCCGAAACTGTGAGCTTCAGTGAGAATGATTCTACAATCAGTCGAGATTCTCATATGCATTCTTCAGAAGGGTTTCACATGCCAGGGAAGCTCATTTTTTGATGTCTTATATTAAAACTGCTTTTGTATGAAACATTTTTTCCCCCACTACAGTCACATTTACCTCTGGGGACACCCCTCCACCTGCCACCGCCACTTGACTAACGTGGCAATGGATTTTTGGTAACAATAAAATCTCATTCTTCAAAGATGTTTTATCTTCATTCAGTCCCTCTCTGCCACACTGTGATTAATGACGGTGGTATAAGGCTCATCTATTCTTCAGGTTTTCCTTCAGAGGCAAATGAGGGAAGAATAAATCCCAGGCTCTGGGAAGCAGATCCTTTCAGTGAAGTCCTCTTTGCTGAGCTGTGCTGGGCAAGCAGAGATGTTCACCCACACGTCCTGATGCATCGCGGTGACATGGGGGAATGCTTTGTCTGAAAGCTGAATTCTGGAAGTCCCAAACTCAATGAATATCCTTGTGCTGTGAAGTCACATCTCCTGATTCAATTATAATTTTTAGAACTACACGAAAACTTCCCATTCACAGCACTTCCTGTGTGGTTCAAAATCCTGTTTTCAGCATTTCAGCTATAGACTTGAATTTTCCTCTTCTCCCAGTTTGAAAAACAATAATAAAAAGTTTTAGTTTGTTTTATTAATTATATTAAATTTTAATGATTTGAGTTTTTACAAACTGGCAATATTTGCGTGGTTTTGTGGGTAAATATTGCAAAGAAAGTTTATTTATTAAGAGTTTCAGTTAAAAGACCCACTCTGAAAATCAGAACTACCTCAAATGACTGCCCTTAACACCCAGCTTTACCCAGGTCTCCTAGCTCCTTACCTTAGATTTAATTGCATGCCTTAGGAAAAAGAAATTCTGGCAGTTCATTATTAGGGTGGACTTAATGAACCATTGCATTAAAAGCTGTGAGACACAGGCACAGAACAGGGACACCTTTTACCCAACAAGTGCCAGTGCCAGGCTACTGATCGAGAGACTCTTCACTATTTGCACTGTTGTTTTATTTCTGTAGCACTGCACAATTCCCTCTGACCTGCATATGTGTTCCCTGAGTATAAATGGGAAGCTGACAGCTTGTTTCTCTGCTAGAGTTTCTCACTTTCATAAGCCAAACCCTTCAGAGCAGGGAATTCACCTACTTGTTTCATTTCCATCAGGAAAATTACTTTCTTTGCCTCAGCTCCCAACCATCCAGTTTCTCAGTCCTGAATTTTTTAAAAAAAAGGATTAATTGCTCTGCTACTGACTGCAGAGACAAGAAGTTTTCCAAAATCAACCATTGCTGCTGTAGAACAGTTTTTCCTATAGACAAGAGGCCATAATTGGATTTTAGATGCTCACAAGACCAGACTGAATTAATTCCCCGATGGTGAGGGCAGCTTTTGGAAACTAAATCACTGTCTGATTCTTCAAGCCTGACCTAAAAAGAAAAGCCTTTCCACTGCAATGTCACCAGGATCAATTCCCACTCCTGTGGGGAGAGGGGCAGGGCTCTGCAGCTAAAGAGAAGAGTTTGGCTGCCACTGAGGCTCACCTGGGCCAGTCCGACAGACTGAGCTGAGCTGCCACAGCTCTGCTAACCTTGAAGGGAGTTTGCTTTTATTCTTGTGTTTAGGGCAGGGAATTAGCACTTCCACCATATACTCCCTTGTCTTGGTTATCTAAAATGAAGAGTATTCCAATTTGTTAAAATTATCACTTTTACTATTAAACAGGATTAAAATGAGGCAAATACTTAACTGAAGCATAGCCAAAGTAGTGAGCCTGCTGCAGAGGAAGCCCAGTGGCTCAAACAGGGGTGGCTGTGGCAGCTGAAATGGAGCATGAGGAATAATTTATATGGCCAGGTATGTCCAGCTTTTTTGAGCTTGTGATTTATTTCTGATTAGAATGCCCTGTTTTTTCAAGGGGTTTTGCTGTCTAAAATTATCACCTGATCATTTTGTCACCTCATTCCCCGCCTGTGAGCTGCGTGTTTGCTGCACTGGAGCTTTGCAGGCAATGAACACATCAGTGCATTACTCGGCCGGGTGAGCCCGCGTGCTATCCTGAGAAAACCATGGCAATCCTGGTTTTGAATCCACTACTTTCGTGTTCGTTTACAGTGTGATACTTCAGCCACATTCCTGGCTGCAGAAACACATCAGCAAAACTGAAAAGTGCACAGCAAAATCAGACATCTACTAAAGATAATTGATTTACAAAAGTATATAGGTTTTTGTTTTAAAATATTGTCATTAATAATCAGCAGCCACTAATTTTGGTACTCTGCTGTGGGGCTCTGCCCAGCATTGTGACGACGTATCCCCAAAAATAGCTATAAGGAACATGCATTCCAAACATGAGAAACTCTGTCCATAAAAAACACCCAAAACCAAAAATACTGTTCGATGGCAAATAGTCATTTGAAAGAAATCAATAAACAGATTCCCAGAATATTGTACCTAAAAACATGCTTCAGCTCCACCAGCTCCTTTTCCTTGATTTGCAGGTCGTCCTCCAACCGCTCCGTGACTGTGGCATAGGATTCACTGACTTTCTTCTTCCATTCATCTACCACAAAAACTCCAAATTGATAAAACTCTTCAAAGCACACAAATCATAATGTCCCAGCAACCAAGATGATTTTTAAACATCCAATTGTACAGTTCCATATATATTTCTATTAAAGTTTAAAACATTACAGCTATTAAACTCTTCTTGCTGCAGCCAATACAGACATATATACATGGATTTCAGAGACAGCTCATATGTATGAATCCTTAACAGAAATATTTTAATATTAATTAATGTTTAAGAGAAAACTTAAAGGTAATTTGCATTTGTTAGCTCTTATTTCCTAAACAGACACACAGCAGAAAAAGGTTGGAGATTTAAAGGTTTTTCTCATGAAATATGAGTTAAACCAACATAGTAATATAAGTTATTATGAACTTATATAATTGCCCAAATGAATTTAGTTTAGTAGCCTGTTTGGCTTTTTTGTCTTCTTTCACAGCCTGTATCTGGGTTAACTCAAGAACAATACCTGAGCCTTGACCTCGAGAGTAAAGCAGCAATGAGTTATCTCCTGAAATAGCAACTGCTCCTTGCCGAAGGATGGATGGCACATTGCCTGTAAAAAAGTGACTTTAGTTACCCGTGCAAGTCTGGGTTGGTCTAGATTTATAATTTCCCATTTGTCCAATATATCTTCTTTGTTTCAGCAAAGTTCTTGCAGTAATATGATTCCCTGTTCAGGGGCAGCGACAGTCCTGCTGAAAAATACTTGTGATAGTCTCTGGCTAAAAATAAACGCTGTGCCAAGAGGAATGTCACGCAACAATAGCATGGAGGGACACAGCCCGCGCTGTCCACCGGGCTAAAGTCACAGAAACACCCACTCGGCTCGCTTAAAAATCTCCTGTCTGCTCCCACACCAACACCTGCCTGCACCTGTTGAACACTCAAAACTAGTGGGGAGTGGAAATGTGGCAGCTTTGCTACCGATTTTGTAGAGAAAAGGGAATTTAAGCAGCTGAATCCCAGGCATTCTGTGAGGATCCCCAAGGAGCGCAGGGGGTCCCCAGCTTGGAGAGGCCAGGGAGGACTGCGACTCACAAGCCCTGGCACAGGGAGGGCATTGGGAGCATCTGGGCATGGCACTTAGCAAGTGCAATATATAGTTCAGAGTGAAATGCAAATATACACATATATTTACATATGTAGATAATCATGTTTTTAAAATGCGGTGATTGACCACACTTCTGCTGTGAAAAGCAGCTGCAGAATAATTGAAATTGGGGAGGGGAGACAAAAAAGAATAAGAATTGTAGAGCCTGTTTGTCAACAGGAAGAAACTGCACTGACTCTCCATAAGGCCAGTGTGAATGAACATCTCCACATCAGCACTGAAATGTCACAAGCAGTATTTGTCAGCAAGTAAATTCTTCAGATGTGATATTTACAGAATACCAAGCTGTACAAATTAACTTTTTTTTTTTTTTTTTAAGTTTTGTTGCAATTTCATGTTTGGAACATGTAGCTGCCATGGCCAATCCTACAGCAGAAAAGTGTGAAAAATTCTTTTCTCATTCCTGGTTTTAAATGTCCTTCCCAGGGAGGATTTACAGGAGTCTTTTGAAATGATCTTTATTTCAAATTAATTAGAACATATCCACAACTAACACACATATCCACATCTATCATTTACTTGAAGAAGCTGTAAGTTGATCCTACAAATTTCATTACCATTCTGGTGCCATTCAGATACATCACAGGAAATGAAAAGGTGGCTAAAAGAAAATACGTATTCTAAGAAGAAAGTGGAGGAACTCTTGCAGCCCTTGTCAGGGAGCAGGTGTTTGCAGCAGATGAACAGAGCGCACAGCAGAACAGCGCAGCTATTTTTGCTCTCACAACACCAGAGAGGCCTTTGCATGGGGACTCATTTCCACATGTGCAGAAAACAGAAAACAAAGCTCTTGCATCAAAGGTTTGGGAACGAGAAGAGGCTGAAACCTCTGAGCTCCAGCAAAAACACCCTGACACAGCATGAACATTGCTCTGCAGATCCAGCTGATCCTTGGAGCTTAAGTCCTGCCGTCAGCTCCCCAAGCCCTTCTGGCACAGATTCCTCTCAGCTGCTCATTTTTATTTCAGCTGCCTTCCCTTGTGCTCTTTGTTAAGTGCCCAATTTCTCAGATTTCAGTTTCCTGCACCAAAGGTCACTGAAATAACCCCCCTCAGGTTTCAGTGTAACACAGACAGCAGAGCTAAACCTCTGCTGATCATGGTGTGTGCTCAAGGCATTCAGGGAAATCATTGCAATGATGTTCGTTAGGAGCCCTTATTGCACTACACAGCAGAACTAATTAAATAAAGAAAGCCGACATGAAAAAAATCATTCAAAGCTCACCTTGACTTTGTTTGAGGTTGTACCAGCCCAAATTGCATTTCAGGATCAGCGGAGCCAGGCAGTGATCTAGAGGGTGTATGAACCCTGCATCCATCTGGGAAACTCCATGAGGCTCAGCCAAAATCAAACTCTAGGTTTCAGTAGGTGACTCCTGTCAGCAGCAGGTTCTGCCTGCCTGGCACTGTCAGTGCTGCATCTTTCATTACTCAGCAGGAAAATCATGGGCCAGGATGCTGTGACGGTCTTGTTTTCAGAACGTGGTACTGGAAACCAGAAACCCCCAAATTATTATGATTTTCTTGTGAATTTTTACTGAGTGGCCTTGCACAAGTCTCTCAGTTTCCTGGGGACACATTTATCCCAGCTGGCTGCATGAGAAAATTGTTGTCATCTACATTAACAGCAGACTGTGGAATACAAAGATTCCCTGGAGTTGTAAATGAAACACGGATAAAATACATAAATGGATTGAATACATCAGACTTGGATTATTATCGTCAGGAAGGGTCTGGTCTGCAAGCTTTTTGATTTTAATAAGAGATGTTCACACTGTAACACGGCCCTTGCTGTAAGGACTGCAATTAATTATAGCTAAAAATGTCCACAATAAATAGCTGCACTACAGAGAATCGTAGGATCAAGGAAGCATTTGGGCTGAAAAAGCCCCCCTAGACCATCAAGTCCAACCATCCCTCCAGCACTGCCAAGACCACCACTAACCTCTGTCCCCAAGTGTCAAATCCAGGCAGCTTTTAAACCCCCCGGGAAGGGTGAGATACAGCAAAGAGTTCCATCAAGCAGGGAATTCATTAAGGCTCTGGGATTTCGGTCTGAAGCTGATACAGGAAATTCAACACAACCAGCCGCTCTCTGTAGCTGGCGCGTTAAAGCCACATCTCAGCCCCACAGAGGAGCCTGCACGAGAGCAGGCCTCGTGGCTGCTGAGTCCTTCTGACAAAATCACCCAAGAACAATGGATGAGCATTTTAGTTTGTAAATTCCCCCAGCCCTGGACAGCTGGAAGCCCAGAGTGCCACTACTGTTACCAACCTCGCTACAGCACAGGCCACTTCCTCTGAAGAGTTCCACAAACCTTCTGATCTCCAACTTCACAATGACTTCTTTATTCATAGTAAGACCATCAAGGATTATGGATGCATTATAAATTTAATGGGCAAATATACACTATCTGTTGCTCAATAAAAATTAGCGGAAGCCTATGTATGAAAGAGTGTTTATTGCCAAGTGTGGAATCCAAGAATAAGTTTACAGAATGCATGTAAACATGGACAGAGCCCTGTGAGAGACAAAAACATACGGGGAAAAATTAATAAAGCTCTGTATAAAAAAATACATATTGTAATGTTTTCCATAACATTTTACATTAAATTTGATTGCAGTTTAAAAATGAAAAATGGTACAATACCAGATACTCCAATATCCGTGGAGTAAATTCATTAACCCTGCTGATGTTATCCAGGGCTCATATTGACAAAAATCTGCCTTCTCAATTTGAGACAAAAATATTCAGTGTAAGAGGAAAGCATTAGGTGGCATACAGACTTAAAGCAGTGCAACGTTTCTTACCTGGTAAATCTATGCTTATTCCATTACAACAGATTTTTTTTTCATTCACACCTTTGCCTCAAGATCTGATCTGGGGGCCAGCTGTGCTAGTCCATGGCTACCACCAGGATGACACTCCTGCACTTTTCTTTTTTTTGTCCTGGAATTCACACTGCTCCCTAAACCACAGCAGCTGCTGCTGGCCCAGCCTTTTCCAATAGTGAGTCGCTGCTTTTCCTCATTCTCTTTTCCCAATATTTATGCACCAGAAGCAAATCCACTTCCTATTTTTACCAGTTTGCTTTCACTAATGAAATCAATACAAGGTACTCAGGGAATTCAGAACAAATGCAATTGTAACAGTGAAAGTGGATAATCATGTTAAAAGGATGCATTTTGCTGTTACTAAACTCTCGGAGAACTTGCCTGGCAGGACCCAAACCCTCAGGAAAGTCTGTGCCAAACTAAGTTTGGACTCCAACTGAAGATGCAAAGTCTGTGTCAAACATTTGTTTCTCCTAAAACATTCTGTACAACAGATCAACAAATCACGCAAATAGGATGATACACAAACGACAACTCCATGCCCTATGACCACTTTCCCTTTGTGACTTTAAGCATTTATCTTGGACTTGAGCATTCCCAAATCTATTTCCATTAACTAATATTTCATACTGACTTTTAGACCCTCTACTTGCTCAGAAATTCTTATTCCTTATAAGTTAACTCCAGCAATTCCCAACCTCCATGTTTAGCTTCTTTGTATTTCTTCTTTATTAATGAATCTATTAACAAACAAGAAACCTGGTGCAGATTAAAGAAGGGTTGGTAATGCTGAGGGGATGTTACACTGCTGCCTCGTAGGTGGCATAAGAAAGGTGCCATTTGGGAATTCAGTCAGCAGGGAGATAAACACTGTCATCATGAAACATTAAATAAAACATGAAAACCCACAGAGAAGTTCAAGAGAAAAAGATGCATCACGTTTACAGACAAATCATGCTGACATACTGCACAGCATAGCCTTAAAAACAGCAGATTTATCTATTTGGAGCTGGATCTTGGGCATCTAAACTAGAAAGGGGAGGACTTCATTGCTAACTTTATTTGCAGAAGGGGAAGAAGGGGAAGAGAGTTTCTCTGAAGATATGCACTGTGGTGCCCCTCACAACAAACCTCTCCAGTGCCTGCCCCACTGCGCAGGAGGATGAACCACCACACCAAGGACTCCAACAGTTCAGTTCCGTTCAGAGAAAGACAAAATGCTGGTTTTCACATGGCACACATCAGTCAATCCATGGGTAACAAAGAGCTGGCAGCTTCTCAATCACACTCCAGCTTCTGACAACTACCAGGAAAAAAAATTAGTATGTCTTGATGATAGGTGCTGACCTCAATATTACGAGTCACAAGGGAAAGAATAATCTCTCACGCCAATCTTTTTTCCTCTGATGAAAACCAGGAAAGGATAAACAAATTATAAAACAAAAGAGACAAAAATATTAATGCCTCAGACAGGAAGTCTTGAATTAAAAGCACTTTAAATAATTTTACCTTTACCTAATTGAAATTGTATTGCAGAAAGGCAGCATGAAAAGAGAGAAATGTAAGTTATTGTCCTATTATTCCACGTTGCTGGAGTTAATATTCTACCCTTTAAAAGCTTTTAAAGCAGTTTCAGTCAAATATACAATTAATTTGTTCGTATCATATTCTTATTGAGAAAGACTACAAGACATAATAACATGCAGCTCAGGAAAAGTCACCAATTAGTGTTTTTAGATCTAAAGTATTTCCCTACTTTAATCAAAAGAACTGCATTTGCTGCTTTATTAATGTTACGCAATTTCTTTATTTCTACTTCAATAAGATCAGAGAAAAGGTCTGTGTACTTTTCCCTTAGGATGCTTACAAGCTGGGAAGTAATCAATCATTCACAAACGAAAACAGAAGATTTGTTCAAGTACTGTTCAGTCTAAAATCAGACTTCCCTTTTTGTCTTTGTAGGCAGACTTCGTCATAAATATGCTTCCTAAACTTCAGCATGTCTTCCACATCTTTGTAGGTGAGCATTTCTTCAACAGACAAAAGCTGAAAGCCACTCAGTTTGAAAGCTGACGTGTGCTGCACAGAATTCAACATCTTCAGTGACATCCTAACTGATTCACTTAGAGTAGAACAAACAGGGAAAATCCTCGCAGTCCACAGCCCCAAACATGTGTCCTTACTGGAGAAGAGCTGGTCCGAAGCCTCTATGCCCCAGAGGTCCAGGCATTCTGGTAAACTGGCTCCAAAAAACTGGAGGGAGTGTATATCCGACAGCAATTTCACGCTCTTTTTCAAGTTGTCACCTACACTGAACACCATGGTGACATACTGCACTCGATCATTAATTTTCACACTTACTGAACTCAGGAAGCAGTGTGAGGGTATGTCTGCATTGAAATTTATGTAGGACCCACTAACAATGCTGCTTTTCCCAACGGAGACCGCAGGCCCAATTCTGGAGTACTCAATGACAGACCCAGGCCCTATCACACATCCGGGCTCCAGGACGCTCTGGATGATGCAGGACTGATCCAAGGTCTTGTCAGGGTCAGGGAAGATGCTAAAAGCCACAGGCTGCAAGTCAAGCTCAAATCTCAGTTTGCTCTCAGCAGTAAAATGAAACAAATACTCCTGAGTCGTTCCGATGTGGTAGAACTGGGAGTTGTTGAGGACTATGACATTTAGGGCGGTACCCCGCAGGAGGGAGTACAGCTGCTGCCGCACTTCCACCAACCCCGAGTCCTCCTTGGTGACGTTACTTGTGTTTTTGGTGTAATCTGGAGTGGCTCCAGGCCCCAGGGCCTGGAGAAAGTCACCATATGCATCTATTTCACAGTGCAGAGTGCCCACCTGCTTATAGAACATCAGTAGCTGCTTTGCAGTGCTGTGATCAATGTAGAATACGCTGTCCGTGTACACACACTCCGAAGCCATTCCCGAGTCACCACGGCTCCCGCAGGAGCTGAGTGGAGGGCAATCCCCCCTCACACACACTGCACCACTCTGCCGCATTGTCTCCACGTCAGGCTTGTGCAGGAAATGAAGGCATGATACATATTCCAGTTCTCCTTTTCCTGAAAAACTGGATGGATCTAACACAAACACCCCGTGAGTGGTCCCGACTGCCAAATCTGAGGGGTGAGCCAATGCGGTAAATCCAGGTTTATCAAATGTGATGGCTTCTGTGACTCCAGTGCTGTACAGCTCTATGTCATCCGAACACGTGATGAGGACTCCTGGTTTCATGTGACGAGGGAAGTCGATGTACATAGCCAATTTCAGCTCCAGCATCTGGTAAATGGGATCACCAAACGGCATGGCTGTGAAGATCTTCCCCAGGGCACTTGCATTTGGCAAACGCTGGCTGTAGCCGCCTGGAAAAAGGACACCTTTAGTTACACAGAGACACTGCATGTAAGTAAGCAAAACACTAAACCTATGCAGCTATTTCACAGGCATGCAAGGGCATTAAAAACCTCTCACCTTGGTCATATACCAAGTCCCAAAGTAAATCTGATCATGTGCCTAACACCCAGCCTGCCTTATACCGCTCATATTAAAACCGTGATTTCATTTCCTTTCATTACCTTGCTGAAGTGACAAAAGGAAATGATACCTGCTTTTTGCTTGGAAGAGAACCCCTATATTCCTGATGGGAATTTTAATCCAGAGATGAGTCAAATAAGCAGAGGTTTGGTCACAAGACTTGTTATCACCTGATTTCTTTCTCCTCTGCAGAAGGGATGTTCTTCCACTTCTGGAGTGGCCTGACTATGTAGATAAGAAGGCAAGTATTCAGCCTGCCCAGAGGTATGAGGAGCCCAAGGTCCCCCGGGAGGGGACTGCATTCCTTAAATGGATATTTCAAGGCAGAAACTTAAATCACACCTGAGAATTGCATCTCTTTCTCACTGACTAAGCAGCTTGAGTGCTGAGAAGAAATGTTGAAGTGACAGTAACATTTCGTAAGCACCAACCTAATTTCAAATGATCAGACACATGGGTTACTTTTCTGAGAGAACTATATTTTGGAACTTCAAATTCTCTACCATTGTATGGAAGAAAGAAAGGAAGAAAAAAAAAGGTATAATTTTAAAGCAAAAAATGTAAAACTGAATTTACCAGAATGGATTAACAGCACAGTGAAGGAAGTCCACTGATCACCATACTGCTCTTCCAAGTACCGAAGAACATGAAGAGTTGATCCACCATTTCCTAAAGAAAACGTATTTTAGTATCTGTGAGAAGAGCTCCAATAATGCCTTTTCTGACAGGTGAGGTGTACACTGATGGGATAGCCCTTCTACCACAGCATGGTTGACAAGACCACACACAGAAGCTGATGAACAGCCCCTCTGAAAGTTTGCGCTCTCTGAGGGGATGGCATCCTGAGCAGACAGCTTTGGGGAAAACTCTGTGACAATTCCCCCTACCAGATACCCCTCCACAACCCCATCATTTGAAGCATTTAATCAATTAAAGAGGCCATAACTCAGCCATAAAAACAAGCTCCTGTAAGAAAACAAGTCATACAAAAGTCTACTAATGGATTCAAGGCAGTGTTCAGAAGTACTTCTGACACTTACAGTATGGAAATAAGGAAGGTTTGGGATCTGAGGAAATGGTTTGCAATATTTTATGTGCTCCTACAACTTAAAACTGCCAGATTTTCTGAGAATTAGCCTCTGCATATTACTCCACACTGCAGATAAAACCGAGATTACTTACTTTGTACATCAAAATGAACAGGAATTAAGAACTGCAGGATGGTATTACGGGCAGTCAGACCAGTTTCACATTACCATTGGGTAATGTATTAAAACATAATGAAACTGTTTAAATAACCAGGTTAAGGTAAGCATGAATATACAAAACACGAGTTAGTGCTATTCTGTGTCCACAGGACACACTCGGAGGAGCAGTACAGCGCATCCGCCAGCACCACCATGGGGATGCTGCTGGAGCCCCACGCGGGCTGCTGCCACCGCCCCTCCTGCCCGGGACAGCCGCGCCGAGCCCCGCCCGGAGCCGAGCCGTGTCCGGAGCCGAGCTCTGTCCGGAGCCGAGCTCTGTCCGGAGATGAGCCCTGCCCGGAGCCGAGCCCTGCCCGGAGCCGAGCTGTGTCCGGAGCCGAGCTCTGTCCGGAGCCGAGCTGTGTCCGGAGCCGAGCTCTGTCCGGAGATGAGCCCTGCCCGGAGCCGAGCCCTGCCCGGAGCCGAGCCGTGTCCGGAGCTGAGCTCTGTCCGGAGCCGAGCCCTGCCCGGAGATGAGCCGTGTCCGGAGCCGAGCCCTGCCCGGAGCCGAGCCCTGCCCGGAGCCGAGCTCTGCCCGGAGCCGAGCTGTGTCCGGAGCCCAGCTCTGCCCGGAGCCCAGCCCCGTCCGGAGCCGAGCCGTGTCCGGAGCCCAGCCCTGCCCGGAGCCCAGCCCTGCCCGGAGCCCAGCCCCGTCCGGAGATGAGCCCTGCCCGGAGCCCAGCCCCGCCCGGAGATGAGCCCTGCCCGGGCGGCGCAGGGAGGCCCCCGCGCCCCGCAGCCCCCGGCCCCACGCACCGATCCTGGGTCCCGGCGGGTCGGCGCACACGAGGTAGCGGACGCCCCTCGGCAGCTCCCCCCGGCGCAGTTTCTCCGCCAGCTGCTCCCGGAACGCGCCCGCCTGCGCCGCGTCCGCCGCCGTCAGCACCACCGCGTCCCAGAACTCGCCGGGCCGGGCGGCCGCGCCTGCGGGAAGCGGCCCCGCTCAGGCTCCGCCGGGCGCGGCCACGGCCACGGCCACGGCCACGGCCACGGCCCCCGGGCAGGCCCCGCCGCCCCCGCCCGCCCCCGCACCTCGCAGCGCCGCGAACCGCGCCAGGCGCCGGCCCGTGTCCTCCCTTCGCGCCGCGCTGCGCTCGCCCATGGCCGCACGGCTCGGCACGGCCCGGCACGGCACAGCTCGGCACGGCACGGCACAGCTCGGCCCGGCACAGCACGGTACAGCTCGGCTCGGCTCGGCCCGGCACGGCACGGTACAGCTCGGCTCGGCCCGGCCCGGCACGGTACAGCACGGCAGCAGCAGCACCCGACCGCGGCCCGGAAGCGCCGGCGGCGGAGGCGGAGCGCAGCCCTCGGGCCCGCCCGGCCGGGCTGGGGCGGGGCTGGGGCGGCTCGGGGACACCTGTGCGCCTCCCGGGGCGGTGCGCTCAGCTCCGGTTTGTCAATCCGGTTAGGAGCAATCCTAGTCGCGCTGAGCTCGCCCGATTGCCGCTGCCCTGCCCATAGCCGCCCTGTTGGTGCCACCAGCTGCTGGCACTGCATCTCCAGCACGGCGCCGGCACCTCCCTGTGTTGTGGTCACACGGGACACAGTCCAAGCTGAATTTATCCCGAAGCGGGGATAAATTCACTCGCTGCTGTACTAGAGTAATGCAGTAATGAAACAAGCACAGGCGTTTGTTTCTAAGCACAGTTATTCCACCAAATTCCATCAAATTGTGTGAGGAAGAGGTTTCCCACACCCGTGGTGTGAGCAGCAGTGACCTGTGCTGCCAGTGGAAGAGCCCGAGTCTCTCTGACACCTCAGATGGAATGTGCTCAAACTCTGAATATTTATGGAAGTGCTGAGATTTGATGTCACTTTTGTAATCTAAGCTCTTGCAGAGGCACAATGAGAAACTCATCTCAGCAGTGATGGACCTGTAACACCAGACTTGCTGCTCAGCTTTGCCTGTCTTAAATAGCAACAAAAAATAACTACTAAAGTGTAGTCTCTGATTTAGCTCAGATTTCCTGTAATCCCACACAAAACAGTAAATATCTGGTATTTCACAGTGAATTAAATGCATTGGTAAGTGCTGCAAATCTGTGCTCTTACTGGTCCTTTATCTTAGAACTAGATTTTAAATACTGCATAAAAATGGGGAGAAATGCCTACATGGTTCAGGTGGCAAAATAAAAACAGAAGTGGTGCTAGGTTGTGCCATGCAGGAAGAATTTCTTCACGGAAAGGGTGCTCAGGCCTTGGCAGGGCTGCCCAGGGAGGTTTGGAGTGCCCATCCCTGCAGGTGTCCAGGGAAGGACTGGACGTGGCACTCAGTGCTCTGGGCTGGGGACAAGGTGGGCATTGGGCACAGGCTGGACTCGATGGTCCTGGAGGTCTCTTCCAGCCTCAGTGATGCTGTGACTCTGTGCCCAGGATCTGCAGTGTGTGGCCTGCTCTGTTCCCGTGGATCTGCCCTCCCCTCCCCTCTGTCCCCACGCCTGGCACAGCCGCTGTTCCTGGCTGCCAACCCTCATTAGCGCTGTCTCTACTTGATTAGTTTCCCGGTTCTCACACATGCAGTTACTTATGGTTTGGGTTTATTTTGCATAAATTATCTCTGTATCTGTATCAGAGTGGAAATGTCCCCACTGCATAGCGGTGGCCAGGTCAGCTCGTGGAAAAAAAGCTTACATGTATTGTTATACATGTTATAGTACTATTTGTATAGTACTATACATCAGTGTATATATGTAGTTGTACTGCTGATATTATAACAAAAGGGGATACAGTTCAGAACATTTGCCTGTAAATAACCTTTCCCTCCCTAAAATTAGTCTTTCTGGGTAGAATAAATTATTTTTTTTAGCAATACATAATTTGGTAAAAAAGCTTCCACAAAAATAGAGATAAAATATTTTATAAACATTTTATAAAAGTCATATGTAAGAAAAATATTAAATATTTTCTAGGCACATCAGCTGTGTCTATGCTGGGCTCAGTTACCTGTCAAAGGTAATATCTACAATTTATTGGAGACAAAGCAATTGAAATACTTAGCAGAAGATAAATGATCTTTTTAGCTGGAGTATAGAGTCCATAATTATAGTGGGAAACAGATTAGGAAAAATAGCATTCCATCATTTCTCCTGTTTGACATTTACAGAAGTTCAGGGTATTTATTTAATATTTAAACAGCCCATCTCAGGAATGTTTTCAATGTTTGATGTGGTTGAGCACTTCCCTGACACCCTTCATCACTCACCCGGATTATTTTTGTAGGCATACATACAGTATTTTAAGATTCTGTCTTTTTATCTGCTGTGTGTTTGTACCCGGGCAGTTTGTTCAACTGCTAATGAGTCCCACGGGGCAGTATGTTCGAATTAAACAGACATTGATACCTGCTAGAAATAAATTTCAAAAACCCAGGAAAAAGTCTCTCTCTATATATGAACAGTCTGAAGCTAAGCTGTGCTGTCATGTTGCAGGTTGGGTGTTGGGTTGCCTTCCCTTCTTTGGGGGGCAAGCTGGGCACTTTTCTGGCATGCAGGGCGGCTGGAGAGCTGTGCCCAGGTTTGGGATCCCCAGCGTGGGGAGGGCATGGAGCTGCTGGAGCGAGCCCAAGGGAGGCCACGGAGATGCTCTGAAGCCTGGAGCCCCTCTGGAGCCAGGCTGGGAGAGCTGGGAGTGTTCACCTGGGGAGGAGAAGGCTCCAGGGAGAGCTCAGAGCCCCTGCCAGTGCTAAAGGAATTTACGAAAAAGAGGGAGAGTGACTTTTTGCATTGGCAGATAGTGATAGGACAAGAGGAGATGGTTTCAAACTAAAGAGGAGAGATTTAGATTGGAGATTAGGGACAATTCCTTCCCTGGGAGGGTTGGGAGGTCCTGGCACAGGTGCCCAGAGCAGCTGTGGCTGCCCCTGGATCCCTGGCAGTGTCCCAGGCCAGGCTGGACAGGGTTTGGAGCAGCCTGGGACAGTGGGAGGTGTCCCTGCCACGGCAGTAGGAGGAGTGGATGAGTTTTAAGGTCCCTCCCAACCCAAACCAGTCTGTGGTTCTATGAACTGTAGGGATGTAAAATCGATCGCCTCTCAAGGTTTTTTGGGAAAAACACTTAACTGTTGGTGGATTAGGCTGTACTGTCCAGGAGATGGCACCATACATTCAGTATTTTTTAAAAAAGCCAACCCAACCCCAACCACAGTGAAATCTTCAAAAGGTATGGAGGAAACGCTTGCAGAAGTCCCATGTTGTGTACAAGTTTCTATTTTCGATATAATCACCAAATATTTGATTACTATTACTCCTAGTGTAAATCAGTCTTTGAGAAATGGATGGTGAGAAGAAGAGTGGAGGAGTTCAGTAGAAAGACTCCAGTGGAGCATTCAGTGAGTGGGAGAAAGTCTCTGTTTCTGACTGTAGCATATTTTTTGGGCCTGATACACAAAACAGCAAGACAGGCATGTGGGTCTGGTTTCTTCCTACAGGAACACGAAGGCCTGTAACCCAGGCTTTTCACTGAAAATGATGATACTTTTAGTAGAATTTATAGGATTGGATCCAAGTTCCCTGGTAGCAAATGCACCTGAGAAATGTTTGTATTTTTGCTTTTGGGTTTTTCCCCTTGTTTGTTTGTTTTTGAATGTTTGGGATTTTTCTCTGCTGTTTAAGCCACCTGAGGATCTCTGCTTGGGCTGCCGTGCCAAGGGTGGTGGCTTCATGCTGCTATTCAGCTGTGCTGTGCCTCACCCCAGGGCTTACCCTGGCTTACCCCAGGGGGGACCCTGAGCAGGACTGACTCCTGCACCCACTGAGGTCTGACCTTGTAGCTTTGTACTAGTATGGAAACCATGGGTTTGTAGCAAAACCTGGCTTTGCATTCTCCAGGTGTGCTCCCTGAATAGTGATGCTGATGCAGGAAGACAGGAATGATTATTTTGTACTGCTCTTGGCAGCAGTTTCAATATTCATATTTTCTGTTCATTCCCAGCACTTTCCCTTTTCAATACTCCTTTAATACATCGCTTTTGTTTCTGTTGCACTTATTTGTTATAAATATATTGTTGTCTATTGGTTGCACAAGTGTCTTTTGGGAATATTTTCTTCAAAGACAGGGAAGGAAACAGGGAAAGAAGAGAGGTGTTCCTCTGCTTTTGGGCCTGGCCAGTGCTCCTGATCAGCCAGGGAGGCAACTGCTGCCCTTTGCTGCTGTCTGCACAGGGAGAGGCATGGAGCAATCCTCCGGGGGCAGCCAGGGTGCTGGGGGATGCTTGCACTCTTCTCCAGCCCTGTTTTCCCAAGCATCCCTCACGGATAAAGGCGAGGTGTATTTTGCATGCCTTTGAGGAGGAGATGTCAGCCCAGGGCTGCCGTGGCTCCCGCTGGCTGCTGCTGTCGTCTCGTGGCCGTGGGGCTCCTCCAGACATTGGAGCCCGTGTGCCGTGTTCTGTGTGGGACAGATAAGCCTGGGGCTCACTGAGCTCTTCTTGAGCAATTTCTCGAATGCATTAGGCACAAACAATCTTTCTTTCAGAGTCAGGCATGTGTGTCTCATCCTAATTATGTTTTTTCCCCTCTAACCCATTTTTGTTCAAGTTGTTGCCATGCACACTTGTGACGATGTTCTTCCATCATTACTATATAGAGGGGATCTGCTATAATTATTGGTTAAACTGAGATTTTCTTAATTGAAAATGTTAAAACATACATTGACCAAATGTGTTGGTTTTGGGCCAGGCCAAAATGCTCCGTCTGTCTCCTGGTCATCCTGCTGTCAAGGCTGTGCAGGGTGGGCTCCGGGAATACAGGCAGGAGGGGAGGCACAAGGCACAGTGCTGTTCATTTCAAACCTTTTGCTGAATTTCCCATTTATTTGAAATACAGTCTCAACTCTTGTGTGACCAGCAGAGGAGATGGGTCAGGTCTGTGTCAGTGGGCAGATATGTGGAACACTTCCACAGCATCTAGTTTTCCCTTTAAAATTAGAAAAAGCTAGAAAGAATGACAAATAATTCTCTCTTTTTCCATCCCTGCCTTTAATAACAGTCTAATGAAGCTGTGTCGAAATGGGTGAGTAACTGTTAGATGCATAATTAAACCTTCTTGTGTAATCTGAGGCGCTGCAAGATCGAATGAGCGATGAGGTTTCCCTTCTGGATATATGACCTTACTGAAAGCTCTTAATATTTTTTACTAAGAAAGACGGAAAGATGTGGATTTTTTAAGAATGGGGAAGTTGTAGACTACGAGGCTGCCTGATTTTGGCCTGAAAGACAAAAAGCAAAGTCTACAAAGAGCTATTGTTGGTTGTATGGACGCCCAGGAGCCAGCGGCGCTGGGAGCTGATGGGTATGGAACAGCTTCAGTGTTGTGTTGCTGTTCTGAGACCCTTGTGTACAAGGTCATTACTAAGATTTAGTTCTGTAATAGTTTCTTGTTAGTAAAAAGATGAAGAATGTTATCAATTACATTTTAGATGCAAAAAATGGGTGCTTGAACTTTTGTCTTTATCACATCCTTAAAGGAAGAAGAAAAAGACATGAGGAACCTTTGGCAGCCAGGGAAGAAAGTGATGCTCCTGGAAGACTTTTTAATGTGGCTCTAAAGAGATTTCAGACACTGCAAAAGAGCAAAGCACCTTCGAAACTGCTGAGAAAAATAAATACTTTTAAAGGATTTCAGCATATTTAACATAAAACTTATTGATTTGTAAGAGTCAAATTATTACAATAATTAAAAGACCATGATTATCATTAAAAGGTTATTATCAGAAACGAAATGCTAAAAACAAATGATATATATTGAATAGGACCATACATATTTCATAGAACATATTACACTGCAAAATAAGTTGTCATGTAGCCATGGCAATGACTTTTAAGTTACCCTTTTTGATGCCTTAATGCACTGCTCTGCATGTTTTAGTGTCAGGCCTCTGAACATGCCCAGCACTCAAAAGCTCCTGCTGAGAGTGAATATAAAGTGGTAATTATGTACCTAACTGGTCACATGCATGGATAAATGGTGTTTGCAGGCAAAGGCCACGTCCCTGGGAGACAGAGGTGTTGGAGGCGAGCCAGAACTCTTGGACGGGAGCCAGAGGTGTTGGAGAGGAGCTGGAGGTGTTGGACAGGAGCTGGAGGTGTTGGACGGGAGCTGGAGGTGTTGGAGAGGAGCTGGAGGTGTTGGAGGGGAGCTGGAGGTGTTGGACAGGAGGTAGAGGTGTTGGACAGGAGCTGGAGGTGTTGGACAGGAGGTAGAGGTGTTGGACGGGAGCTGGAGGTGTTGGACAGGAGCTGGAGGTGTTGGAGAGGAGCTGGAGGTGTTGGAGAGGAGCTGGAGGTGTTGGAGAGGAGCTGGAGGTGTTGAAGAGGAGCTGGAGGTGTTGGACGGGAGCTGGAAGTGTTGGACGGGAGCTGGAGGTGTTGGACAGGAGATAGAGGTGGTGGAGAGGAGCTGGAGGTGTTGGACAGGAGGTAGAGGTGTTGGACAGGAGCCAGAGGTGTTGGACAGGAGATAGAGGTGGTGGAGAGGAGCTGGAGGTGTTGGACAGGAGCTGGAGGTGTTGAATGGGAGCTGGAGGTGTGGGACGGGAGCTGGAGGTGTTGGACAGGAGCTGGAGGTGTTGGAGAGGAGCTGGAGGTGTTGGAGAGGAGCTGGAGGTGTTGGACAGGAGCTGGAGGTGTTGGACAGGAGCTGGAGGTGTTGGAGAGGAGCTGGAGGTGTTGGAGAGGAGCTGGAGGTGTTGGAGAGGAGCTGGAGGTGTTGAAGAGGAGCTGGAGGTGTTGGACGGGAGCTGGAAGTGTTGGACGGGAGCTGGAGGTGTTGGACAGGAGATAGAGGTGGTGGAGAGGAGCTGGAGGTGTTGGACAGGAGGTAGAGGTGTTGGACAGGAGCCAGAGGTGTTGGACAGGAGATAGAGGTGGTGGAGAGGAGCTGGAGGTGTTGGACAGGAGCTGGAGGTGTTGAATGGGAGCTGGAGGTGTGGGACGGGAGCTGGAGGTGTTGGACAGGAGCTGGAGGTGTTGGAGAGGAGCTGGAGGTGTTGGAGAGGAGCTGGAGGTGTTGGACAGGAGCTGGAGGTGTTGGACAGGAGCTGGAGGTGTTGGACGGGAGCT
This sequence comes from Acanthornis magna, assembly GCA_036785705.1. NCBI lineage: Eukaryota > Metazoa > Chordata > Aves > Passeriformes > Acanthizidae > Acanthornis > Acanthornis magna. The sequence continues at coordinate 18,234,686 of JAWUZG010000058.1, read as the reverse complement.
GGAGGTGTTGGACGGGAGCTGGAGGTGTTGGAGAGGAGCTGGAGGTGTTGGACAGGAGCTGGAGGTGTTGAATGGGAGCTGGAGGTGTGGGACGGGAGCTGGAGGTGTTGGACAGGAGCTGGAGGTGTTGGAGAGGAGCTGGAGGTGTTGGACAGGAGCTGGAGGTGTTGGAGAGGAGCTGGAGGTGTTGGAGAGGAGCTGGAGGTGTTGGACAGGAGCTGGAGGTGTTGGACGGGAGCTGGAGGTGTTGGACGGGAGCTGGAGGTGTTGGAGAGGAGCTGGAGGTGTTGGACAGGAGCTGGAGGTGTGGGACGGGAGCTGGAGGTGTTGGAGAGGAGCTGGAGGTGTTGGAGAGGAGCTGGAGGTGTTGGACAGGAGCTGGAGGTGTTGGAGAGGAGCTGGAGGTGATGCACATGCCCAGATCCCTCTACATGTCCTTAATTAAGAAACTTTTCAGAGTATAATTAAAACACCAAGGCCAATATTGACTCCCCAGTTAAATTCATGGGTTTGTTGTAGGCCATGGGGCTCCTCCTGATGAACTTTGTTCTGAATAGGACATCTGCCTGCAACAACTTTTTATTTAAAAAAAAAAAAAAGTAAGGAGATTCTGGAATATATTTGTGCATTTAAAGTTTGTAATATTTTATAGATAACCCATTCCTCTCTCATATTAAGTCTGTCTACTTTTATTTTGAGTGTTTTCTTTGGTTTCTGTGTCAAAGAGCTGATGGGTACATTGGAGCAACCTGGGATAGTGGAAGATGTCCCTGCCCAAGGCAGGAGGTGAAATTGGATGAACTTTAAGGCTCCTTTCAACCGAAACCAGTCTGTGATTCTAGAATTCTGAGTTTGTTTGGCTTTTAAAGTCGGTGTAGAAGAATATCCCAGGTTGTGCCCTCATTCTTGAGGGGGACATTAATTAACATGTTTGAGGCCAGATTTATGTCCTCACCTTTGGCTGTAAGCTTTGTGGTGTGGTAGGTGAGAGCGTCACACCCCTGCGGCGATCCTGGTGCCTGCCTGCACCTGCACAGCCCACCCTGCAGCCATGTCACCAGGGTCCTTGCACAGCTCTACGGTGACATTGCAGTCACTCAGAAATTACACAGATGTGGTAGAAGGTGACATTCTTGTCATCTTGACACAACGGTGACATTAGCATCTAATTATCTCGTAGTCAATTTAACATCACCAGTGACATCCTGTGGAGCAAATATTGTACCACCCTGACAAACTGAATCTCCTGGGGCCATTAAATAAGTTTGGATCACCAGCAATTCAGGTGATCAAGGAAGCACTGGATGGATTCAGTAAGCATGGCAGTGCTGAGCTGTTTCTGCAATGGTGGTTGGCTGCCATGAGGCCTGGGTATACAGGGATGCAGTGGTGAAAACAAATGGAAAAGAAGATGAAAAGCTTGGACTGGAAAACCAGACAGGAATAGTGTTACACCAGGACCTGGTGCCTGTGGGATGTGGCAGCAGCCCTGAGAGCCAGGCAAGCAGGGGAGCATGACAGAACCTGGCTTTGCTGGGAGGATGAGCCTGGTCATTAGCGCAGTGCAATTAGAGCTGACCCGACTTAAATTGGATCAGCTTCTTCCTATTCTTAGGGCCTCCCTAATTTCTCATTAGCCCTAACTGCAGTCAGGGCTATCACAGCATTTTTGTGTGAGTTGGTGAAACATAGCCTGGCGAAGCAGGGGACAGGGTGATCATTGCTGTCATCACTGGAGACTGATGGTTTCATCCAGACATCTGAGACATCACTGAGGCTGGTCAAGTAACTGGAGACAGCAGTGAGTAATATATTCCACAGGCATTCCAGCATGAGCGAGAGAAACGATCTTTGTCGAATGATTTGTTTGGCTGTGCAGCCCTGACATCTCCAAATTCTGCTCCTCTGAGAGGCGCTCATTGTCTCCCAAGGGGTGAATGTTATTGAGTCACATTGAGCTCCTCCGGAACGCACACGCTGCTCCAACACAACACTGCTCCTCTGGCTAATGAGCACTTCTGAACAACAACTGCGAGGCTGGGTTCTGGGAGTCCAGCCACCGGGATGTTTTCCCCTATTTAATTAGATAACAGTCAACATATTTCAGAAATAATGTCTCTCCCTCAAGAACCATTTGCTGTACGTGTCTAGTTTTCTGTTTCTCAATTACCCCTTTTTCAGAAAGCATTTCTGGTTTTGATTGATCTTCAGTTGTTATTAATTCCTTCCTGGCTGTTTTATCCAGAAATGAGAACTATAAATTCATATCTCTGGATGTAATCACACCTTTATTACAGCCCATCACAGAACACACAACAAAAAAATGAATGCAGCTTTACATCTCAGTATTATTCAAATGAGTTCTGATTTATTTTTTGTTTTAATGGGTGACCTGGTTTGGGGATAGTTTTATGCATGTTTATTGTCATCACACCTAAATATTACCTTCTTGCTCAACATTTGAGGTCACTTAAGATAATTGCAAAATTTAGTTTTAATGACATGCATGGTTAGTAATGAATTGCATTGGCCACCCAGAGCAGTTGTCCTCATGTCATCAGTCACTGTTTAGATATACACAAGGGAAATCTTACAGTTTTTCACAGAGACAGAAATGGTCATAGAATGGTATTACATGCTAGGTCATACAATTAAATTTAATTGTATGACCAAGCACCAGGGTCATAATCTTGATATGACAGTTAATGCTTTCACTACTTATCAATTCATTTATTATGTTACTTTTTGAAAAGTGAAGTTTTGAACAAAAAGCAGATCTTTCTCTTCCACATATGTAAAGAAAGACTGTGATTGAGTAAGTCTACTGAAAATTTTGATTTTATATGAATAGTTCTACTAACTCATGATGGCATCTATGTGTCTTGTTAAATGGATGTCCCTTTCAAATTTAGGAAAAAGCTTTTATGCATTTTGTGTGGGCTGTTTCAGCTGGGCCCACGGTACCTTGTTAGGCTGAGTCAGCTCCTAGCACATCCTTGTTCAAAGCATCCTTAGGAGCAGGTCTGATCCACCGAGCTGGGATGGTGTGTGGCTCTGGTCTGACAGGATTGCTGCCGTCTGACTGACATGACATACCTGAGCAGTCCCGTGCGTGTCAGCCGTGTTTCACACGTCCAAAATTAGTCGTGTCCTTCAGTTCCCTCCTGACTGCTTCCCTTGAATGCATTTTATTAAACACCTGTTTAAATTTTTGGAAGAATGAAGTCTAAACAAAAATCAAGGAACAGCTTGAAAGTCACAGAGCCAGATTGAAATTTTGGTGCTATTTTGATGAGTTTCCTGAAGTTTTCACATGCATTTGTTTTATGTAGGACCAAGCTATAGTGGCCATTCCAAAATAGTGTTGTCAAAGAGCTGCTGATGTTTGATGTGTTTAATTTCCAGCCTACACCTGATAAAAGAACCAGCCCAGGGCTGACCTGTCCGTGTGGACGCCCAGCAGTGGCTTTTGGAGGGTGCCTGGTGAGCCTGGTGCCCAGAGGTGCTGGCAAGCCGTGGGCTGTGGCTGCAGGGCTGGGCAGTAGATGCCTTCAATGCAGTCTTGCTTCTTGCTGAGGAAATCGCACAGAGTGCCTGAAAGTTTCTGTTTGGTTCCTGGAAAGAAATTAGATGTGGCCATATTTTCTACCAACTGTTCAAATATGTGTGACTGATAGAGGCAAATACAAACAAAAATAGACTCTCTTACCAAGCTGTCTGCACACTACTAGGGGACAGGGGCTGAGCTGAGCCTCACTGTGTCGTGCTGGCATCAGAAGAGCTAAACCAAAATTTTCACCTCTAATTAAACCCAAGGGTTAATTTGTACAATGCAATGGCATCAGAGGTGTATCCACCCACAGCTCAGTGCATGCCGAATTCCTTCCCATCCAGTAACTCTTGCTGTGCTCCTCTACTTCAGCTCTGAAACCAAAACTCTTCAGCAATCTCAGGCTTTAGCTTTTCTTTATTTGATTGTAGTGCTGGCAATAAAGCTTTCATGTGGAGCAAGAAGGAGATGAACATTAAGCCAGGTTAAGTGGCCCAGTAATTGAACCTGCTAACAAATGGGGGGAAGCCCTCTTTGTAATAATTTCTTTGCTTTGCATAATGTGTGAGTCTAAAGCAAACAGGGTTTTCCGTGGGCTGTTGATGTGTGTGTACTCGATGTGCCACGTTAATAATGCACACGGAAATTGAGTAATCGGCAGGTTGTCCTCTCAGCACACATATTGCCATTACCCAGAGCGCGTGGCAAATGAGGAGTTCAATAATACATACAGGGCTGTGTGCTCGGCAGAGCAGAGGGAGGGAGGGTAATCCTGCCTTCGAGTGTGGGATCACCCCGAGTAAAGCCCTTTGGGAAGTGCAAAGCTTCGTAAACAAGCAGTGTCTAAGCTGCTGCTCTGTGTGTTTCAGACAGACAGCACTTCAGCTATCGCTTTCCAGGCTCATCAGATTGTTCTGGCTGCACTGCTCTGCAGTCCCAGCACCCTCCTGACCTGCCAGGATTTTGTGCCTGTGATCCCCTCGCTGTGCTTCTGCTGCCCTTGGCACACACAGGTGCTCTGCTCCCGAGGTGCTGCCCAGGTGATGCTCTGACCACCTCCGTGTGTTTATGGGCTGCTTGTGACAGCCCCTCGGCCCAGAGCGACAGAGTGCTTCCAGAGAGGTGATGCACCTGTCTGAGGATGGCTCAAAGCTGCTCCCCCAGGAGCAGCAGTGGAGCTCAGGGTGGATCCCTGAGGGGATGTGCCTTCCTCAGGGTGGATCCCTGCAAGGATGTGCCTTCCTCAGGGTGGATCCCTGCAGGGATGTGCCTTCCTCAGGGTGGATCCCTGCAGGGATGTGCCTTCCTCAGGGTGGATCCCTGCAGGGATGTGCCTTCCTCAGGGTGGATCCCTGCGGGGATGTGCCTTCCTCAGGGTGCCCACTGCCCGCTGCTCTCTCCTGTCTACCCACTCCCTGCTGCCCAGTGCCAGGGGACCTGGTGCCACCTCACCTCATCTTCCTGCCTTGCTGCCACTGTCAGGACCCTGCTCCGACACACACTGCACCCATGTAATAATTCCCCCTCGGATTGCTGTTCGTCTGCAGTATTAACCAGCGTTGGGTCCTCTCCATGTTTCTGTGTTGCTGTTTCCCTCTTTGCTGTTGCTGTGTGCAAATGCTGAGCTGCACAAACACGTCTGTGAAATCCCTCTCTCTGTGCAGGACTCCAGTGATTCTGTCATTTTTAATGCAGCACCCAATTTACAACCCTCAGCATGCTGCTGGAGCAGCAGAACAATAACAAATTACCAACCTCATTTATTTTGTTGCATAGTTTGTTTTGTAACTACAGGAGGAGGGTGGTGGTGGTTGGCAGGGGCTGCTCTCGGGCTCTGGTGGGTGTGTGTCTGTCTCAAGAATGGTGAATGCGTCTGATGTGGCACTGAGCACTTGGTCACCCTTGGAGGGCTGCTGGCACAGCTGCTTGGATGCCTCTGGTCCACAGAATGATAGAATCACAGACTGGTTTGGATTGGAAGGAACACTAAAGATCATCTCATTCCATCCCCTGCCATGGGCAGGGACACCTTCCATTAGACCAGGCTGCTCTAAGCCCCATCCAGCCTGGCCTTGGGCACTGGTTGGAAGGAGGGCTGGTCATGCTGCTTCCTTCTGCGCTGCTTCAGCTGGAGCCGCTGCACACCAGGTGCACAATTCACTCCGTCTCAAGGATTTAAACTGGTTTTTAAGTTGTCAGTGCAGCTGGGAAGTGCATGATTCACTCCATCTCAAGGATTTAAACTGGTTTTTAAGTTGTCGGTGCAGCTGGGACCATTCTGGCAGTGTGGATGGGGCAGGATTTTCCCCCTGACACGGTGCCCAGTGCTGCCAAGGCAGTGTGGTGTGAGGCAGTGGCACTGCAAATTGTGTGTCCACTTCTCATCTACAGGACTTAAATGTGCCTCTTCATCATGCTTAAGTTCTATGAATTTAGTGGGAAAGTGCATAGCTGGGAGGGGTTTTAAAATAGTAAAATGTAAATTGCTGATCTTCTCTGAAATTTGCAAAATACTGATCTGTATGTCTATTTGTTTCCTATTAAAAGCCAAGCAGCCTTGGGGTACTGATCCCCCATCTGGGTGGGACACTGAGGGAAAATGTCCAAATTAGCAGTTAAAGTAGATTTATTAAAGCAAAAGCATTCCTAGGCAGCACTAATGTGGGTTTTCTCTGCTTCAGCCAGCCCTTTTTAAGACTTTTTCAGAAGGCCTGAGGTTTGCTCTGAAAGTGAATCCCAGAGAAGCCAGCTGCCCACAGTGGTGTGTGGTGTGGCTCTTCAGCACTCAGTTCCATCACCCTGACAGCTCTGAGTGCCCCCAAATCCTAAGAAGGCTGAAAGATGCCAATTCACTATAATACATTTTTAAAGAGAATTAAGTTTAAGGCAAATGGGAATTTTACTTTTGAAGCAGAGTGTCCCACACAGACAGAGTGAAGTCTCAGTAATCTGTAGATTCACGGCTCTGTTCATTTAGACCAGCTTTTGTTGGGTACCATATTGAGGATGAGCACGTTAGTTCGGGGAGGGTTTGGGTTTGCTCGTGTTTTGTCCACAGTGTTGAGTTTGCTCATGTTTTGCCCACGGGCATTTGCTGTCAGGAAGTTCCCAGCACTGAATGTGGGTGTCAGAAGTATCTCTGCGTGTTTGATCATGGTGCTGGTGCTTCCCTCCCTTGCTGGCATCACTCTTTCAAGTCAGGTGGGTGATGGAGGTGGGTGGTGAGTCTCTGCTGTGGTGCTGCCAGCCTCGCCAGCAGGTGCCTGTCGAGCAAACGCCTGCGAGGGGAGCTGGCTGGGCCCCCAACACCCTCACCTGCTCCCCAAATTGCTGCTGTCATGCCCCACGCACGGACAGAGAGGGATATCACCCACTGGCACAGGAGTGCCACCCCAGGGCTGCAGGCTCCGTGTCTGGGGGGGACAGGTGACTGAGCAGGTGGGACAGGAGCTGAGGGGCACGCTGAGCTGCCCAGGAAGGTCTCCCCTCCCCAGCCAAGATGGAACATCAGAGTGCAGGAGGCAGCCTGTGCTGCTATCTGAGGGCGACGCAGGAAATGGGAGGAAGGGGCCCAGCCTGCCAGCCAAACTGGAAATGCAGAAGGAAGAAGGCTACGTGTCTTATTTTTAACTGTCACCTTTTTTTTAATGAGGGTTAATATTGGATTCTTCAGCAAAATGCCTCCCTGTGCTTAACGAAATTCCAGCCTGGCCATGGTTTCAGCCTGGTTTGAGAGTGACACTAAAAGCTTTGTGATTCAACAGTTGCCTGTGTATTGCCAGTGACAATTGAGGCTAAAGAAAATACCAGCAATCCCTGCATTAATCAGCAAATTAATTTGCTCTGCCTGTGCTAATATTGATTTTTTTCCTTCAGTTTTGCAAGTCTTGGCTAATGAATTTCCTGGAAAGAATGCTTGCCAAAAAAGAAAAATTTGGTCAAATATTGTAGAATTTTGATGGCATATGAAATGAGGGTATAAATCCCAGAGTATATTTGCTAGAACCCAGTTATGAAGTTCATCTTGCCAAGAAAAATATGAACTATTATCTGACTCGCTTGCAAGTAGGCAGCAGACAAATTTACTTCCAGGATGTGTTCAGAGAATGGCTTAGAGCTCCATAAAAGAGAACAGTGGTCTCTGAGGCAAAGGCAGTTGAGGAGTTAGAACAGCTACTCACTGCAGTTTATTTGCCCAGCTCCCAGTGCATGTTGTGACTGCTGAAATCTCCCAGTTGAACACAGCTCCGAACCTCCAGCTGCAATACTCGGTGCTTGGAGAGAAGCTAAAGAAAATCGTGTTTAATTCAGCAGCATCAGGGCCCATCTCCTCTGTGGCTGAGCCATGGGAAGGCAGCGTGGTCAGTACGCGGTCAGTGCGTGGTCAGTGCGCGGTCAGTGTGCGGTCATTGCATGGTCAGTGCGTGGTCATTTCATGGTCAGTGTGTGGTCAGTGCATGGTCAGTGCGTGGTCAGTGTGTGCTCAGTGCATGGTCAGTGCGTGGTCACTGCATGGTCAGTGCGTGGTCACTGCATGGTCAACGCGTGGACATTGCCTGGTCAGTGCGTGGTCATTGTTGGTCAGTGCATGTCCAGTGCGTGGTCATTGCGTGGTCAGTGCATGTCCAGTGTGTGGTCAGTGCGTGGTCAGTGCATGTCCAGTGTGTGGTCAGTGTGTGCTCAGTGCATGTCCAGTGTGTGGTCAGTGTGTGGTCAGTGCGTGTCCAGTGGGGACTTGTCCGCCGGTCTGGCCCCCGTCCCCTCCCTAGCAGGTCCTGGGGACAGTGCCTGCAGCTCCTGTCCCTGCAGCTGGAGCAGCAGGAGTTGGGGACCTTGTCCCTGTCTCCAGCTCTTTGCAGCAGTGCCTCTGGGGCTGCAGGGCTGTCCCGTGGTGTCATCCCCATCCGTTCCAGACGGAAGGATGAAGGAGCTGAGCTTGGGGCAGAGACGCGGCCAGGGGCTGAAAGAGCCTCTGTTGCACTTGGTGCCATTTGGGCTATTTTAATTTTAATTTTAAGCTAATTTTTGGTGTTGTCAGACTCAATATCATCAGCGTCACCCCCATGCCTCTGCAGCATGGCCACTGCTGCCACCACCACTGTGGCCATGGTGTCACTGCTGATAACTTCAGTCTGACATTAGAGAGATTAATTTACTATGAAAATGACCCTCGGGAGACTTGTGCAGATGCAGGATGAATCATATTTGAAAAATTGGATGTCTCATTGTTTCAGAAGTTCTAATTAACTTTTTTTTAGCCATCAGAAGTAGTGGATACAGACACACCATGTCTGCTGCATCCTTCCAATGGGATGGCTCAAGGAGCAAAAGCCCTCTCACCATTCTGTGGGAGGCAGTGCTGTGTTGTGCTGGGACCTGCTCAACCAGGCTGTTTCCATCTTGTGCATTTTCATTGTGAAGGTGAAAGAATATGTCTTGGGTAAACGTGGAGCTAAGATTTTCCATCTTTTTCTGGAAAACCTAACAAGCAAATATTTCAAATTATGAGAGACTCTGTTTGGGACCTGTGAGACTGGAGAACATAAGAAATTAAACCCAACTTTCATTTTAAATCTGTAACTGCCTCAGTTTTATGATCAATAATCTGCTTTTTTTTTTTTTTTGAGGTTATTCTCATTTTCCTCAATGTTTCTCCTGTTGTCACCTTTATCCAATATTCTATAAAACAGGATAATACAAAACTCTCCAGATATGGAGGCTGTAATAAGACCCAGCAGAGAGTCCAGCTGGGGAATTCCTACCAACTAAGTGGTTTTGTCTTCCTATTTAGCCCAGTTTGATATGCCCAAGCATCTTCCAGCTGCATGAAATGGTATGTGTCAGCTGTACAGTCAAGCTGGGATGTTGCTGAGGTGTTTGAGGGCAGTGAGTGCACCTGCTCGCACCCAGGAGGAGGAGGAGGATATGATGCAACAGCAGCATGAGCTCAGTCTGCTACTCTGCTGGTGGTAGAACTACAGAAAAGGAAAAGGTGTTTCCCCCTTTCTTGCCTGGACTCCTGTCTGCGAGTGGTGCTTCCAGAATTCCCTTCCTGGCAGATTTTCAGCTGAGATTTGGGTGCTCGGAGCACTTTGCAGCAGAACTCCAGGATGTGCTGTGCCTGTCTCTGCAGGAAGCCTCACCTTGGCCATGTGCACCCTTGTCACTGCCATCCCCACCGTCACCCAGACATCAGTGATGGGCTCCGAGCCAAGCCCCAGGGCAGTGACAGGATTGGGACAAACCCCAATTTCCCAGCACTTACCCTCTTCTCCCAGGAAAAGGCAGGGTGAGCTCAGCTCATGGTTTGAGCACCAGGGCACACTTGTGGCACTCTGCTGGCGACTTTCCTGACGTGGCTGGTAAGAGCTGAGGCTGATTTGGGGAATCCTCCTCTTCTGAACTGCTGTGATGGTTGAGGTAAGACAAGAACTGAAGGCAGTACTTTCTGGGCTCAGGTTTGAAGGTCCTGGGAGCAGTTCCTTCCGTTGGGAGGTCTCTGATGAGGAATCCCTGCTCTGAGAAGCAATGCTGGAATGGGGCTGTGCCAGCTGGTGTGACCAGGATCTCTCTGGCTGATTCACTCATGGATGTGCAATTCGAGGGAGCTCTGAGTGCATTCCCCCAGGCCAGCTCTCCTCGCCTTGCTGCCGTCCTGCTGCACAGCTGCAGCTCAGGCTGCAGGCTCCTGCTCTTGCCCACAGCCCTGCTAGGCAGGGAGGTGATGCTGTGCCAGTGCTGACAGCCGTGCCACAGCCTCCCCTCTCTGCTGGGCTGGGACAGCACCGAGATTTCTGTTTCGCTTCAAACGTAAAAGCTCTGTCTTGAGCATGTATGGTTGAAACCTTCCTGATGGCACTTGCTTGGGAACTTGGCACTGATGAAGTTGGAGAACAGATATTAGGTTTCCTAGAGCAGCTTTCTGGTTTACAAAGGGAAAAAAAAAACCCCAACCCAAAACCCTACATCCACAAAAAAGCATTTAGTATAATGTTTCATCTGCACACGTAAAACATGGAAGGGAGGGGAAAGCTGTTGTTAAAATGTAAATGCCAGAACTCAGCAATTCGAATTCAGGAGATCCTAATGACCTAGTTTTGGCAATTACCAAGCATAAGATACCCAGTTCATCAGCCTGTGTTGGTAAGTACACCTCAGCTGGCAGAGGGGCTCTGGCTGATCCCGTGGGTCGCCCCTTGCTCAGTGCCCGGGCTGCTCACACCCCACTGCACCAGGCAGGGCTGTGGGCTGGCGGCCAGGTGGTCCCAGTGACCTTCCAGGTCCATTGGCTTGTGCTCACCAAAACCAGTCAGCTTTGAATGCATCTTTTCCCTCACCATCCTCTGAAGTTTTATCTGGATTTTTGTACCAGTGCGATAAGGAAAGGCTGACAGTTCTTGTCACGGACAGACATGATGTAAAAGGTGATGGGCTCCTAAAGGTGTGGCCAAGTGCCCACTGGGATTTTCTCAAGGCTTACTTTTTCTGGAAAGATGTTTAATTCTTGCTAATATAAGTGTTTTCATCAACTTCTGTTTAAGCTGGGCAGCTATCTAGTTTGAAAATCCATCTGAGAAGTGATGGGCAGTTATGGGCAAGGGTTTTACCCAAAGCCCCTCTAAAGTCAGGCTTTTGAACACAGCTGTGATGGACAGCAGGAGTGAGTTCCAGGTGAATCGTTCATCCCGGCATGAAGGCTCAGCCTTGGCCCCTGCCCAAGCTGACTCTGCACACTGTGTTCGGAGCTGGGAGAAGGACAGAGCTGCTGCGTGGGGAAGGAGAGCTGCCAGGAGTCCAGGGCTTGGTAGGGGCTGGAGGAGATGCTCCTGGGCTGGGAAACATCGTTCATGTCGCTGTCTGCTGGACAGAGACGCTGCTGCAGAAGGTCTCTGGTCCTGGTGCCCATCTGAGTTTCTTGCCGTCAGAAGAGCTGGGGCGTGTGCTGTGTGCTCGGTGCTGTGCACCCACAGCAGTGCGGGGACGGGGAGCAAAGGGGTTAATGGGCAAAGCAATCAGAGAGGAGCAAATGAACACCCCAGGCCGTTTGTCACGAGCCAGCTGCACGGGCAGAGCTCTCCACAGCTCCCTCAGAGAGAAACAGCTCTGTGACAACTTGTCTGTCAGTGTCAAGGAGACTCTCTAATGCACTGATGTCTGGAGACCACTGCCTCCGGGGAAGGAGGGCTGTGGTGCTGTGCTGAGCAGCGCAAGGAGCGAGCTGTGCGGTGCAGAGACAGCGCTGAGGCTGGGCAGGAGCCTTGGCTGGCACCTGCACTGCTGAACGCACCTTGCTGGAAAACACCTCCGAGGTGTGCCCAGATGGTGTGCTGCAGCCTGCTCTCCGGGGTCCCAATTAGTGCTTGAGCAGTGCCGATGGTTCCTTGTGCTTTCTCACTGGGTCTAGTTTTGGGATTTTGCTGCTTTCCTTCCAAAAAATCCTTGGCTCTTGCTGTCCGGCTGGCGAGTGCCAGCTGCAGCACCTGCCTGGTGCTGCCCACGCGGGGAGAGCCTGGGGCTGCTGAGCCATGGCAGCACGGCACGGTGGGCAGCGCTGGCGGGGAGAGGGGGGATCCCCTGGAGAAAAGGAACACTGGTGGCACTGGTGGCACTGGGACGCACTCCCCACCTGATGCTCAAGGCTCCGCACTCTGATGTCTCTCTGGCCCTGACCCAGGAGGGCGAGGAACCTTCTCCCTCTGCACAGCCCCTGACAGGAGGATGGGGCCGGGGGAGTCAGGCTCTGCTCCCAGGGAATAAGGGACAGGACAAGAGGAAATGGCTTCAAGCTGTGTCGGGGAGGGTCAGGCTCAATACAGGGAAAGTTCCTTCCTGGAAATTGTCAGTAAGTCCTGGCACAGCTGCCCAGGGCAATGGTGGAGTCCCCATGCCTGGAGGGATTGAAAAGCCCTGTGGATGTGGCACTTGGGGGCTTGGGTTAGTGATGGCCTTGGCAGTGCTGGGCAATGGTTGGGCTTGACGGTCTTGGAGGGCTTTTCCAACCTAAATGATTTTGTGATTCCATGTTGTGAGGGGATGGGAATGTGTTGAACTGACAAATCATGACAGCATGTTTACAGGTACAGTTGGGAGAAAAACCAACCACAAAGAGAACTCAGTTTTATTTGTCATTAATTTTGAATTGCTTCAACAGATGTTTGCTGGGAGCTTCTTTAACCTGCTTAATTTGTCTCTGTGTAAAAGGAAACAGATAGCCCCAATTAAGAAACTGATCAGCACGTTCTTTATTGGCTTTTGGTAGCTTTAGTCATTATTGCTGATACAGAATACAGAATCCTGGGAGCTGGGATTTAGTTATTATGTAAAAGCTAAAACACATTGCAGTTGTGTGTGTACAGGGCATTTGCTGCCTGTCTGTGTCCCTCTTGGCTTTGTGGGAAGGTGCCTGGTGCTTGCTGCAGTCCCTCACTCGTGCCAGGACAGCAGGTGCTGCCCACCAGCAGCGTGGAGGGGCTCCACACCACATGTCACTGTCACTGTGACTTTTATATTGTGGACAAAGTCAATTTGACCTTTTAATGCTGTGTTGCAAAGTGCAGGGGCAGCACATGTGGGAATCACTGTCCTGCTGGGTGTGGCCCATCACAGTGATTACTGAGGTTTCTTCCTTTCAATCTTTCCTCTCTCTCTTTCTCCCTTTCCTTTTTTTTTTTTTTTTTGGTAGGGGATGGTGCCTGGGGGTGTCCACAATTAACAGATTTAACTCTAATCAATTAATGGCATCTCTGGCAGCATTCCCAGCAGACACATGCCCAAGGCTGGAAGGAATGACAGGCTTGTCATCAGAAAGGTGAACATTCCAGCCTTCCACAAGCATTCCCTGCTTTCCTGGGCGTTCAGGTGCCAGGATGAGCTTCTCTCTGGGCAGCTTATCGTGCGCACAGCTGATGGACTTTTCCCTCGGTGCCATCTCGCTCCCGCACACCACACACCAGCTGGAGACTGTTCTCTGCCGCTGTCCTGAGCGCAGGCTGAGGGGATTGTTTCACCTGAGCGTTACCTGGCCACGAGTTCGGAGAGCTCTGCCTGGGAAGGGCTGGTCCAGCCACACGCTCAGTGCACACTTGCTGTGAGTGCTGCGGTGCTCAAACATCAGGGAGGCCAAGCGCTGGTTGGTGCCACATTTCCCCTGGGCACAAACTGCCAAGGGGCGAGGCTGATTTATTCAGATGCCAGAGCTCGCGCTGTCCTTGCTCCTGCCTTGCTCTTCGGGCACAGCTTTTGGCTGCAGCTCCAGCGTGGGTTTTGGAACAGCCTGGTCACGCAGTCTGTGGGATGAGGTTGGGAGCACGGTGCCTGCAGACTCACAGTGACCCTCTCCATCACCTGGGAAAGCCCAGGCTGCCGAATTCTTCCCTAAGCGGTGACAGCAAAGAACATTTACAGCTCCTTCCTTAGTTCTCAGGTGGGAGCTGTGCGTATTTTTCCAGACACATCAGAAGTCAAGTGCTCCTTGGCTTACTGAAATCCATTTCTTCTCCTGCACACCTGGCTGCTCGGGCACCCCTTCGCTGTCGGGACTGCCACGCCAACACTGGTGGCAGTGGCTGGGCAGACCCACGGGGCTCTTTCCCTGAGGCCTGGATGCTGAAGAACCTGCTGCATCTCACAGATCTGTGGTGTCTGGGACTATCCTTTGGTTTATGTTAAACAGCTCCTCATGTTCCATATTTCATATTTAGTGGGAATGCTGCTGGCACAAACAGGGCAGCCATTTTTTTTTTTTAAATAAATAATTGAGGGCCACCATTTATAAACAAACAAACGTACTGAGAAATTATATGCTGAAATATTTGTGAGCTGGCTACACAAAAGAGCCAATCATTTATGGAAATCTTGACCAGCAATATTTTGTCCCTTGTTTGGCCCACTCAGTTTACACATCTTAATGCTGTGTCCTGAAGCCAATGTGTGCTTTGGTCACTGAGAATTAAGTCAATAAATGAATATAGAGAACTCAGCCAAGGGCAAAATTCAGTCTTTACATCACTGTGAAAATGTGTTATTTATTTATTTCTGTTGTCACTTAGAGAATGTTGCCACAGTCACATTGAAAGTAATAAACAATTTGTGGCTGAAAATTGCATTTTAGGATGCTGAGACCAGTTTTTCCACTAAAAAGAGAAAAATAAAGCAGAGGAAAGAGGGTCTGAGAGAAGGAGCCACAGGAAGGCAGTAAATCTGCAGAACAGAAGGGTAAAGTGCACTGCTCCAATGATCATGCTGAAGATTGATGGTGAGCAGCAGTTTAGCCCCAAAGAGGAGAGGTGCAGGTCTGCAGCTCACTTCACTGGTGCTCAGTGGTTCTCATCAGGCTGTGAGACAAGACTGCAGTTACAGATATAGATATTGGTGTGCAGTTAAAAATTCCCTTTGGTGATCTGTTCTCAAGCTTCTTTCTGCCTGGGAGGCTGAAGGGGAAAGCTGTGCTGTGGCGAGGGGAGGGTGACAGTGGCCCTGCTCTGGGTGGTCCCAGCTGTGGTGTGCAGCACCAGGAGCAGCCTCTGCAGCGGCAGCGCAAACATGGAATGAGGTTAGGAGCTGTCAAACTGTGCCCCTGCCTTCAGAACAGCATGGCAGCAGGCAAGATTTCATCCAGGAAATGTTGATAGGATAGCCAAGCCTTGCTTCAGTTGCATTTAATATCTGAAACTCTTAGCTCTCTGTTGGTAGCAAAATTTCTTGTGTTTTTGCAGATGTGTAATGTGGATATAATAATCTCTGGAAATGTGTCTTGTGTAAATGATTACTTTCAAAGATAAAAGAAAAACACAAACCTTCAATTCTGGTTAGGATTTTGGTTTCACCAGTCAAAGCTCTTTTTCTTCTAGAACATCATAAACAATCTGTTCAGCTGTAGAAGGGACTGTCAGGAGACATCTGTGAAGACGTGAGGTAACGAGGGGAACAGCACACAAGGGCTGTCCCTCAGGCTGATCTCGTTAAAAGGCACCACTGACGTACACGGCACAGGTTTATAATGGAGTTTTATTTGTAATTGTTGCATCAACACCTACGATCCTTACAGCGGAAGAGAGACCCAGAAGGATTGATTTCTCCTGCAGGTTTTGTGTCTCTTTATTTTGAGCTGCTAACACTCTGAGGTTTTTTTTTCTCTCTCTCAGTCAGGTCATTGCTGTGCCTTCTGCACACTGAGTCCCTCCCTAAGTCCAGCACTCATGACAAGGGCTCTGCTTGTCTGGAGCCACAGGTTCCCTCAGTTTTTAAAAACAGTGTTACAGGGAAGGCGAAAGTTCCTTTTTTCCATAGGGCAATGGGAAAATAAGGCATAAAAATGGTGAACGAGATGTGGTAGCAATCATGGTATACTGTGTGCATGGAATAGCCTGAGCTAAACACAGCTGGGTGTTCCGAGGGAAGGCTGAAGGTCACAAATACACTGCATTCAGCTCCCAAGGGTGCAGAGCTGAGTCCTGGCCAGCTCTCCAGCCCAGAGCGAGGGCAGCTTCACCTGGTGCTGGTGTGGAGTGCCATGGAGCCCCACCTCTGGAGCAGCATCTGGACCTGGGCAAGAGCTGCGCGTCAGCCTGGGTGGGTGGAGGGGTCAGCACCAGGCTGAGCAGGACAGGCAGCACCAGAAAGCAGGGAGAGGCACAGGCATACCTGGCCATTAGCGTTATAATTGTTCTAAACCCTCCATTTTTTATTCAAGCAAAATTACAAGGGCTGTTTGTAAAAACTGAATGGCAGCCTGATTGTTTTGTTTGGGTTTGCTGTGGCAGGAGCCCTCGCGAGGACACGCCGGCGATGGGGAGCCCCCAAACCACGCTGTGTGCACAGACTGCCGGAGAGCTGGGGCGGGGGTCCTGCCTCCAGCGGGGCAGGGGGACCTACGCCAGCCCTGGGGTCAGCAGCCCTCGTGTCCCAGCCCGTGGGACCTGCCCGCGTGGGGCTGGGCAGCCAGGGCTCTGCAGAGCCTCAGTCCCTGGGACCAGCAGCGTCTGGAGCAGGGTCTGGAGCAGGGTCTGGAGCAGGGTCTGGAGCAGGGTGGGGCTGGGGACGGCTGCAGCTCCACACTCTTTTTGCCATTTTTGCTGTGTATCTGTTGTGTGGGCAGGTTGTGCTTGTCTCAAGGTATTTGGAGTGGATAATCTGATCAGTGCCAGTCCGTTCTTGGCTGCTCTGTCCACCTGCTGACTCCCTTGTGTCACCCTTCTGGTGCTTCATCCATCTGTCGAGAATTTACTTACAAAATGCATTAGAATAAATCACTGGGATTTTATGTGCAGAGATCCTGTTTCCAGCATCTCAAACCCCAATAAGCTCCTGTGTCTGCAGGAACAGTGTTGTAAAGTCCTGCACTTCGGTACTAGTGATTTACAGGAATGCCGTGATGCCTGGGGAGCAGCCTTTCAACATTCAGATTTGGTGGTTTTCAGGGCTCATTTTATACCTTGTTGGTGAGTAATACAGGTTTTCGGTGCAGGTGTGTGTGCTGAGAACTGTTATCAAAGAAATATATTCAGGTACAGGGCACAGCAACAGCTTCCATGGAATTATTGCCTGACTGAAGAAGGTCATAGCTGAGAGCTGGGGCTACAGAAACCCTACAGATTCAGGCATTTTTTATTTTCTGGGCTATTAATTTTTGATGGGGGAGAATGGGGTGACCCTGCGAGGAGTGGGCTGACTGACCCAGGGATTAAGATCTTTAAATGTTATGTCCCAGGTAGTGAGAAATGTGATACAAAAAAATTCTAATGCATTCAGCACAGCTAAACACAGCAAGACCTGAACAAATCCCTGAGGACACCAAGACAGCCAACCTAAAATATAGGTCAATGTTTTCAAATTTGGTGTAAATTCTTTTTGCCTAATTAATCTATATCTGCCTATATGTTAACGAGAGGGAGATGCAGAAAGCTGACTGCTGCTGAAAGATCCCTGAGGCTGAAAGAAAACACCTCCAGCTTGTGGCTAATTATTTTTTCCTTAAAATTTATTACTCTGGAAGATAAGCAAACATGGTGTTTATTTGACCTGTGCACCTTGTACCAGACTCTCTTTCCAAATACCGTTCTTTAAAAGAGCAATTAAAATATTAGAAACAGGGAGGAAAATGCTGCTGGAAGCACAGCAAGGCAGGAAGGAGATGAACACGGCCCGAAATCACGGCTGTCTGCATGGAGGTGCTCATGGCCCGTGGCTGTGTGAGGCGTGGGCTGAGTTTCCAGCCGTGCTGATTCTCCTCATGGGTCTATGACATTTGCTGTTTCCATCCTGAGAGCCCAAGCCTGCAAGGGTGCAGCTGAAGGAGACTCATCGTTCCACCAGAGGTGTCCTGTTTTCCAGGGCACAGGCATGGCCATGGGACACGTGGCTGTCCCAAGGGCTGTGAACGCCTCGGCCTCGTTCGCTGAGCTCCATCCCTCCCCAAGGTGAGCTGTAATCCTCAGGGAGCTATCAGGATATCTGATTTATGCAAGAATCTCTAATAAACTGGCAACAGTTATTTCTGTAGCTAATGGGAATGTAAATTTTCAGATAACATATGTTAGTAACGATAAGCAAAATCTCTGATAAGAACACCTCCCAGCACAGAAGAAAACTCTGCTCTGCGTGCTGCCGTGCTGCTGCCCCTTGCTGTCAGGGGCTCCCCTGAAGGATGAATTTGTGGGATGGAAGTGGCTGCTGGACAGAAAGTGTCCATCTTGACACAGCCCTTGTTCCTCCCAAGCAGGTGAGCTGGTTGTGCCCTGCGTGTGGTGACTCCATTTAGGCTGGAATGGGGCAAAGAAGGGCCTTTCTGATTTACCTTTCTGATATACATTCTGTTGCATCCCTGGGAAATAAATCTGAAAATGCGAAGCCCAGGCAGTGCTCCTGGTGAGATCTGTGGCACTCAGCTGCTCCCAGCAGTGACCGAGTGGGGCCCAAGGGCTCCAGACAGGGCTTTGATCATCTGTGGATGGTTCTGAAGTGCACAGTTTTGCTCCCTCCATCCTAAAGGCTTCATAAGGCATTCATGATCTTGCTCTTCAGAGTGAGGTTAAGATGTGACTGACGGTGCTGCTGAGCAAATGGCTCTGCTTTGTGGAGTTTCTATTAGGCTTGAAAGCAAGTATCACTGCCTGGCCTAAGAGGAGGTTTATATTTCATGTAATGGAGGCTATACATCCCTACGTGCATTTGTAATGCGCTGATGGAATTTGTCACAGGAGCATCCAGACCTCTTAAACACGCACTAAATTTAACTTTAAAGCAATGCTAATTCAGGGGAAAAACCAGTATGCATCATCTGTCGTCAATCTGATAGTCTGTGATATGTGTAACCAATTGTTCTTATTTACATTAATTTGCATTGTGAAAAGCAATTTTACAGTTTCAGTCAGACTTAATAGGCAATTTGCAGCTCGCTGCCTAATGGTGCAGTTACTTAAGCCTGCCCCGGGGTGCTTTCGAGACCTGAGAGGAGACTAAACCTTTTAAATGTTCAATTGAACAGCTTAAAAAGTCAGGAAGTCCTCAGCTATTAGCTCTGGCTCCTGCCTGCCTTGTCATCTTTGACATTGTTGCTTCAGATGCCCTCTGATTCTGATATATTTTGCCCTAGACAGGCGAAACACTGATCTGATCCTGCAGAACATCGTGGCACGAGTGGCTCCCAGCCTGCAGAGGCACCGTGCTCGAGGAAGGGGAGGGCTAGAGTGTCCCACAAACCTCTGCTGTGGCATTTGTGGGTCAGTGGATCTGCTACCTGCCTTTAATGAAGCACTTAGTACCAAGGCATCTCACCTCAATGGCCCATTTCTGCATTTATGGACGCGTGAACCACCTTGGGTAGGTGTGATAAAAGCCAATTCTACCAGATGATTGAATGAAAACCCTTAATTTGCAGCAATTTCTCTTCAGGTTGGATGTTTAGGGGCAAATCATAAAACAAAGTAACCTACAATTGTGTGAGCAGCAGAGGCTGTTGTGATTTCGGCACTCTCGAGCACTGCCTAAGAAAGGTCTTTGTCCCATCCAGGAGAGAGTCATTCTTCTGAGAGCTGGTTTGGCTGCAGAGGTGCTTTGGGAAAGCTGTAAGCAGCTCCTGCGGGGAAGGGCTCTGGCTCTGGGCATTACAGATGAGCGAGGAACTAGCAAAGACCTTCTCAAAAGTGGGAGCGCCACTTAAATCCTTACTCTGGTAACAAGCGAAGGTCATAGGATGTTTGGTGTTTTGTGTTGTCTGAAGAATACAATGCACATGAGACTGAAGCAGGCCATGGTGGCGGTCACAGGCCATGACCATGGCTGTTCCTCTGGCCCTCGGACATGGTGAGTCATGTTGGAAAAGACCTTCAAGGTTATTTAGTCCAACCATTAACCCACCACCACCATAATCACCCCTAAACCATACCCCGAAGAGCTTCCTGGCAGTTCAAACGAGAGCAAGTTTGTAAGAGTTGCACAAAAGTTGTGCTGTTTGGTCACCTCTGTGCTGATGTTTGATGGGGACAGTGGAGAGCTGGGATCCTCACACACCCTCGTGGCAATGCTGACGTGTTTGAGGTCACTGTGACTCGGTGACTGTTTTTGCTGCAGTGTGACAGTGATGTCACTGTGATCCTCTGCCACATTCGGCAGAGTTTGTTCCCCGCGTGCTTTCAGATGTCGAGGTATTGATGTTGTACCCATGCTGATGTCACATAAATGTGCCCTGCTGAACTAATGCGATACCCCCATCCTGCTCCTTTAGGACTCTGCTTCATTCCTGCACGAGGGTTTTGCTTCAGAAGATGCTGCAGTTCTCTTCACAGGAGTACACTGGGGAGATTCCAGAGCTCTGTGCTCCTGGGCATGGCTGGGGTGTGCGGAGGAGATGGAGAGACAGTCAAGGGAAGCTCCTGATCGAATCATTCTGTGTCCGCATGCACACAGTCCCTTATCTACAACTAGCTCAAAGGTTTTGAGGCTGTGAATATCCCTGACACTTCAGTGAAAAATAGCTGAAGAAGGATTATGCTTTTATAATGTTTTTCAACTAGATTTGGCTATTTGAGGCCATCTGAGCTTTGTGATGCATGGAGGTGGTGTAGGTAGCCGAGGCAATCTGGCACTGTCTATATTTGTACTTCAGAATAGCAGAGATCCAAGTGATTTTCGGTTTTAAACCTCTTTTTTTAAGATGGCCTTTGCTGTTTTCTCATGGATACATAATAAAAAAGCATGGAAGTTCAGAAGCCGAAGTGTGAGAGGTTGAAACCAGCTCATTTAAATGGGAGGTTTGGGACATATTTACAGCACTAGCATGAATCTTTACTGCCTTTTGGAGGTTCAGTTGTAACACAATAATATTTTTAGCTTCTTGTGGGAAATAGTGACAATTGTGGCTGCTGGAGCTCCTCTCCCTCCACCCAGGCTCAGACAGCCTTGCTCAGGGTCTGTCCTGCCCCACTGGCGATTCCCTGCCGCCCAGGACTGTCACAGGAGACTTTGCTGTTGTCCTTTGACGCCAGCTCCTTTGGCAATCCTGCTGCACTCTTTGCCACAAAACCCACCAGGAATAATGTTTTTTTTTCAGCCTGCTCTGGATTCTTCCCCTGCACTGACCAAGAAGTCCCTCCCTAGAGGAAAAGGCTGTCACCTGAGACAGCTGTCACCTGCTAAGGCTTGGTTTGCTCCCTGCCACTCTGGGGTGTTCTCTCGTGGTCCCAAGGGTGTTGGAAGCAGTTGCTGCTGTTGGCCACAAGTTTTAGAAGCAGATCTGGTTCTGCTGAAGCCCAGTCTGTGTTCTGCTGCTTGGACACTCGGTCCTCTGTGCAGCTCTGTAAGGCAGACAGGTTTTGTGTTTTGAAGTCTGTAGAGTCTAAAATGCAGAGGCAGTGTTTAAGAAAAAGTCACAATAACGCATAGTTGGGGTATAATTATGATCTTTTACCTTTAAATCAATGACTGACAGGGACAATTTCTAGTTTGCAGCACAGTGCAGACAGAAAGCTGTTTGTTAACATTTAATACACAGCAGCCTGCAGATACAGGATGGCACATTATGGACTCGTACTCCTGTTTCTGTGAAGATGATTTGCTGCATCTCAGCCTGCTGGTAATGGACACTGGGCTTTTCATCTTTCATTGATTTTTGAAGATGGGTTTCATCAGCTGAGCTGCAAACCCTCTGGTTCATGCTGAATACCGAGCACATTTTTTAAAGCGTAGAGGAACGCTCAGGAAAGACATTAGTCCATTAATCACTCGGATGTATAATGACCTTCATGCCTGTCTCTTGCAGGGGCTGGCCATGCGTGGTGACACCAAAGCATATTTGTCCCCAGCCCAGGTGAGGCAGACATGCTCTCTGGAGGTGGGCGCAAAGGAATGGCACCCACAGAGAATGGGGTGGGTGTGCAGAGAGCAGCCCAAAACGCAGAACAGGGTCAGAAGTAAATTCTGTGGAAGTGGGGTCGGTGCCAGCAGCCCCCTGGGCTGGTGCTGGGAGAGGGAGCCCCAGTGCCGTGCGTGTCCCTCTGTGCCAGCTCTGGCCCTGCCCTCCCTGCAGGACCGTGGGGAGCGTGGGGACCGTGGGGCAAAGCAGCACTGAGAGCTCTGCGCCAACCAGAGAAGGTGAGGCTGCTCTTCAAAGCACTCATGCACACAGAGAGGGGTCTGGCATTTTCTGTACTGAAATTAATCTTGTACAGATTGTTCAGAACAGATCTGCATAGGCTGCTCTGTGTCCAGAGAGAGTCCTTTCCAGTGCTGGAATGACCATTAAGATAAATTGGAAATCAGATGAGCAGACATGTTGTGTTTCAGTGATTATGCCAGCATTTCAAAGCCACAGTTACAGCATAGAACAAGGCTGAACACACTCCTTTAAAAGGAATTATGTGCAAAAGCATGAAGCCTTTTCTGCAGCTGTGCCAACAGTTGAGTGCAAAGACTGTGAAAATAGGACAAACAGCCCTAAGATGGTGTTCTTTCTACCTGTAAGAACTTTGTGCTTCCCTCACCCTCTGCTGCTGTGCCAGTCAGTGGCTTCCAACGCCGTGGGAACTTGTGAAGAAGCTATGGTCCATCACAGCTGCTGAAACCAGCACCTGTGAGACCTCAGGAACTCAGGACTTGATGCTGAACCACAATTTGATCACCTGCTGGTCTTTGTCCCTAAGAATGAGGTAAAATCTTAGTGTTCAACACAAAACACAACCTTCTGCCTTCTCTCCTTTTTTTTTTTTTTTTTTTTTTTTTTGAGAGTTTCCTCCTTCTTTTCCCCACCATGGTGCTGTGGCAGGGGTGTGAGTATGCTAGCACTGCACTTCCCCAGGTGAGCACAGCATCAGCTGCCTCGTGTGAAAGGCTGACGCTGTCGGGGAGGTCCCAAGGGGAGCCTGGCACAGCAGGGGAAATGAGGAAAACTTCACAGAATGCTGCCCCACCGCCATGCCCAGAGAGCACTGCCACAGCTGTGCCCTGGGTGACCCACGGGGACACAGCAGTGCCCTGGGCATGCACAGGGCGCCTGGCAGGGGCACTGGCGGGCAGGAGGGGATGGACAATACCTGTGCACTAAAATAAGCACAGCCTTGGGCACAGGGTCACTGTCACACAAGGCTGGCCGCAGTTGGATCACTTGTTTCCCTCTTGAGGAGGAATGCTTCGAGGTGCTGCTGAAACACAGCCTGTGAGCTGTGTAGTGATAGAAAAACCCTGGTGAATTGAACTGGAATGGCTCTGATAGACTGAGAATCCTGGTCGCACTGGCTGCCTTTGATTTGCTTTTCTCTCCCATCCACGGTGCTGCAGCCTTCACAGATAACTCCAGTGTCTGATTTGCCAGTTCTTTGTTTTCCTCTTTGTTTCCTCCCTGCTAGACACTGAAACATAGAGGTGCTTCCATCAGCTCTCTTGGCAAGGCTGCTTGCCTGTCCTCGGAACACCCACACCCGAGCAGCTTGTCTGTGGGTTTTCAGTGAACTGCTGGGGAAGCTGCTTTGTGACAAAAGTATGATTAATGATTGCTTTTGCATATTTCTTATAAATGAGATGCTCTGTCACTAAATAAATACACAAATAAATGGGCTGGGTGTAAAATAACATGTTTTTCACCAAAAATGACATCCTTAGTTGTAAATTTTAACAGATGTCATGAAACCAAAGATATTATAATCTGTTACAAAAAACCTTTGAAGTTCTATTTTAATTAACTGGCAAAGCCATCCGAATTCTTGGAGAGAAAATGATATGTGCATGTATCTCGAGAATCTCTTGAATGTGATCACGAGGATGTGATTGGCATGGCTGGAGGATGAAGTGCCAGGGAAGAGAAGTCAAGAGCAGGCGCTGCCGTCACAAAGCAGAGCTGATATTTAGCACAGGAACTCTGGCATGGAAAGCAACTAAGAAAAAATGGATGCCTTAAAGCCCTTCGTGCTCCAGCAGCAGCAGGGGAAGGCGCTGCAGCTGAGCCAGCACTTGCAGCCCCTCTGGAGCCAGGCTGGGAGAGCTGGGGCTGTGCAGCCTGGAGAGGAGAGCACTCGGGGGAGACCTTGGAGCCTCCTCCAGGGCCTAAAGGGCTCCAGGAGAGCTGGAGAGGGACCTGGGACAAGGGCTGAGGGTGCCAGGACAAGGGCCATGGCTTCCACTGCCAGAGGGCAGGGTCAGTTGGATATTGGGAATTCCATTATGTCTGACATCTCTGCCCTGATCACAGTGTGACTGTTTCCATGTGGACAGCTTAAGGTGCCTCAGAGTGTCCTGTAAAAGCTTCTGGTGCCAGCACCAGCACCAGCCATTGCACTGCTGGTGTGGAGTGACGGTGAACACTTTGGGGCAACTCTGAGCAAGAATTCCTTCAGTATCATTTTCTTTTCCAGGAGTTTAATGCCAAATGCAATTTTCTATTTATTGTACTGAGCAGAATAATCTAATTCTCAGGTTTTTGTTTCTGTCTTCCAAGAGCCTAGAAAAGAGTACATTCATCTGAACCTGTAATTTATTTGTGTAATGACCAAGAATCAAAGACTGAGGATGACTGGCAACACTGAGCCTTTTAGATCACAGAAAATCCCCCAGTTTTAAGGTTACTTGGTATGTGCTTTGCTGTATCTGATGTGGGTCTCAGTTAACCTGCAGTTTATGTCAAAAGGAAAACCAAGAAAATTAAAAGAGTTTGACCAGCGAGAAATAATTGTGAGTTTCTTACAACATGGATGAAAGGAAGTAAGCACCGTGACCGTGGCACCAGAGCAGAGACTTTGATGAACTTTGGAAGCTGTGATCCTCACACATTGAGACCCGGGTCAGGGGGAAGCCCCACATCATTCCTGCCACCGGGAAATGCCAGGAGAGAGTCTGTCCCTGGGAAACTCTGGGAGACCTTGGCCCTGGGCAGTGACAGGAGAGAGCCTGTCCCTGCTGTCACCGGGCACTGCCAGCCCTGCTGTCACGGGGCACTGCCAGCCCTGCTGTCACCGGGGCCAGGGGGACAGGGGCAGGGCAGCCCCCAGCACCGAGCCCTGCCTGGGCTCACTCGTCTTTCCAAGTGCATATTCCATTTACTGTCCCTGTCTGACCTGGATTTTCTGAATGATGTCTTCAATACATTTTACTTCTAATGTTTCCCCCTTGTGTTAGAAAATATGCTTTTGAGAGATGATCACATCTTCTGAATGACTGTGTCAGCTTCACTTTGCTTAGCTGGGAAGTGAAGTGCCTGGAAAAATGTGATTCTGCAGCCTTCCAGGGAAATGGTGGGAAATCCCTTCCTCCTGGATTGAGGCCACTCTCAAAAAGATGTCTGGGTTTTAGTCCTGGATTTATCTCAACAGCACATAGTCATTCCAAAGCTTCCCGAGCTGTTGGTACAAGAAATATTTCTAATGCAACTTTGGAGCACCCAAAGTAAACACTCTGAGCTTGGCAGGCAGCTTGGAGAAACCTGCTCTGTTCAATCGTTAGGTCAAACTGAATAAATTTCTACCTTCTGCAAAGAAAATCGTGAGTGAATGTTGAGGGTGAAGTGATTTTAACGTCCTTGATGGGGAAGCTTTAGTTACATCAAACAAAAATGAGCAGTTGAAAGATGCAATTTTGGTTATAAAGGGAGTACAGAGAGCACATGCTCCAAGACAAAATAATTCTTACTATTCACCACACCATAATATTTAAATACTTATGGCATTTATGTTAGCAAGGCTTATTTCTAGAGTCAGCTGATGGCTCTGAAACTCAGTCCCCACTCAGCCTGTCAGATCCTTGAGTTTCTCAGGAAGAACTGTGCAGGAAAGTGTTCTCTGTCAGAGCTGTCACCGTGCTCTGGAGCTGTGAGTGGCACTAAATGGAGCTCTGGTGATGGGGAGGTGGCTGCAGGGTGTTTGGAAAGGAAAGGGCTATTTTGTGTCTGTTTAGAGACTTTTCTGTATTTACTGGTGTGTGTTTCCCAGCGGCCGGGTAATGGGCCTCAGAAAAAAGTGTTGTTTAAGGAAAATAGCAGTGGTTTGGGGGGGGAATAACTGAATCAGAAGTTCTGGGAAGCCACAGCTGTTTCTCAGGCATTGAAATATATCTGCTGCTAAGAGCAAAGCAATTTTTTCTAATTCCAAAATCCCAGTTTGCGAGATGCTAAATCATCCTCCGGCTTAACACAAGAGTCTCTTGGCAACTGCAGATGCTTATCTTGAAAGATTCGCTTTAACAACAGATTGAATTCTCAGAAAAGAGGCCAAACATAAAGATGTTAGAAATCAAAGCAAAAATCCAAAAGGATTTTGAGGCTTGATTTGGTTAAGCATCCAAATGTTTGGATATTTATTTGAAATTTATTCAAGCTGCTTAAATCTAAAACTGGGTAATGGACTCTATCCCCTGCTCGCTGATGGGAGTCTTGGCACCTACAGTTCCAAATTGCATTGACCTTTTGGGCTGCCAAATTCTATTGCATTTTCATGTCTAATTTACTGTCCAACCCAGCCCCAAGGTCTCCAGCTTTACTGCTTTTCTAGGTTTCTATTTCCTATTCAATATGTGCTTTTCCCCCTTGCTTAATGGGTTTCATTTTTTCCCCAGTTAAGTCTCATCTTATTACTCAGAAGTTTAGGAAGTGATACTCCCTAAGGAGTATCCAGAAGATCAGACTGATGATCCATTCCTTTTGTTATTCTTTCTTCTATAATTTTCCAGGCTCAGATGCTTCAGAAGACACAGAAATACACAGAAATAGATCATCATGGAGACTTTTAGCCATAGGAAAAACTCTCAGTATGTTTCTGTGCAGAGGGGCTCATATCCTCTTCCATAAACCCAGCTGAAGTAGGTGCTTAACTTTGGCACTGATCTACATATCCATGATTTTCTGAATCTGTTAAATATTTGCTCTCAGCAATATCCATTGGCAGTGAGTTCCACAGGTTTATTCTGGAGGTTTTGTGGGTGTCTGTGCCCACGGTGATATTTCCTCTGATGATTCTGATATAATTTATCTTTGCTGGTTTGCTAATTTCCCAAAGCAGTGTCACTTGTGATTGTCATTAATGTGGTGTCACTTCTTTTTGCATATGAGAAGACTACAGTGCAATGTGAGTTACAATGCACATCCTCCCTTGAATTTTGCACATCCTCCCTTGAAATTTAAAGTGGGTTTGTGCAAGGTGTATTTTAAAATGCATTTTAAAGTATATTGTAAAAGATGGGGAGCTTGGGCAGCTCCTTACCAGGGGAGGAAGGTCTGGGACGGGGGTCCCTGTGCCGCTGACCCCTTCCCCCAGCACGGGGGCGGTGGGTGCCTGTGGGTGCCAGGGGTTGTCCTGGTGGCTGTGCAGTGGACCAGGCTTGGATGAGCAGTGGGAGCCCACGCCAGGCGAGGACTTTGGTGCCAGAGACAGATCCTGGGCTGGGACTCTGCCTCTTCCCTCTATTTCTTTCCTTGTTTCAGCCTTTGAGCCTTGCCAGCCTTGCTGGGCTGCCGGACCTTTGCAAATGCTCCCAGCAGCACTCCTGGCTCCCAAACGCTTTCTTTCTCTGTCTTGGGTGCTTTTGATCCGTGCATGGGATTTACCGGTTTAATTAATCTAATCTCTGCAGTGTCATCCTGCTAACTGAAATAATTCCTGACAATGTTTTGTTGATCCCTGTGACTGCCGAATGCCAGTGAAGCAATGTGGCAGCATATGGCAGAATTTCTTATCTGTGATAGCTCAGTTTAGCATTTTAGAGGTTTTTTTTCAAGTCCTTTTTCTTTTTATCAGTTGTCTACTTGCTAAGAGATTAGGCCGGTTTTGTGCATTTCCTCTTTGATAAAACTATAGGATTTAATGTTCTGTGAAATCCTGTTGTGTTCCCACAGACTTTTGCAGGAGCAAACTTCACACACAAAATCTCTGGGCGTTGCTGCAGTGAGAGGCAGTGGTGGGGTGCACAGGCTTGTTTTGAAGTATTGAGAGTTGCTGTTTATTTTTAAATGCTTGCAGAAAGGATAATGCTCTTTGGTTCAGCCCCTGTGTGTTCAGTCCAGGGCTGCTGCCTGCAGTGGCAGTGCCATGGTCACAGCCCCTCGGTGCTTACACCAGCAGTGACATTAAATCAGTGATGTCTCACTGCCGGGGAGGTGGGAGCTGCAGGGCTGATCCTGCCTTCCATGGATGTGCTGAAGCATTTGGATCCCAGTGCCTGGCATTCTCAGGAGGTTTTTACAGTACAGACTCAGCAGTTTGCACCCATTGTTGAACTGTTTTAGAGCAATAAGTGTAATCCCAGGCAGGATCCTGTTTCAGAGTCTGTTTCAGGTGTTCTGCTTCAGGTCTATCAAAGTTCAAAGCATCTGCAATACAAACAGTGATTTTGTTCAGGTTATTCCACTTGTTATTCCTCTTGGCTGCGTCACCATGGTCCTGTTTGTCCCTCTGACTCCTGCACCAAGGGCCTGGCCCGTCCCTCGCAGGGTCTGAGTTGGAGCCCTTGGCCTTTGAGTTGATGATTTCCCTGGCCCTGCTGATAGCGATTTTCGCCGGAGCCCAGCAGCCCTCAGTGTGAAATGTGTGCTCTTCTCGCTGTGACGGAGGTCGGTGCTGGGGCTGTGTGATGTGCTGTGCCTGCGCTGCTGTGGCTTCGCTCGCTCTTGTCCTGGTTATGGGGTGGCTGTTGGTGACAGAGACAGTCACAAAGTCACTCCCATTTGATTTGGTCCTCGTTGCAAAGTAGAGACTCAGTCTGCAGGTTTTTAATACCATCTTTTCCCAAGGCTGGGCTGGCTTTATCCTACATCTGCTCTCTGGGATGCTCAGAAAGCCCCACAGCACTATCTGAGACATTGTGTGGCAGAAACAGCCTCAAGAGAATTTTCTTCCATGCTTTATCCTAAAATGCTTATACAACTGTTCAACATTCTTCCTCCAGTTATTAAAAGAAGCTCGTGCTTGTGTGGTGTCCTGTGAGTGTGACTTGATGCACAAACCTCCTGGAAAATTCTCTGGGGTAAAGCAGATTGCTGCCCTCGAGAAGACCCTGACCGTGTGGCACTTTGGTTTGTTTTCCACAGAAAAATTATAATTGCTGAGGTTAAAATTAACAGTTGGATGCTGGCTGTCCCTTTTGGCAGCTTGTTCACTTGAAATCCCAGTCAGATAGCATCAGGAGGGAGGCTGGATTGCAACTCCTGGTCTGGGCTCCCTGTTAAATTTAATTTTTTCTGAACATTTCCAGAAATTATGTTTCTTGTGCTCACTAATTCCTTTATTTTTACAGGAAAGATAACTGAGAGTAGCTGAGCCACCTCTTTTATCTCTGACGTGGTCCATCCCGACAGTCTCGTTCTCCTCTCCTCCATGTGCAGCTGGGACCAGCTCCAGCTGTTTTGGTGACCGTAGTTTATAAGCGATGGACCAAATAGCTGTGCAGTGCTTTGCTTCGGACCATTAACCTGAGGCCACTTTTCCTCTGATGGGTGCCATGAACTTGCCCTGGTACCTTTGTATATCAGCGAGCAGTTCAGAAGTCAAACGGGAGCTGAACTCGATGATCCTCATGGGCCTCTTCCAGCTCAGGATGTTCTGTGATTTGTGATTCTAGTTTTGAATCACACAAATTCCGAGTTCTTCTGAGATTAACATCTAATTTTCTCCTCACCAGTAGAACTGGCCAGCAAACAGTGGAGAAGCACTGACTGAGGCTGCGGCTGCACCGGAGCCTGAGCAGGCAGGAGGGGCAGGGAGGAGGTTTGTGCTGGAGGAGCGATCAGCACCATGTGGGTACATCCTGATCCTGGGCACAACAGCAGAAGAGCCGATATGAGACTTGACTAATGAATAATTAATTAGAATGCGTTCTAATTAGTGCCAATCAGCTTGCAATGTGGAGAACAGGACCAGTACGTAGGAGTGACTTTTTAAAAATGAAATGACAAATGGGGCAGGTGGGACTGCTGATGCGCTGGCCGTGTGCGTGGTGTTTGCCAGGCACGGAGAGGCTCCGAGGGGTCACTGTGCTGAGCCCAGGAATGCGATGGGCAGGGGTGCTTTGTTCTGTGGGTATGAGCACGAGGAGCAGAACTTTGACAGCAGAGAGCTGTTCGACTGAGTGGACAGGAATATAAGGAGATCTAAAGCTTGAAGCTACCATAAATGTACATTTAGAGTATGGTAAGAGTCATCTGTGAGCTGGAGCATCCCACGGAGCAGCAGGATGGCTCCTTGTTGCCAAAGGGTCTCAGTGAAGATTGAATGGTTTCTGAAAGGGTGCTGTGCTTGGAAAGGAGCTAATCCCATAAAGATTTTATGTCCAAGCCACAAAGGATGTTCACAGCATCCCTTCCCGGCTATGGACCCACGATTACTTACCCCAATTAGTTCTGCTGGAAGCAGGACCAGGCCATGACCTGCAGAAGGGCGCAGGGTCACCAGCCATTGATGCTGCTGTGGCACTGTAGCACACAAGTGGCACCAGCATCTGTGGCTCTGCCGCTAATCAACGCATCAGCTAAAGTGGATTTGATTTGGAGAAGTCTTTTGGACCCCAATAAAGATCAGTAATCATTAAAATTAACCACATGCTGATTTAATCAACATATAGCTTTGTTAATTACCAGCTCTTTCTTCATGTCCATCTGTTTTAAAGATTTTAGTGAACCTGCAGCAGATGTTCATGTAAATATAATAAGCTGGTTGCCATGTAAATATAAAATTTTCAGGAGTGTTTGTGTATCAGACAACCAATTTATTTGTGCTGTTGTCAGGATCACGTCTTCGGGGCCTTAAACACCAAACTGATGACTTTGTTACACTCCACGCTGCAGCCTGTGTCTGCTGCCGGGCCATCCCCGTCTGGCCTCGCTCCACACCCCACTGGGGATCGTGCTCCATGGCTGGGCCCTGCGCTCAGCGCTGCCCTGGGAACTGCCGCCCAGGAATGAAACCAGACCTGTCTGTCCATGCTCCCTTCAAGAGAATAGACAGCAACTTCTGCTCTCACGGGGAACACGGTCCATGGGGGAGCAGAGAGCAGGTCCTGCATTCCAGAGTGGATGGCCATGCCCTGAGCACAGCCAGGCTGCTGCAATGTGAGCCAGGGCTGCCCACCCGGGGCCGGTGAGAGGCAGGGAAGGCACCAGCCCAGCTGAGCACAGCCAGGCTGCTGCAATGTGAGCCAGGGCTGCCCACCCGGGGCTGGTGAGAGCCAGGGAAGGCACCAGCCCAGCCTGGGGCAGGATGTGCCCACGGTTTGGTGTTTCCAGCCCCACAGAGCATTTTCACTCTGGTGCTCCTCTCTCTCTCTCTCCTGCATGGATTTACCTTTGTAGGGCAATACCCAGAGGCTGCTCCCACATTCTGGCTGAGAATCAATGTTTTGGTGCTGGTCAGGGGAGCAGAGGGAAAGGTGGACCTCAATTCCCAATGTCCTGCAGAAAGCTGAGTTTGGAGTCCTCATTCCTTTATGTCTGCGCTTGAAAACAGCACTGCTCTCTGATTTCTGCTCTCTTTTTTTAGCTTCTAAGGGAAGGAAGCACAAAATGCAGACACCTGTGAGTGACTGGGATGTCCCCAGAGCAGAGGCTGCAGCTCCAAGCCAGGCACAATGGAGGGGAGAGGAGAGGAGCAGCATGGTGGGCACTGACCTGACAGCTCAGCAGGGGCAAATCCATTTCATTAACAAAAAAGGGATTTGAAGATGAGGGAAAATAGTCAACAATGTGAATGGGAGTTCATCTAAACCAAGATCATTATTTTTTTATACAAAGCCACATTTCTATACCTTTGTATAATATTTGCTAACATTTCCACTGTTTAATACTAAAAATGCACCCTTTACTGAACACAGAAAATGCTAGAGAAGCTTCTATTTCCCACCATAATTGAGTATTACTACGTCAAATCTTTAGATTTCAGATGACAGTGGGAATTAATAGCAAGAATAAAATCTTATAATTGAAACTGAAATGAAACTAAATCTTACAGCTAGGATAGTGGCTTGGACTTCAGTGCCTAAGGAATCATTGCGTGTTTTTTAATTCTTCAACTCTTTTCCATAAATGTTTTGACATGCTCAGAAATTTATCTTCATGATTAAGGCTGCTGATCTTCACAGACTGATGATTCCAAAGTCAAAATCTTTACTTGCCATTTACTCAGGAATAAATTTCCAGCTGGAAATCTGCGGTAAGGACTTACTGCTCCTATTAGTCAGTCACATGGGGCAATGCTTTGCTTCACACCGTGGAAGAGCCCACGCCTGGGCCTGAGTTCCTCCGGCTGGAAACCTCTCATTTTTATTATCAGGTAAGATACCTGATACCTGTTATTCTCCTATAACATATATTGACTCCTACAATGTGCATTCTCCTGCCTGGAAGCCCTAGTATCTCTTTTTTTCTAAAGAGGATATTTGTGTTTTAGACCATTTTGATATTTAATTAATAGGACCTTCTCTTCTGCATCTGTTTCTCTTCAGGAGGAGGAGGAGGAGAAGCACCTTGAATTTTGGGCCTTTTCCCACAACAGTTCTGTGGATTGAGAAGAGAGGCTCACTGGAGTGAGGATGTGTTTGTGGTGCTGGGAGTCCCAGGCGGGCAGGGGCTGAGCCAGGGCCAGTGACCCCTCCCAACCTTCCTTCCTTCCTTCCTTCCTTCCTTCCTTCCTTCCTTCCTTCCTTCCTTCCTTCCTTCCTTCCTTCCTTCCTTCCTTCCTTCCTTCCTTCCTTCCTTCCTTCCTTCCTTCCTTCCTTCCTTCCTTCCTTCCTTCCTTCCTTCCTTCCTTCCTTCCTTCCTTCCTTCCTTCCTTCCTTCCTCTCTCAGCCCAAGGGCACTGGAGCCAATTCCAGGCTGGGGTTTGATTTCTGTGGGTTCAGCCCTGGCCGCACTTTGGTGCTCCTTACAAACACTCCGTTGTGATTTACTGGGATCATGCTAAGCCTCTTGCCTTTGGAGAAGAATTAAAGTCACTGTGGAACATAATAAAGGAAAGATCTATTAGTATTTGCTTCTTTATAATTCATATATCTATAATGTGCTTTAATTTCCTCTAAGCTCCTTAAGTGTCTGCAAAACGAAGGCGTTCAGATCCTTCCAGTGCTGTTTATTACTGAGGTGTGAATTATTCCCAGGAATGGTCCATGTGAGCCCTGGGGCTCCTCCTGGAGCAGCCGTGCTGGTGGGGCCAGGCTCTTTGCGAGGCAGGACTGTTTCTGTGTCGTTGCTGAACGTAGGAGAAGACAGGGTATTTGTGTTTATTCATGCTGCAAATCAACACTAATTTCCTGAAGAACCAAATTTATTGGCTTTATTCCTTCATTTGAATAATTACTGCCAATAAATATCTCAATAAGCTGCCATTTACAAAGTCATTTTCATAAAAATTAACGGCCAGCCTCTCCGCAGTGACAAACTTCAGGCACAGCGTGTGCGAGGCAGATGCCAGCGCGGCCTCGGGCTCGGCAGGTTTCCCACCTGGCTGTCCACATTGCCAGTCTGGAGTGCCCAGCCCTCCGAGGGGCTGCTGCTGCCCAGGGACAGGCTCTGCTGGGCGGTCAGTGCTGGGCAGTGCTGGGCAGTGCTGGGCAGTGCTGGGCAGTCAGTGCTGGGCGGACAGTGCTGGGCAGTCAGTGCTGGGCAGTGCTGGACAGTCACCGCTGGGCAGTCAGTGCTGGGCAGTGCTGGACGGTCACCGCTGGGCAGTCAGTGCTGGGTGGTCAGTGCTGGACAGCCCCCCGGGACAGTCACCCTGGTCAGCCACCACTGGTCAGTCACCTCTGGACAGTCACCTGTACCCAGCCTCCCGGGACAGTCACCACTGGATAGTCACCTCTGGACAGTCACCGATGGACAGTCACCCCTGGACAGTCACCCCTGGACAGTCACCTCTGGACACTCACCTCTGGTCAGTCACCACTGGACAGTCACCACTGGATAGTCACCACTGGACAGTCACCTCTGGACAGTCACCCCTGGACAGTCACCCCTGGACAGTCACCGCTGGACAGTCACCTCTGGACAGTCACCACTGGACAGTCACCCCTGGACACTCACCTCTGGTCAGTCACCCCTGGGCAGTCACCGCTGGTCAGTCACCGCTGGTCAGTCACCGCTGGTCAGTCACCTCTGGACAGTCACCCCTGGACACTCACCTCTGGTCAGTCACCTCTGGTCAGTCACCGCTGGTCAGTCACCGCTGGTCAGTCACCTCTGGACAGTCACCGCTGGTCAGTCACCGCTGGACACTCACCCCGGGACAGTCACCTCTGGATAGTCACCACTGGTCAGTCACCGCTTGCCAGTCACCTCTGGACACTCACCACTGGTCAGTCACCCCTGGACAGTCACCCCTGGGCAGTCACCACTGGTCAGTCACCCCGGGACAGTCACCTCTGGACAGTCACCGCTGGTCAGTCACCTCTGGACACTCACCTCTGGACAGTCACCTCTGGTCAGTCACCCCGGGACAGTCACCTCTGGACAGTCACCGCTGGTCAGTCACCTCTGGACAGTCACCACTGGACAGTCACCTCTGGGCAGTCACCGCTGGTCAGTCACCTCTGGACACTCACCTCTGGACAGTCACCTCTGGACACTCACCGCTGGTCAGTCACCGCTGGTCAGTCACCTCTGGACACTCACCGCTGGACACTCACCTCTGGACAGTCACCGCTGGTCAGTCACCCCTGGGCAGCCCCGGGCACTGTCCCTCCCCGTGCGCGCTGCTGCCGCAAGCTCCGGGCAGTGGGAGCTCGGGAAAGCAGCTCCGATGGTGCGGGAGGGGCACTCGTGGGACCCCCGGGACACAGACCCCACCGAGGGCCGGGGCGGGGAGCGAACCCGAACCGAACAACTCTGCGCTGAAAGCCAAAACGGCGCTGCGGTGACCTTTGCTTTTTCTGCCGTGTCTGCTACAATGTTCGCTTCTGTTTATTCCTGGAAATGTTTAGTTACTTTTCCTGATTAAAGTGTTTGTTATTTTTGCTATTGGTTACTGTTGCATTTCAAAATATTTACTTTTCAGATGTTTCCTTTTTCAAATGTTTGGGTATCTTTCGGTTATGTTACTTTTTGAAGTGTTTGGTGTACAGAAAGCAGCAGGGGGCTCTTCTGTAAGTTTACAAACAGATCGGGGAGAATGTTTCCTCTCTTTCTGCCTAATCACCACCAAATCGCTTTTCAATTGCCCCAGTGAAAGCCTATTCCTTTGTTTTGCCTGGGGGAAAGATCTTTATGTCTCCGTGCTCCCAGGAAGGAATTTCCATATGAAGAGGCTGATAGAGATGTTCGTAGACTTCCAGGCCATCCCAGGGTGACAAGAAAAAAGAAAAAAAACATTAGCTGGTGTGTGACACCATCACATCCCAATTCTATTTTATTTTACTGTGTTATTTTATTTTACTTTTTAGATTAAAGATGGCTCCACAGTGGAGAAGAGGAGCATGGCTCTGCATTCTCCAGACTTCTATTGGTTTCAGCACTCCTCTACTCCGCCTCTTCCCTTTCTGCTCATCACCACGTTCCTAACCACACACCTTCCCTGCTTTCCCTGTCCGTCTGTCCGTCTGTGGTGCAGATGTGCATCCCCATCTGTCCGAGCCCCCGCGGTGCCCTGCGGCCGGGACAAAGAAACAGACACAGGTTTCAAATGCAAATACGAATGTGGTTTGCAAAGGAAATTGCTGTTTGCATCAGGTGGCACAGGAATAAATCCGGTCAGAACAGCCAGGAACACATTCCAGTGTTTGCCCTGGAAAGCAGCAACTTGCCAGGCCCAGGGACGAGCCTGGGGCAATGGTCAGTGTTTGAATTCAAATGACCAGCGGGTGCATCAAACCCAGCACTCACTGCTTGGAATATGCAGGGAATTCCCAATGTGAAACAGTGAATTGCTATCACCCAGACTGCAGTAACTGTAAAAAGTAGCTGGTGAAGGTACATAGAAATATCTGTTCAGATGCAACTGAGATAAGAAACTATAACCCTGATGTTAAATTAAAATGAAGGAGCTTCCAGTGGTACATGTTACGAGTTGATCCAATGTCAACTCCATCCTACCACCCTTCGGAAAACACTGCTTTTCAGCCCTAAAAGAAGCTTGTTTGGACCCTAAGGGGGCACCAGCACCCCTGAGAGGCCACACTGGTGCCAGGAACATTTCCTCTGGCTGGGAGAAGTCCTCGTCTCCCTGTGTGTGAATTTAGGCCAGGGCTGTCAGGATGTCCAGCTTTGGCAAACGGTACAGGAACTCTCACACTGCAGCAGCTGAGCTAAGGTTGAAGCTGTATTAAATCTTGACATTTTAAAGGAGTAAAACAAATAAAAACTTACTCACTGTTTCAGCACAGGCTGAGCAGAGCGGGGTCTGCTCCTGAAACTCAGGAATCTGAGTACAAGGGAAGCTGTTACAGCCAAGTCAATTGGGAAATAAACCTAAAAGTCAAGCTAAGCAGCAAAATATTTGATCTGTTTGAAAACGAGCCCCCTGTGGCAGTCGTTTCTGCAAGAGGAGGTTGATTATAACTGAGATCACGGGACCTTGCAGCCACAAAAGCTCCAGCTTCTGGGGAATTTCCATCCTCGTGTCAGCACTGGCGACCACACGAGGGTGAGAGCTCCTCTCATCCTCCCTGCAGCTGGACCCGGGCAGTGAGATGTGTTGTCGTGGTTCTCTCCTCTCTTCATCCTTTACTGCAATATTTCCTTCTCAGCAGTGTGGAAAGAGGGACTCGCTTACTTCAGTGTGTTTTAGCTCATTACAGAAATAAAGGACTGCATGAAAAAAAGATTACATGCTATGGAATCCCAGCAGAATTCCTGACAAAGTCTGTGTTTGTTTTAGATTTCTCTTTTTTTCTCACATCTTTGGATTGTGACAGATGCACACAACAAAGAAAATGGAGGATCATGTACTGCATCTCTCTCTGCTTGTATTTTAATAAGGTTTTGAATGTCATTAAGCCCAAACCTCTCAAATCTTGAGCTGCAGTGGAGGCTGCGATCAGCTGCTTTTGAAATCATAAATCTGCAAAATGCAGCTGGGGAAGCAGCATTTGAAATGGGAAAATATTTTGCCTGTAGGACTAATTATGCTTTTGCAAACTTTATCAAAGTGTTGCTGCTTATTCACAGTTAGCAGCACAAGGAGGGGGTAATGAATGGGAACGGCTCTGACTCGTACACACAAACACCCATTTTCCAGGGAAAGGGACAATTAAGGGCTTGTCATGAATTTTGGCTGTTCCATTCTCTGCCAGGGCAACGGAGAATTAGAGACACCACCAGCATGAAGGATCCTGAAGGATTCCCCAAATTCACCGGACCCCTCTCTGATTCCTGTGGGGCATGCTGAGGTTTGGGTCCTTGCACAGTGTTTGCTGATAACTCTGGAAATGGGACGCTGCTGCCACGAGGTTATCTAAGGAGAGAGAATCCAAGGTGCATATTTCAAAAGTTCCCTCTCCAGCCTTTGTAGGGAAAACCCCTCCAAATATATTCATTTGACACACATAAGATTTTTCTCGGGTGTGAGGAGCAGTGCAGTGCCTCTCAGCAGGATCCTGCAGGAAGGTGAAACACTGGAATTACTGAAACTGCTGAGTCAAGGCAGAACAACGCGGGGAGAATGTCACGGATCAGCACAGCAGTCCCTCGGAAGAACACTTACATTCGGAGCTATTTTTTCTTGCCTAATAAAGGTGAAGATGTAAAAAAGCCTTTTTCTGTTTCCTTGTCTGCATCCCCGATCTCAGTCAGTGCAATCAGACAGCAGTGGGAGGTCCAGATCCTATTTGAATAGGAATAATCTGGGATTGGTTGATGCTCTTGTAATTTACTTAGGTTTTTCGTGGGTGAGATTTCTCTTCTTACCTTCTTGATCCCACCTTGTCCTTTTTACACGGAGGCAGTTTTTCCCAGTGTCTGTGGATAAAGCACCCTGGGGTTTATCACGCCTAGGGTGTTCCTAGACTCCAGGATTATCGCTAAATCCTGTGTGAAGCTCCCCCAGCCCAAAGTGTGGGGCAGCCATGGGGAACCCGCAGGAGGCCTGGAACAGGGAACGTGGCTGGGGGTGCTCGGTGACCCCACAGGGCATGGGGTCACCCCTGGCCAGGACAGGCTGCTCCTCTTGGCCAGGCAGGTGCTCCCTATTCCACCCCCGACGGGGCTTGAAATGCCAGGGGAGCTGCAGGGTCCCACCCTGCCCTGCCCTGGTCCCTGTGCTCTGGTGCTCTGGCAAACCGTGTCCACAAAGCTGAGACAGAGAAAACAGGTTTTTATTCATGCACTCACGAGCGTTGTGATTTGACACTACTCAGATGGAGGTCACAAGCTGTGCCCAGCTGAAGTGAGAAAACTGTGCTGGCAAATGCTCTAAAAAGCTTGAAACTATTAAATTAGGAACAGAAGATCCTTGAGAGAGGACGGTAATATCTTTATTATTTCCTCACTTAACTGTTTTGTCGCCTCTTGCACAGACATGGTTGCAAATTAACTCTCACACTTTTCAAGGCTATGGAAGTTTTTTACTTAGAAACATCTCTCATCAGGAGCAGTTATCATACCAGATTACTTCAGCTGGTGTTATGCGTAAGTATGAAAAGAAACCTCTCGGTGAGAGGGAGGCAGGGGTGGCTGGATGGCTGGGAGCAGGCTTGGCTCTGCACTGCGCGCTCGTGCCCGCGGCCAGCCCGGAGCGTGGGCTGGGCTGTCACCCCAGGACGCGTGTCAGGGGCCTGAGCTGATAGAGCCACGATCCTCTGATGATTTACCACCACGGCACTGCTCAGTCACCAGCACTGTCTCCTAAGAGAAGGCTGTGCCAGGAGAGGAGAGGCAGATCCTGCTGGGACAGCTGATATTCTCCATTGAGCTGCAGTTTCCAGGGAGGCATGAAGTAATGCACTTTTTTGGGAGCCTTCAAAGCACCAGGACACTGGAAAAGGCCCTGGAGCAGGTGTCCGGTGGCAGGTCAGGGGTGCTGGGTGGTGACCTGCGTCCTGTGGGGCAGAGTGTTGGCAGGACCAGCGGTTTGCACCTGCGGCTGCAGGGCCTGGAGTTATCTTCTGAGGAGCTGACAGGGAGCAAGGCGATTAACGAGGAATAAACTGGAGCAGGTATGGCCAGAATAAATGCACAGAACTACTCACTGTGGGTGGTGTGTTTGCCTCCTCCCTGCTCTCTCTGGGAGGGGAGCAAAAATGAGCTTGGGTCTGAAGCAGTGACAAGATGAGCCAAAGGCAGTCACAGCCTCTCTCCCACAAGGAAATGTTATGGTTGGACCTGATGATCTCAGAGGTAATTTCCAACCTTAATGATTCTGTGCCTGGAGGAGTCTATTGCAGCGGTAATTGAGGATGTAAGAGGTGAGAGAGCATGTGGGGTGCTCTGCAGGAGGATGGCGCAGAAGGGAAGAGCTCTTTGCTGGGGACTGGCAGTGTCCAGGTTTGCTGGGGGGACTGTGCGAGGATGTGACCCAGGGATGCTGAGCGTTTTGCTGGGAGTGACACTGTGTGAAAAAGGCCCTGCTCTAAGCCCCAGAGTCAGGAAAGGATGTGCAATGCAATGTCTCTGTCATGCGGAAGGGAATGGTTGCTGGAATGGAGAAGGCAGCAGACAAGCACCCATTAATGGTCTTTGGGGGAAGAAGAGAGGACAAACAAGAACACTGAAGAGTTTGCAGAAAGGAGGGAATGGGACACAGCAAAGTTCTTTTTGTTCCTTCCCCTGTCCCTGGTATGGTCGGCAAGAGCACATCCCTGGGCTCCAGCATTAGCTCTTCCTCTTTTGGGAGCAGCTGACGTCCTGCTTAGGAGGGTGCAATTTTATTCTTAGTGACATCCACAAAGAGCATAATTAAAGCCAGTTCACCTGGGAGCAGTGGCTTTGATTTCATATGGGCATAGCTTTGGGATTCAACAGATTCCT
Source organism: Acanthornis magna (assembly GCA_036785705.1). Classification (NCBI taxonomy): domain Eukaryota; kingdom Metazoa; phylum Chordata; class Aves; order Passeriformes; family Acanthizidae; genus Acanthornis; species Acanthornis magna. The sequence continues at coordinate 18,194,787 of JAWUZG010000058.1, read as the reverse complement.
GCTACTGTCAAAAAGTGCTGCATGAGCTTGGTTCTGTAGGAAAGGAGGGAGAGAGGAGAGGGGAGCTCAGATTGCAGTTCGTAAAGCTGATTACATGACAGAAGTCCACCAATCCATCCCAGGCACAGAGTCCTGGTAGTTTTTTATCTGCTCAACTAGTTTTGCCTTCCAGATGCATGTGACTCCCTCGGGAGTTGGTGAGCATTGCTGCAGCTCCTTCAAACTGCCCCAGCCTGGCACTGCCACTGTCACTGTCACTGCTGCTGTGCACGTGCAGCTGCAGTGAGATAGAGTTGGAGACATCCCCAGGCTCAAAGCAGATCTCCTAAGAGGAGGATGTGACAAAGTTTCAATAGAAAGCTGATCACCTCGGCAGGAGCTCAGAGGTGCATCTCAATAGCTGCAAGGCCATGTAGGACACAGGATTTGGTCTTGTGCTTTAAATTGATATCCTGATGCTGAATCTGGGCCAGCTTCACTTAAGTCTTTCTTTTTAATGCCACCTCATATTTAATTACTGAGCTCAACTCACAGTGGTTTGACTCTTTTTGAAGTGCAGCAGCTGACTGTGGGCTCTGCAAGCAGGGCTGCGTTTGAGAATCAGGCTAAGGAAAACGCTGGTGGAAAGTAGATAAAACATCTGCTATTTCCATAGACAAGAAGAGCACTGCTGTGTATGCAGTGTCGCCCATGGTCCGTATGCTGCGCAACGCTCCGAGCTGGAGCTGCAGAGATGGCTGGAGCAGCCCAGAGGGATGGGAACACCATGAGCTGGAGCTGCAGAGATGGCTGGAGCAGCCCAGAGGGATGGGAACATCGCTCACTTCTGCAGACACGGATGGAGCAGCTCGGACGGATGGAAACATCGCTCACCTCTGCAGAAGGGATGCAGAGCAGACATATGAGACCCTCAGCATTTATCCGCTCAGGTCTCTATCCCAGCCTGTGGACAGTGCACTGGGAACATAACATGGGCAGGGGAGGAGCAATAAATCAGGAGCGACTCTGGGAAACAGAATGGAATGAGCTCGTGCTGCAGTGAGAGGATGTGCTGGGTATCTGACCTTCCCAGTGCAGGGGAAGGAGAATGCATTTCTCTGATTCTAGACACAGGACTTTATGATTAAAACTGTAAAACCAATCTCTTTTGTGCTTTGGGGGTTCGGCCTGAGAACACTATTCATAAAATATCCAGTTTATAAAATCATGTCTCAATTCCTATGCACTGATGTCTTTTAGTGACCAGCCCTGCAAGAGGCTGGGCTTCATCCAAAGTCTGTTGCACATAATAGAAAAACTCCTGTTTATTTCCATAGGCTTTGGATTGGGTCCTTAGAAAGCAATTTGGGCAGTGAGGTGAGAAATTTGGGATGACCAGCGTATCAATAACACGAGCATCGAGCTCCACTCTTTTCACTTCAGTTCACAGACAGAATTCCAGTCCTAGTGAGAACAGATGACCTCCTGTGCACTGCCAAGGCGGATGCAGGTACCAAAAGGTGCATTTGAAAATGGATCTTCTCAATGCATCTCTCTAGTGTGTTATTTTTGTATATTGATTTTTAATTTGGTTGCGGATTCTGATTTTAGTTGCTGTGCTGAGATGATGCTCTGACTGTACCAACACCTGTTAGACCCAAATTTTAATGAGATTTAGGTGAGAGGAGGGGGGAGCACTTTCTGCTCCACTGAGCCAGCCCTGTGTTTGCTGGGAGAAGCAGTGGAACAACGTGGATTTGTCCCAGCAGCTTTATGAAAGGCCCTTGTGACAGAAGGGTCCACGTTCCTTTTTTCCTTTCAATATCTATTTCTCCAGCTCAGCATTCACGGGGAAAACCCAGGCCAGCGGGGACTCTGCAGAGCAGCAGTGCCCCTTTGATGCCCCGGGGGATGAGCCTCACAATCCTGGCACAGCAGAGCTCTGTCTCGTGGCCCCCGAGAGCTGAGCAGGCAGAGCCCTCCTCGAGCCCATCCTCGTCAACACCAGCATCTCTTGGTGGCAGAACTTACTTGAGGAGGAGACACAGGGCTCATTAAGGACATCAATAGCTTCAGCCTCACGTGTTGTTGACTAGGCTTTCTTATGAAATGTTAGTTGTATAAAATGGTTTTTTGGGCAAAATCACCAGAACTCCCATTCAGCATTGCCTTAAAAGAGCAAAGAATCATTGAATCATAGAATCTGAGAATGGTTTGAGTTGGAAGGGACCTTAAAGATTATTTCTAATACTTTTTACTGTTGGTCAGAAATTTTGCCCAAGAGAAAAGTCTTGCTCTTGTCATTGCCTTGGAGCTCAGTAAAACACAACAGGACAGTGTCCCTGGTCAGGTGTGATTGCTGCTCTGGGAGTGCTTGGTGAGGTCAAGGGAGAAATGAAGACAAAAAGAACATCAGTTACAGAAAGGATGATACTGGACTCCTGTGGCCATTTCCTGTGGTAATAAGCACCCAGGAGGATATTAAAAATGTCATTTGTGCTTTAAAAGTAATGTTAATTGAAATAGATTCTGGCATCTTTTATAACAAGAGAGCCAACAATTATTACTGGGGATACTTTAAAAGAAAACAAACACATTCAATAATTAGTTAAGTGAATTGCCAATATGCTGATGCTGCTGAAATTAATCTGAAAAATATGATGTTAGCAATGTGGTTTTGCACAATTATAATCGGAGATAACAGTAAGAGGAGGACTGGGATGTGTTTTGCTGGAAAGCAGACCCACTCATGAGTCTGGTCAGCAGCACTGGGTGCTGTGGGACCCTGTGCCCGGGGCCCTGGCTGAGGCATGGGGGTCTCTTGCCAAAGGGAGCTTGGGAAAGGGCCAGGGTGCTCCTCCGTGCCGCTGGAGCTGCGAGGGCTCCTGCCGTGGGTGCACCGAGCTGGGCTGGCGATGCCAGCACGGTCAGAGAGCTGAGCTCCACTGCTGGCCCTGGGCTTGGCATCAGCCCCTTGAGCAATGCCCTTTCTAGTCACAGCTGTAAAGCAAGTAGTGCAGAGGGACGCTGAACTATGGATTTATTATAATGCCTGTTTTTACAACTACAGAGGTACAAATTCAGTGTATATTTTGAAAAAAATTCTCCTAGTATGGGAACAGGACAAATGTGGGTCAGGAGGCCACATTTAGCCAGGAGCCTCTGCTCTGAGCCTGCAGAGTCCTGTTTGGGGACAGGCTTTACTGGGATTGGTAACTCAGAGGTAAGTCCTCTCTTTCCCCCCAGCCAGGCAGGAACCTGCATGTGACACCAGCCCAGCATTGACCAAACCGTGCTCTGGGACTTCACACCAAGGACAATGTCTGACGAAAATGTGCTCTGCCCCACTTGCCTGGCTCTGTACTTGTCCCCAAGAGCACTGAAACCTGAGATCATGTCCACCACAGAGCACCACATGTGTGTGGTCCTAGCTTGAAAAGCAATACAAATATTTTGAAATGGATGTTTCTTGCTGCAGCCTCAATGACTACTGTGTCAGCATTTCTTCTTAGATCTCTGCTTTCACAAAATGATTTCCTGAGTGTTAGCAGCGAATCTGAACCTTTAGATGTTTGAAATTCTGCCCACGTGTTCGATGGCATTGAATGAGAGGCACAGGGACACACCTGGGGTGGCACAAGGACTCAGCAGCAGTGTCTGTGAGCAGCCTCTCCGTGAGAGATGGTGGCAGGAAGGTCCCCAAGCACTGTGCACAGAGCAGCCATGGATTGACAGGAACCTGGGGCTGGGGACCCCAGGGCTCTGGCAGATGAAGCTCTTGGAAGGGCAGTAGGCCAGAGAATGTTGGTGCTCCAGCCTCGAGGGTTCTTCTCTGCCTGTGGCTCACAAACTCTCATAAGACAAACCCCTGGTCTTGTGATGCAGCTGGAACAAAAAGCCATTTTCTGGAAATCATGACATTTCACCTGGCCAGCCCAGGTGAATGCAGTTACAGGGAACATGACTTTTCAATGTTGCCACTGTTTGCTTTTTCCCCCGGGTTAAATAAACTGATGCGCTTGGAGCCCAGCAGCAGAGAACTTTCACAGGTACCATTGTGCTCCTAATTGTGTTTGCTTTTATTCATCATCAGCAAGCTGCCTCAAGAGAGTTTTACCTTCTGCTCTTTTTCCCAGCACGTTTTCCCTCACACCCACTCCCAGGAATAACTCACTAACGTGGCCAGAGCCGAGCTGAGCAGCTCTTTCCCGCTGCCATCTCCGGGCACTGGGCCTCAGCACACACTGCTGCTCTCCCTCTCTTGATACAAGTGATGAGACACATCAAACCCATTCGCTGTTGGAAGTCTGAAAACATAACCATCAGTTCTGCCTGGCATTCAGAGCAAACAAAATGTCTTTATTGCGACTTATGCAGCCACACCACTTGTCAATTTTATGAGTTTTTAAAATAACATCTAATGTTAACTTGGCAATGAATCTGTCTTAAGACACACAACCCACTCATGTTTTAGTTCCTCTATTAAAGAAAAATATGTATGAATACTATAGGAAAGCATGGATCAAACTTTTTAGTGCCCCATAGAGTACAATGAAATGGGAGCAGGAGGAACTAAAGGGTGTTGGAATGTTGGGCAGGTGTTCCTCTGGGCTACAGCACCCAACAAATATTTTGTCTTGGTCCAGCTGCACAGTAAATGGGAACAAAAAACCCTTTGTGGAGAGCCTTTCTATTTGGTTTCACCATGTTTATCACAGCAAATGGAGGTTGTTTGCCTTGAAAAGCAGGTTTGGATCAGGTGGTTATGGTTTAACATTTATGTGATTTTTGGACCTTTATTGCACTGTTAGAACCTGAATCATGGATGACCTTCATGCATGAACCCAACTCAAGGCATATAAATAGTCCTATTGATCTGAATTTTAACATTGATTACGGTGGTGTGAGGTGCAAGTCCGTGTGGCTAAAAGTAATGTGCACTGTGCCCCCATCGCTCTCAGAACACAGTAAGAGATTCCATTTACCTCTGCTGGAAAAATTGTGACATGATACGGATTATAACCACTTGTGAATAAACTGAAGTTCAATGGATTTATTTTGTTCTTACTTACAAATCCACAAAAAATAGATGTGTTTTTGTGTTTCTGCAGTTGAGAATGTCACTGGTTCAGCTCAATTCTCTCCTTGAAAACCAGATTTCTGGAGTGTGTCCAACACCCACTCCTGATGATTTTTCTCTCCATGGCTGCACACATTGTTATTCACACCAATGATGCGTTAACCTCTCACTTCAGAAGAGATTCTTGTGTAGCACGGAGTCTGATTAGTTGTGACACAAACTATGTTATCTATGTAATTAAGTGCCCTTGTGGGTTAGCCCGTGTTGGGAAGATGTTGTGACCCTTAATGAGGAGAACAGACGAGCAGAGGAGCCCGGCCCGAGGGGGAGGCGAAGTCTCCGTGTCTGCCTGGTTTCATCCAGCGGAAGATGCCAACAATGCAAAGGAATTTACCTTATCCAAAGTGCTCTGCAAACATTAATTATTCCCGCAGCCCCTCAGCAAGACATGAATTGTGAGATGTCATGGTGCTCCTGCCCAGGTTCACTGCAGTGTGCTGGACTAATTCTAATCCTAATCCTAATCCTAATCCTAATCCTAAATCTGAAAGCTCATCTCATTCCCCCCCTTGCCATGGACAGGGACACCTTTTACTAGACCAGGTTGCTCTAAATTCCATGCAACTGGCCTTGACCTTGGTCACTGCTCTGAAGCCTGAATAGTGAATCTTTCTGTGACCAGAGGGGTGAGCAGCATGGGGACAGTGCTGGGACACTGCTGGGACAGAGTGTGCACGGACCCGGAGAGGAAATCCTTGTTTTAAACACTGCTTCGGTCTTGAGTCATATTTGTGAGGCTTTCATGCCTGAGTGTTTGGAGGACGGGAATACAAAGCAGGGTAAACACAGCTGAAGCAAATTCATTAAACATTAACGCAAATATTTGCAGAGATTTTGGTTTGCAGCCTTTACAGATTTCCAGAATTACAGTAATGGAACACGGGCACGTGTTCAGCTGGGAATGGCAAGACAAAGGAAATGAGCATGAGCACCAAAGGGACAGACGAGAGTGGCAGGAGGTGACTCCTGAGGCCACTACGGACAGGTTGTGCTGCTCCTCCCCGAGGAACAGCCTCCCAGCAGTGTGTCACCGCTCCTCAACCTCATCCTTGTGCCCACTGCACACAGGAGAGCATCCCTCGGAGCAGCAGGAGCAATCTGCCTCTTTGCAAGTTCATCTATTGAAGCTTGGAGAAGCTGCTGAAAGGAGAGCCGAAGCAGGGCTGATGGGCAGGGCAAGGGATATATATAGAGGCTCGTGTGGGGCAGGAGCTCTGCCTTCCCTCCTCCCCAGGAAAGAGAGCTGGCAGACAGGCAGAGGCGTGAGAGAGAGAGGGGAATGTTACGCGGGAATGAGGAAAGAGAAAAATTGCTGAAAATATACAGATAAGTATTAATTTATTTGCCTAATCTTTAGGAGTGGGATCAGCTGGGAATCAGCTGCTCAACCATTTCAGCCAGAGGTCCGTCAGATAATTCTATTTCTGCCCTGATGGAAGGACTAAAACCTCTGAAGCAGAAGAATGATGGCCAACATTGACCCAAACATTCTGTTGTGGTTTTCCTCAACTTCTAATTGCTGGATTTGAAAACATTTGCAGGAATATCCAGATTATCTCAAAATCTTGAAAAAGAGGTTGGGGGCAGTGGAGATGGGGAGGCGAAAGCATCATGCCATGACTCACCAAAATACCACTAAGGCAAAGTATGGTTTTCCATTTTTTGGCACAAGCCAAGCTGAGGTGCAGCAGAGGCTGGAAGGAAGGTTGAGGCCAGGCACTGCACATCTTCCTCCCTTTACCTCTGTGCCATGATACAAGGCTGGAGGATCAGTGCTGGCATTACAAGAGATCAATATCAATGTTACAAGGTAGCCTTTGTCCCAGAGCAAGTAATGTCCACATGTAAAAAGGACTCATGCTGCCATGTCACTCAGTTATTTTAATATATATTCATCCTTAGAGTCCCTCCCAGTGCCTGAGGGGCTCCAAGAGAGCTGGGGAGTGGTTTTGGATGAGGTCTGGAATGATAGGACAAGGAGCAATGGCTTCCCACTGCCAGAGGGGAGGGTTAGATGGGATTTTGGGAAGGAATTGTTCCCTGGGAGGGTTTGAGGCCCTGGCACAGGTGCCCAGAGCAGCTGTGGCTGCCCCTGGATCCCTGGCAGTGCCCAAGGCCAGGCTGGACAGGGCTTGGAGCAGCCTGGGACAGTGGGAGGTGTCCCTGCCATGGCAGGGGTGGCACTGGGTGAGCTTGAGATATATTTTGGTCCCTTCAGCTGCAGCCTGGATCTGACACTGTTTGTTTGTGTGCAGCTTTTGTGTAAATAAAGCCATTTCTAAGGCATTCCTCCTGCCTGGGGGTAGAGGCTGGAGCTCTGTTGGCCTGCACAGCCAGGCAGTGCGACAGGAACTAGCAGAAGTCACCTGGGTGTGTTAGGCAGGGATGTTCCCAGAGCCTGTGATCAGATATTTCCCAAGAAAATCACACGAGAACAGAATTATGAATTCTATGATTCCATGTTTCTAAGAGCGATGCAAATTGAGACATAAGACTTCTCTCTGTAATATACAATAAAAATTCAATGGCTGGCAGTTGACACAAAGCTTATAAATATGTTTTCAAATAAGTACAACAGCCATGAGATCGGGAATCAGTAAGTCATAATGCATTTCAGCACAATACTGATGAACCCATTTTTCTGGCACATATGAAATAACGAGCTCGTTTAAATTTTTTATAGATAATAGATAACAGCTTGAGAGGCATGTGCCGTGCCATTCACTTTTATGGCTCCATCTCCTCCACACTTGATACTCCCATGACACTGGGGTCGGGAGGAGAGGGTGGGTTATGCATTCTTGCTTGCTTTCCTTCTCCTTGCTGCTTTATAATGTGGCTATCATTAAAAACCCAACAAAATGAAGCAGCAATTTAGTGCATCAGAGTAGCAGCTGACTGATGTGGCCACAGATTATGTTGTTAGTAACTTTTCTGGAATTTATTTCATTTATCTCTGCTTTATATCTCTGCTGTTGCTCTCTAATCATCACTCCCACAAGGCATTGTGCTCCTATTGAGGCAGCAGCTAAATGAGCTGAGAATTAGATCTATATTACATCAGCAGTGGGCATTGCAGATATTACCAACACATTAAAAGAGAAATTCAAATGAAACAAACAGGAACATGTTCTTTCCTATTCCAGAAATTGATCCTGATTCCACAGCTGAGCAGTGTTCAGGAGGAAGAGATGAGCTTTGTCACAAACAAGCCGTTATATGAGATCATTAACTGAAATAGGACTGCTGCCACCCTGTAATTTCATTTTTCTTTGTCCTTAGAAGTGTGACTAGGCTGGGAAAGGACGGATGCTTCGTTGTGGCAGCACTTCAAGGCTCTAAACTGTGGAATTCCTGGTTGTCCAGGGGTTATACCTTTGCACATGAGGCAGGCCAGCAAACCCAGAGCTGCCCCAGAGCTGGCGGAGGAGCTCCTGCTCCTGGCACTGAGCCCTGTGTGCCCTTCCCTCGGGAGGGAACGAGGGAGCAGAGCATCAGCTCCTGCCTCCCAAAGGCCAGGGAGTGGCCAGAGCAGCCACAGCCTCTGCTGAGCCCTGCTGCTCCTCGGCAAGACTGAAAGACAAGTCTGGGTGATGAGAAATTACATTTATTCTGATGGGTGACATTAAAATTAGCCTGTGTTAAATGTCCTATAATTCGATTCAGTGGTTAATTCTGCTCATTTCTTGAAATCCAAATAAACCCTGGAGGAGACATAAATTGGAGAACCAGTCAAAATGTGCATTATTTTAGCCATGAGGTATGCAAGGGATTGGACAGGCCTCCTGCAGCTCTGATGGTGAGACTCCTGCTCCTGAGGTTTGGGATTTCACATCACTGTACCCTTTCAGAAGGACCTGGTGATCCAGTGGACTCAGCTGGGAATGACAAAATCAGAATTAATATGAAGGGTCAAATCCCCACCGCAGGGTGGTGAGGGAAATCAGCTTCACTGGGTGCAGCTAAATGTGCAAGATTTGATGTCTAATCCATTCCAAAATACAGCTGACTGTACTGGCTGCAATCAGTAAAAATCACTCAAATCAGCCCACTTCCAACTAGGAATTGGGAAACTAATGTTAGCTCTGGATCTCACCTTGTATGTGGAAATGAGGCTCAGAAAATCCTGGTGTGCACCTCGACTGCAGACTTGGAGGAGCAAGCTCTTGCGTTGCTTCCATCTGCGTGATATCACTCTGCTCTGCTGGGAATATGCAACACACTTGAGCAAAAATGTCTGGAAAAACAAATCCGCGATGCTTTTATATAAATCATTATCACGTTGTAAGAAAAATTACACTTAAAGGAAACTCAGCGTTCAAAGTCTTCTGTTACGCTTGCTTTTCATTTGTGCGAGAGTTCACCTCACTTGCCTCAGCATCCGTAACCCTTTCCTCTCTGTTGAAATAGCCACGCCCTGTGTGGGGAAAGGGACGGTGTATCCAGGAGGACTAAGTCTCTGCTCTGTTACTTTGCTTTTGGTTTTATACCTGAGAAATGTTTTTGGGGTTTTTTGTGGTGTTTTCTTGTTGTTGTTGTTTGTTTTGTTTCGCTTGTTTGTTTGTCTGTTTGTGTTTTGGGTTTTTGTTTGTTTGTTTTGTTTTTAAGGGGAAAAAAACCCAAAGCCAAGCATGGTAGCTACACCCCTAACGAGGGAGGTCCCACTTGACCAGAGGTTCAGAAATGTGATGTCCGTCTATGAGAAAGGTCGCAAGGAGGATCCAGGGAGCTGCACTTGGGTCACAACAGACCCAGGCAGCGCTCCAGGCGTGGGGCAGAGAGGATGGAAAGCTGCTTGGTGAAGAAGGACCTGGGGGTGTTGATCGACAGCAGCTGAACGTGATCCAGTGTTGGGTTAGTGGTTGAATTCGGTGATCTTAGAGGTCTTTCCCAACCTAATTATTCTATGATTCTATGATTCTTCTTCCCCTCGATACGTAAAGAAGCTAATGGACCATATCCTTCCACTGATCTATTCCATGGCTGATGTTGGTTTCAGAGGTTTAACAACTTGTCCTGGTAATTAGAATGGCACCTGAAATCAAACGCAAGAGAAGTTTTTGCCTTTGTTTTGGTAGCTAATAAATGCAGAGATCCAGAGATGGTCAGGGAAAGGTTTATGTCTCATAAAAGTGGTGGCAACCAACTAAAAACTACTCTTACTTTACGTCGAGAATAAATATCTGTTGAATTCACTGCTGAAAACTATAATCCAGGTCATTATCAGTCTTCAACACTTATAATAAATACCAAGACTTTTCACATAGCTGTGGAAAATATGGAAAATATTTAATAATATATTTAAAATAAATTTAAAATTATGAGATAGATGCTTCAGAGCATAAATTGTCATTTCATGACAGGAGCTTTGTTGTGCATTTCTTCTTTGTTAGCTGCCAGCTGAGGGGGTTTATCCCGTCCTTGTGCCCCTCACTGACACTTCAGGAAATGGGTGCTGGAGCAGATGCGCTGGCTTTGCCTGTACACCATGGAAATCGGGATGGTCCTGTACAGAAAAACTCATGACAAATGGAGTGATTAGGTGACACAAGTCCAGCCCCAGGGCAGAATTTTGTGCCTGGTGAGCACAGACAGAGATGCCCGTGCCCGCAGGGTGACTTGGCATGTCCCACACCACAGCAGCGCGGTGCCCTTGGGTCTCACCTGCAGCGCAGTGTGCGGCTCGCTGGGCTGCGGCAGAGCAGGTGGCGGCAGATGTGCAGTGCCACCTTGGCAGTGCCGTGGCTGTCCCGTGGCAGTGCCGTGGCTGTCCCGTGGCTGTGCCGTGGCTGTCCCGTGGCACTGCCGTGGCTGTCCCGTGGTGGTGCCATGGCTGTCCCGTCGGGGCTGCCTCTGGGTGGCTTTCCTCCCGCGTGGCTCTCGCTGCAGCGCAGGGCGAGGCTGGCGCTGCTGTGAAAGAACATCGGCCCAGAATTTGTACAAAATGTCGGAGCAGGGCCAACGGTGCACCAGCAGGAGCTGGTCATTGTGGAAATGTGCCTTTTTGCACCTGCGATGGCCGAGTGTGAGAGGTGCTGTGGCCTTTGCGATTCCAGGGCTGTCCAAGGTGTTGGGAATGTTTCAGGCTTTACTGGCTGTCCTTCAGCTTTGGACAACCATTATTTCTAGGAGGACAAATACATGATGTTCTATCTTGCCCCTGAATCTCCACTTTTCAACTACAACAAAACTGTAGTTTTGTTTATATTTACTGACTTTGGCAGTTAGGAAATCCTGAGAGCAGGAGCATATCTTGATAAACTTAAATAGGAACCCCTGAGACTGCACGATTAATTCAGTTTTGGTGTGAATTCAGTAATGGTGTACAATAAATCTGACCTGAATATAGCAGAAAGTAAGAGAATTCTATATTAATGTTTTATAATAGGTTTATAGTTAAATAAATTTTGTGAAAGCATAGGGGTCTCATTGTTACTCAGCCAGCTTTCCCCATAGCAATATTTTCCCATGATTAAGTTGGAGATCAGATAACCACCTTATGCAGTATATACCCAATAGCAATTTAAAAAATTCAATATCAGCTGTATTATTCTAAAGACTCATTCCATTTTCAATGCAATATAAGTACAAAATAAAGAGATAAACTACATATAAAATGTAAAACATGGGAAAATTTATCACTTGCAAACATAAAAGCCAAAAGGATAAAAAAAGAGAACAAAAGCAAATGGAGGCCATAAAAGAATACAGAAAAAAAAGATAAATCCACAGCATTACCTTTTCTGTATGCATTTGGCTGGGGTTTATTAAGGTGCATTCAGTCTAGTACAGAATATAATCACCACTGTAATGCACTTTACTGCCGCAGGCTAAATTAATTTATGCCGTGCCGAAAACGCTCAGCCCTGCTGGATCCGAAGGGACAGGGAGTGCCACTCTGGAGCACAGGTGGCTCATCCCAAGGGTCCCTCCGTGCCACGCAGGGCTGGGCAGAGGGGCTGGGGACAGCTGCAGGCCATCGTGCCAGGAGGGGACAGATGCTGGAAGGAGCGGATCAGGGCTGGGGGTGGCACTGGGGCCAGTGGGTCTCTCTGGCAGTGACCCAGAGCATCCCATCCATCCCCAGACAGGCAGGTGTGACTGGGGCCATTCGGGAGAGGACGTTGATGGTGTTACCGTGCAGGAGCCAGGAGGGAAATCCCGACGGCAGTCGCTTAATCAGGAGTATGGATGTGGGGACTCAGTCCATCTTTACCCGTCCTGTGGCACAGGGAGTGTGCAGGTCCCGGGGCACCTTCCCAGCCCAACAGCCCCGTACGGATCCTGCAGAGTGAGGACATGGAAATATCGGGCAGGAGGAAGGGAGCTGAGCTGCCAGCTCTCTGCCCGTGGGCCAAGCCAAGAGCCGTGTCTCTGCCTCCTCTCTTCCCGTGCTCTGGGGCTGCCGGGGGAGCTGCTCCCCTCCCCAGGCTGGGGCTCTGGGGTCCCAAACCATGGCTCTGCCACCTCTCTGGATGCTGGCAGGCAGCTGCCAGGAATGTCCTCATCTCTTTGACCTAGGAGAGAGCACAGGCACTTCTGTGCCTTAATCCATCGTAGTGAGCACCTAAAGGCTTCTTCCTATCACTGTAGTTAAGGTCCTGCCAACGACTCCATTATGAACGTGTTCTCAGTTATAATTACTGTATTTTCTCTGTAAAAAGGTGCCCTGGGCTGACATTGCGCAGACGTGGTTCCACCGAGGCACAGATGGTTTGTTTCTGTCCCTTTGCTAAATTGCTATTCATGTCACAATCTCCGGCCCATTGTACAGTTCATAAACACAACAACAGATTTTCCAACGGGCACTCTAGGTTCACACAGCCTTTTTCTCAGGAAATAAAAAAGCTATTTGTGGGAAAATAACCCCACTGAAACCCAGAAAATGTTTCAGAGAGAAACTGGACTCCTGCATTATCCAGTGACCCTTGTTTCAAAGAGCATCATCATTTCTCTTTCAAAGTCACACATTTACTCACTTTTGCTCTTCAGAATCTCCTATGCCAGAAATAAAGATTCATTAAACTGAGGCAATGGAATGAAGTGTTTACCCTAAAAATATATGACAGGATGTAAAGTTTCTCATGTGAGTAACAGTCTGAAGTGGGAGACCTCCCTGGAGGAATGATAACTTCCAGCGTCGTGCAAAGGTTTGTATCATCCTGGTTACTCCTGAAGAGGTTCCTCAGCACTTGTGAGCATGAGCACATCAGAAGTGGGAAAGCTCAGTGGAGCCACAGTGCAAACCCCAGGAAAGCAACGTGGGGCCGTGTTTCAGGGTCTTTGTTTCTTCTCTCTGATTCCTGCACTATGGTTCCATGTGAGATTTTGGGCTTACGGGATCTGAATTTGAAGGATTGCCCTGGCTGCATTAATCCAGAGGTGACTAACTGATTCTGTTGTTGGCGAGCACTGATGGGATGGGGAGCAGCTGAGTTTGGCAAGAGCCCTGGAGGGAGAGCCAGCCCTTGCTCCCGGGACTGGCCAACACCAACCGCACAGGAACCTCCCTCCTTCCTGTGCTGCTTGCGGGACCGTGGGTCTTGTGGGGGACTTCCCTGAATTTTCCAGTTTATTTTTCCTTTGGCATCAATTTAGGGCAGTTCTGAACTGGTGCTCATTGATGTGGCAGATTTCCACAGATCAGAAAGACGACACTGGAAACAAGATAGGAGAACGGGACTAAGAGTGGTTTGGTTTTTCCTTGACACCATTCCCCTCTCAGCACATCACAGGGTTTATTTCCCTCCAGGAATATCACCTTGCCAGCCTAGATCCGCTCTGAGAAGCCCCCTGGTGCCCTGTTCAGCTGGGGTCTGCAGGCTGCCTGTGACCCACGAACTGTGCTCGAGCCCCTGCACGGGGCTGGGACAGGGACAGGGGAGAAACAGCTCTGGGGAACCCAAGGGCAGGACACAGTGGGGGACGTGGGCAGGACTGGCAGGTCCTTTGGGACCAGGCCTGGCTTAGACGCTGCTCAGCCCCGTGTGTCACGTCCCGTGGCTCACTGGATAGCCTGGTGCCAGTGATGTGCCACCTCCACCCCTCCCTCACCCTGCTGCGGTGCCAGGGCTGTGGAGAGCCAGCGGTGCCCCACAGATGGGTGCTGAGTGCTGGGTGCTGGGTGCTGGGTGTTTGGTGCTGAGTGCTGGGTGTTTGGTGTTTGGTGTTTGTTGCTGGCTGCTGGGTGCTAGGTGCTGGGCGTTGGGTGCTGGGTATTTGGTGCTGGGTGTTTGGTGTTTGGTGCTGGGTGTTGGGTGTTTGGTGCTGGGTGCTGGGCTCTGGGCGCTGGGTGTTTGGTGCTGGCTGTTGGGTGCTGGGTGCTGGGTGTTTGGTGCTGGGTGCTGAGTGTTTGGTGTTGGGCGCTGGGTGTTTGGTGTTTGGCGCTGGGTATTTGGTGCTGGGTGCTGGGCTCTGGGCGCTGGGTGTTTGGTGCTGGCTGTTGGGTGCTGGGTGCTGGGTGTTTGGTGCTGGGTGTTGGGTGCTGGGTGCTGGGTGTTTGGTGTTGGGTGCTGGGTATTTGGTGCTGGGTGCTGGGCTCTGGGTGCTGGGTGCTGGCTGCTGGCTGCAGCCACCCTCCCGGGCTGCCCCTGGAGCCCAGGGACCTGGGCTGCCCCCTCCGCGGTGAGCCGGGGGCTCCTGCCTCCTAACAAATTCCAAACCTCACCAAACATCCAGACACCTAATTGGCAATAGGTAATAAACTTAATATGTATGTAAATATGCATGAAAATCTCTGCCCTCCGCAGGAGCAGGCTTTTTATAATTTCCATAATGCTAAGCAGTGTCTTGCTCACATACCCACGGATCGCGGTGGCTTTGTTGTCATGGATACTGGTACATACCTTGTTTTCTTTCAGAGATCTATCAAATATGTGCATTTGGATGTTCTCTGGATTTGCCTGAATGTTCTAAGCACATTTTTACACTAGTAAATAATATTAAACAGCTGTGTAATTTATGCTGGAAGACTGAACACACTCCAGCTCAGTATTTTAACACCCTTTTTTCACCCTTGAGATTTCCAATCCAAACACCCTGCCCGATGATACTCTCATCGGGATGGAACATGACTTGCAAGAAACTGTGTTCTTTCTGTAGGGTTTTACTCTGAAGGACCCCTCGATGTACTAACCACTCCCCAGCCACCCACACCTTTCAAGATAATTTGAAAGATACTCCAAGCCTAAAAAAAATCTAGCAGATTTCTGTGTTGCATCTGCTTCACCTTTTTAGTGGAGACAATGAGAATATTGCAGGCTGCAGGCACTGTGGGGAAGTCTTGGAAGCAGGTTCCCCATCTCTCCTCTCTTGAAAACCTGCTATTCCTCCTGATGGTACTGTGTACCTGAAATGGAATTTTTAAGTCCCACCAATGGAAGAAAATCCAAAGTCGTGCCTTTTTTCCTCATTACCTCTTCCTTAGTCCACAGGAACCTTTGTGCTCTCTTTGGGCTGGACAGCATGAAGCAGAAGATCTCATTAACACCGAGTTAGTCCCAGGAGTGTCCATCGTCTGCTGCATTGACGTGGCTTCACTAATGTCATAAATAACACGCCAGAGCTGAAGCCTTCATATTCTGTGTCTGGAGCAGGGAAAATCCCAGGAGATCCCAGCCTCTGTCTGCTGAGTCAGCAACCAGGTGTGAACTGCTCTGTGGCCTGATTGGTGAGCCCAGGGCAGGTGTGAGCTCAGGTGTGAGCTCAGGTGTGAGCCCAGGGCAGGTGTGAGCCCAGGTGTGAGCTCAGGGCAGGTGTGAGCTCAGGTGTGAGCCCAGGGCAGGTGTGAGCTCAGGTGTGAGCTCAGGGCAGGTGTGAGCTCAGGGCAGGTGTGAGCTCAGGTGTGAGCTCAGGTGTGAGCCCAGGGCAGGTGTGAGCTCATGTCAGGTGTGAGCTCATGTCAGGTGTGAGCTCAGGGAAGGTGTGAGCTCAGGTGTGAGCCCAGGGCAGGTGTGAGCTCAGGTGTGAGCTCAGGGCAGGTGTGAGCTCAGGAGTGAGCTCAGGTGTGAGCCCAGGGCAGGTGTGAGCCCAGGGCAGGTGTGAGCTCCTGTCAGGTGTGAGCTCAGGTGTGAGCCCAGGGCAGGTGTGAGCTCAGGTGTGAGCTCAGGTGTGAGCTCAGGTGTGAGCTCAGGGCAGGTGTGAGCTCAGGTGTGAGCCCAGGGCAGGTGTAAGCCCAGGGAGGGTGTGAGGGCAGGTGTGAGCTCAGGTGTGAGCCCAGGTGTGAGCTCAGGTGTGAGCTCAGGGCAGGTGTGAGCCCAGGGAGGCTGTGAGGGCAGGTGTGAGCTCAGGGCAGGTGTGAGCTCAGGGAGGCTGTGAGGGCAGGTGTGAGCTCAGGGCAGGTGTGAGCTCAGGTGTGAGTTCAGGGCAGGTGTGAGCTCAGGACAAGTGTGAGCCCAGGGCAGGTGTGAGTTCATGTCAGGAGTGAGTTCATGTCAGGTGTGAGCTCAGGACAGGTGTAAGCCCAGGGCAGGTGTGAGTTCAGGTGTGAGCCCAGGTGTGAGCCCAGGGCAGGTGTGAGCTCAGGACAGGTCTGTGGGTGGCTCTGCACCTGCAGCTGAATCCTGCGTCTGGGTTGCAGCTCTGGAAGGTGTCAGGCTTGGACTCTGCTGCCTTAACAAGGCCCTTGATGAGAAAATTTCAAAGAAGATCAAAACCTAAGAAAAACCCTCATATTCAAAGGAGGTCGGTGTCTCCTCTTTCCTTTGTACCACCCCCCCTCCCCCCCAAAAAAAAAAAAAAAGACGAAAGGGAAATGTAATTCTGTTTCATTTGTGTGTGCATGAGCAAATTAGTTTCAGAAGCAATTTTACAGTAATTATGACCATCTCCAATGGATTAGATTTTCAGAAATATGCACTCTAATGTCATGATGAGAACTTCCACGTCCTGATTTTTTTATTTGATGTTCTAACAATTTAAGGGTTCCAATAATTTGTGTGCATGACTAGACTAGAACAAAAACACGTTTATGACTTCTGAGTTTTGTGACACTGAAAATTTTATGGTGAAGTGATTTTGACCTTTGGAGGATATAAAAAATTCAATGGTAACATGATCTTTATCTCTCAACACAGCATGTTATGGTCTGTAGTTTCAGCTCCTATTCCCTGATAAAGAGGTGTGTTTGATCTTTTATTCCTCCTAATACTTCAAGTGTATCATAATTATAAATTTATTTGGTAATCACTGTGATGGTGCTGATACAAGAATCCATTTAGCATTTCTGTGTGTGGTGCTTCCTTCCACTGGGGATACACTGTGAATCTGTCAAGGTAAAGTAGAAAGCTTTCTAAATTTCTTTTAAATGGATTTTAAGGTAAATAAACTTTCGGGAAGTTTGGTAGGTTTTGGGGAGTTCTGCATGAAAAATATGTAGTGCCCTTTTTAATAGTTTCTTTGTCCCTTTTGAAGGGCTCTTGTGGCCAATTTTCAGTGCCAGCCCACTGGAGCTGCTGCTTCCTGGGATGAGGCTTCATGCCATTTGTGTGGAGAGTGTCTGAGTCAACAATTATAAATGATCCATTTCATGTTCTGTGAAAAATCATCCATCACTGGACACTGCTAAGTGAGTCTGGTAACATTAAAACTATGTTTAATAAAGCCAACATTTCAGTACCACTTACAATAGGTCAGTGTTTGCCAAACGCAATTAATCACTTGTTTACTGAGGAAGTGAAGAGATTGGAGAGCAAGGGAAAACAACGGGAGTAAGAGGAAGAGCAAGCATGCAAAATAAAACATGGTAATTATATGAATAAAGACCATTTACCTCTAGTTTCTCCTCCTTAAATATCTCCTGACGATTTTCAGGACTCTTTTGCAGGACGAAGCACGTAGATTCAAAGATGAATCCCAGGGATGTAGGGAGGATATTTTCCCCAGAGAAAGAAGTGCAGTACCTTCCCATCATCAAAACCAGGAATGCACCTGTTGAGTCTTCTTCCCAAAATAGTCGGGAAGACAGAGACGGATGGATGAGGTGTTCCTCTGCTGAAGACTCTTCTAAAGCCTTTCTGAATCAAAGGATGGGCACCGAGAGTGTGCAGGTGCATGTGTGTGTGCACATGTGTGAGCAAGTGTGTTTTGGGGGCATTCAGGGGCTTCTGTAGGATTTCCCTCAGCCCTACAGTATTTCTGTGCCAGGAACACATCCATTGCCTGTTCTGAGCTGAATAGCCAAGGATTAATAACCCAACTCCTGGCTTTTTGTGGTGCAACAGGAAGCAAAAGGCTTTTCTGCAAATTCTCCTGCAGGAATCTGGGTGGGAGGCTGCCCCTTTGCTGAGCCCCCCGGCAGGGCTGGGAAGGCTCCTGGGCCAAAACTGCAGCCCCAGTTTTGCTGCCACTGAGCAGAGGGAAGCCTTCTCCTCGCTGTGCCTCGCCCCACGCGCCAGCAGAGCGACGGGAGCTGTGCTGGCTGCTGAAGATGGCTCAGGAGTCAGACTCAGGACTGCACGAAAGGCTGCTGAGGCATCTGCACTGAACTTGATCAGAACAGAGAGAGCTTTTGAATTCATGGGCTGTTTAATCTAGAGCTCACAGGCAGACTGGGAGAGTTCTGCCTGGCAGGGGCTGCGCTGGGCAGCTCTCATCCACCAATGGCCTCCTGCTCTCACCGCAGATGAGGAATGTTCGGCAGATCCCAGGAATACTTTCATTTAAATGCATCTGATAGCCCAGCAAAGGGAAAATGGGAATGAGTTGGCAGGTGGCCTTTCAAAAGAAAGGGCACAGGGTAAACTCTGTGTTTGCTGCTGTCGCACCCTGGAATACTAAAGACGTCACACTGTATGCATATTCCTTTCTATTTCCCCATTGTTCTGTCCTTTCTATTGTTCATATTCCAAAAATTAAATATCATTTCAGAAGGCATAGAACAGTAAGATGTGTTTGGGCTGCTTTATTGCAATTGCAGATGTATGTTCTGCTTTTATCCTAACGGTCCATAGCAAACAACAATTGCTGCCTTAGACTTCATGACTTTGTAAAACATACAAATGAGAGTAAGCCTTTATTCTCTAAGCAGGATAGGAAAACAAAATTAGAGCTAAGTCTTGAAGCAATTACCCTCAGGTACCGTCTCTTCCTAACCACAAAAAGCTGATGCCGAATGGTGCTTCCTTTAAATTTAAACATACCCTCTGATCTTACGAGCCATGCCTAGACATGAAAAAGCATCAGACATCATCATTCATGTGTTAACAATTAATTATTTAGTTATTGGCTCAAAGCAAAGGCAGCACACCGGGACTTCAGCTGTTTGCATTCCTCGGGCTTGCAGCCATGTGTGTAGGTGGTGTCTTCTGGGGGAGGAAGACACCTGAAAAAGCCCCGAGGTTCTCACGAGTTTGTCCTGCAAGGGCTCCCAGCAGGTTGGTCCTCATGGGGAAATCAGTTCCCATGAGGAAATTACTCCTCATGGGGAAATTAGGTGCTGATCCTTGTTGATAGCCTATACCCAGATCTTTTGCCCAGATCAAGGCCAAAGTACAGCAAAATCTTTTATTTGAAATCCAGTTCTGCTGTATGTGCAACCAGTAGTTCCCACTGCTGAACTCAGCAAATCACTGTAACTCTTCGAATTTGTTATATTTATGACAAATTTTAGCAGTTCAGTTTGCAATGTTGTCAGTGTCTCAGTGTTGTACTAAACATTTTCTGTGTTTTGGCAGAAACAGATAAATCTCTGTAAGGAAGTGCACACACACATGCTCAACATGCAATTAGGCTAAATTAAGGACCAGCTGACTGCGGATCACCACTGTGCTGGAAGTGAACTGGGGCAGCTCCTGACATTGGTGGAATTGTTTGGCATTTGAGATGTGAACACGGAAGAGATGTGAACTGAACTCCATGTTTTTTAATGTCTGGAATATTTGTGAACTTTGGTTACTGTTTGTGACACCACGGTCAGTGTGTGGCTGCTCAGCTGGAAATGACAGAACCGTGAGGAGCTGGTAAGAAATGGCAGAAAGGACATCACAAATGGTGGTCAAGGCTCCTCTGGCACGAAGAGATGATATTCATTTGCTGATCAGGTCTGTGCAGTCAGTGAAGGAACCCATGGTGCACTCAGTGCCCGCCTGCTGCAGCTGCTGCACGGCGAGGAGGATTGCTGCAGTCACAGAGCACTGGGGACTTGGGAATTTAGAAGGTTTAGTCTGAGCAGGCACCTGTGGTGCAGCACCCCTCGACTCTTGCTTTCTTGTCTTGGCTCACGATGATCACAGAATTATAGAATGGTTTGTGTTGGATGGAACTTTTAAGGGTCACCTACTCCACCCTCCTCTGCAGTGAGCAGGACCTGTCCTGCTGCACCAGTTTGCTCAGAGAGCGTTGGACCAGTGCCTTCTCCAGAGCAAATTTGTGCACTGGCTTGCAGAGGGGTGATTTTTCTGATCTGAGATGCTGGTGTTTGAGAGGTATCTTCACTTTTGTTTTGGCAAGAGTGGGATATATTTCCAGTTCCCGGAAGCTCTTGCTTGTTAAATAACACAAATTAGTTTCTGGAAGAATCTGAAGAAAATCTCTTACTTTCATCCTTGTTCTTGAGCCAGTCCCACCACAGTGCACCCAGCTGGGGTTTGAAAGGCAGGTGCTGGCCAAGGTGACTTGTCTGGGAGGACATGCATCAGGCTGTGCTGCTGGTGGGGAGAAATATTTGTACACGTGTTGTCTGCTGTGAAATGCCTTTCAAGGAGTGATTTACTGCATGTAGCGCTGTTGTAGTTAGACCTTTGAAGAGTAAGCCAAAATAGCTGTTAATTTGTGATCACCTTGACGGCACACAGGCTCAGGAACCTTGATAATGTATTTAGAAAAAGTAGTGATAATCACGAATACATGGTAATGACTGTGGGTTTTAGAGCCAGATCATTTAAACATTCTGAGCAAAAAGATGGCAGGAGAACATTGTTAGTGAGCTCATTAGTCCTCTGAAACTGCCAAGCAAAGCCATTAATGGGGAGATCCAGATTTGATAAGAATGGGATTTGCAAAGGCAATCTTTGAGGACATGGAAAATGTGAATGTTTAGCAGGCATTGGTTTCCCAGCTGGCTGTAAATCCTGTACAGAGGAGCCCCAGACCTCAGCTGTGCCTCAGCTCCTGGCACTCCCCACATCCCACATCCCACATCCCTGCGTGGTTCCACTGGATGAGCTCTGCATGGTGTTGGCATTTCCTTGGATATCTCTTTTACAGGTCAGCGGTGAATGAGGCACTCAACACAAATAAATAAATAAATGCTGATTCATGCCTCTCTTTCCTTCTGCTATTTATTTTCCATCCTGTTTTTATTAACCTTATTCTCTAAATTTCCCTGGGCCCATATTGGCTGGGTGTGATAAAATTTTTGCTGGTCCTTGTGTCACCTCATTCTTCACTTTTACAGGATGTCGTTGTGCTGTGGAGAGCTCCCTCCTCCACTGCCATTCAGCCGTGAGTGGGTCCTGCACGAGCTGTGCTGGGTCCTCCCCGTGGAGATGAAAGGACTTTCCAGAAAGCCTTTGTAAGAAACCTGGAGCCACAGGTCATGTGAAGAACACACGCCATGAACAGGAGCAAGGTGCAAATGATTTGGTGTGGGTTTGTGGGGAGCCTTGCAGGGAGGCACCCTCTGTGTCTGGGGAGTCACAGGACACTCACAGCTGGCGGCCACACCCATGGCACAGCCCGGCCATGGAGGGGAGGCAGCTCCGAGCAGGGGACGCGTAGAGCTCCCCTTCATGACAGCACAGTATGATGTGTTGCACACAATAAACTTCACAAAGTCTTAGTTACCCTGGGAAGGAAAAAGGCATGGGCAAAACAAACCATGTTTTATGGATCATTTTCCTTTTCCCAAGGTTGTAGTTCCTTTTATGTTCCATAAACAAAGTACTGTGGGCTTTTGTTCTTCCAGAAAAACACAGCCTGGCAGGTAAGGAGCAGTTCAGCTTGGAAATAACATGTTCAGCCCTGAAAGCAATAGGCTTAGATAATCTTCAGTATTTAATACTTGAGTTTTTGCACAGGGCCAGTGTTATTAATAACAGGAGGTGTGATCGAGTGTGAAAGTAATCAGTAAAATGATTTTATGAGCAATACAGGGATAATAGATGTCATATCTAATGCCAGAATTGGGGCTTCAGACACAAGAGAAAATGGTCACATTTATTTATTTATTTACTTTTTTTTTTTTTTTTTTTTTTTTTTTTTTTTTGGTAAAACTGGCTTTTTTTTATGGCACAGGAATTGTAATCCTCCTTTTGCCCAGGTGCTGCTTTTCCTTTTACAACTGAACTCCTTTGTGCTTAATTTCTTTGACAGAAAAGCTGCTTGCTCTGGCCTCTACTGCAGCGCTGCGCAGCCTTGGAGTGAGAGAGAGATGCTGCACATCTGGCCGTGCCTGGCGCTGCACATCTGGCTGCGGGCGATGCTGCTCATCTCTGCTGCGAGCCGCGGGCCGCGGGCGGAACGGCAATGTGTGCGGCTCCTTCTGGGTGTTCGTGCACAGTCAGTGCCCTTGTGGGATGGCAGGGGCTGTGCCACAGCGCTTCCGGACGGATCACATGCTCTCCGGTCTCCTCCAGGCGAATCCCAAAGCTAAGCCACAAACCTTTAAAAACACGGGTGTGTAACACACGGGTGGGGGCAGGCACTGCCGTTAGCCCATCTCGGTGTTCTGCACACAAGCACAAGCACTTGCCGTCCCTATCGACTGCTTCCGAAGGCTTTTGACACCTGCTCTTCAGGCTGAGGAGCAGGGGAGAGCTGGAGAGCAGCCGTGGTGAGCTGCAGCCGGAGATCGCCTTTGGGAGGGAGCAGCTGCCTTGGGAACACAGCTCGGGCTGCTTCTCCCTCCACCTCGGGGGAGTGAAAGGTGATCCATGCTCTGCCTTGGCTGCTGGGGGATTTAATACCAGGGTGTAATTAGCCACAGCCACAATGTGTCCCTCCCAGGACACAGCTATGTGCGCTGTTCACAATCACAGATGTGTTTGTGCTTTGCAAAACACCTCTGAAGGACTCCTGGGGGTGCTTACTCCTCCACTGTCTCAGGGTGACTGTCAGGCAAGGGGGATCCTGTCCCCCGTACCCACCAGATGTTCATATTCCACTCCCCGACACTTTAAAACACGCTGCAAATTTGGTTTCACATCCCACATCCTAATTCAAGTATAACAAAGTAAGATGCTAAAATTAAAACTCTAGACTGTAAAAAATAAATATGTTAATTCCAGTTGGAATATTGAAGTTTTGACTTCATATATGTCCCTTTTGCCCTGGAAATGGGAGAGGGGAGGGAAATTGGAGGGTCCTGGTTCGCGGCAGCACTTTGCATCCGCCCGTCCCTGCTCCTGCCCGTGCTCTCCCTGATGCCTCCTGCCAGGGCTCAGCCCTGTAGCGGCCGTGTAGAGACCGGGAGCTTTGCTCCTGGAATTATCAGTACTCAGCCAGAGCTGGGAGTCGTGCTGAGCTCCCTGACCTGGCGGCATTATCATAAAATAATCTTTATGCAGGATCCAGCCGACTCAGCAGCTCCCGCAGGATGTCATACTCGAGTGTCTGGGGGTCTGCCGTTATTTATAACCATTTTCATACAAACTCTTGCAAATTTGGGATCTTTTCCTGCTTCCGGATTGAATTCAGGTTTGGGCTACACCTCAGCTGTGTTGGCTTTTTTTCAGGTTTTTGCGGGTGCTTCCAGCGGAGCCCGGGGGATGCTGTCCCTGAGAGCCGCAGCCCCTCGGGCATTAGAGCGGTGGGTGCGGTCCCCCTCCTGCAGCAGCCCCAGGACCGCCAGCCTGGGACCCCTCGGGAGCGCTCCGTGCCCAGGGGACAGAGCCTCCTCCGCGTCCCCTCCGCTCCCCCCGCGTCCCCTCCGCTCCCCCCGCCCGTCTGGCGGGACCGTCACAGCCAGAGCCCCGGGGGAGCGCTGGGCAAAAGCCGATGGGCAGAGAAGGAGAGCTCTAGCGTGTCGTGTTTGGTTTCTTTTTTTTTTTTTTTTCCCGAATTGTGGATAAAGGGCGTCGAGCGACAGCCACCACAGTGCGACGCTGCAGACCGGAGCGCGGCTGGAGGAGCCTCTGGCCCCTGGGCAGGTGGGATCAGAGCCGACCCTGCGGGATCCCCACGGCCACACAGGCACGGAGACCTCCCTGCAGGGTACGGTCTGCGGCCGAGCCCCTCCGGCCCGGGCCGGGCTTTGCTGTGCCCGTCTGTCCCAGCCCGGGACCCCCGGGAGCCTGGGACCCCCGGGAGCCCCGGGATCGCTGCCTGGGGCAGCCCAGGAGCAAGTTCACACCCTGTTCACCTCCCTGCAGCTGTGCCAGTGGCCCCGGGGCACTGCAGGGCACAGCAGTGGCTGGGACAGGCTGCCCAGAGAATCTGTGGAAGCGTTCAGGTGCTCCTTGGAAGTGTTCAAGGCCAGGCTGGACAGGGCTAGGAGCAGCCTGGGACAGTGGAAGGTGTCCCTGCCCACGGTGGGAGATTGGAATTGTAATGTCTTTAAGGTCTGTTCCAGCCCAGGCCATTCTCTAATCCTGCGATACACAAACACGAACACCCACCCGGCAGAGCGAGGGACCCACCGGCCCTGCTCCCACCCTGTCACTGCGGCCGCCCCACACCATTTAAGAGCTGAGAAATTGTGAGCGTATTGAGCGCTGAGTTTTCACAGCCCCAAGTTGGCAGAGCTGCTTCTGTAACCGATAAAGTGGGAAACTTCACAACACCGAGTGGTCCTCGGATTCACACCTCCACATGTGTCACAGTCTGGTGTTAATGTACTTTGAGCAATAACACAAAACATGGGAGAGCACTGGCTGGGCAGCACAACTTGTCAGTTCTCCCCATGCTGGCCACGCTCTTTGCTTGCCTTGGGGGTTCTTACCTCGCTGATGGGTATGGGACTATTGTAATGACAGAGAGTGAAATGTGGCAGTGCCCTGCCCCAACACCAGCACCCCAGCACCAGCAGAACAGCCCCTTCAGCCCCTCAGCCCTTCAGCCCTTCAGCCCTTCAGTCCTTCAGCCCTTCAGCCCCTCAGCCCTTCAGCCCCTCAGCCCCTCAGCCTTTCAGTCCTTCAGCCCCTCAGCCCTTCAGCCTTTCAGTCCTTCAGCCCCTCAGCCCTTCAGCCTTTCAGTCCTTCAGCCCCTCAGCCCCTCAGCCCCTCAGCCCTTCAGCCCTTCAGCCCTTCAGCCCTTCAGCTCTTCAGCCCTTCAGCCCTTCAGCCCTTCAGCCCTTCAGCTCCTCAGTCCTTCAGCTCCTCAGTCCTTCAGCTCTTCAGCTCCTCAGCCCTTCAGCCCTTCAGCCCTTCAGCCCCTCAGCCCTTCAGCTCCTCAGCCCTTCAGCCCTCCAGTCCCTTCAGCCTTTCAGTCCGTCAGCCCTTCAGCTCTTCAGTCCTTCAGTCCTTCAGCTCCTCAGCTCCTCAGCTCCTCAGCTCCTCAGCTCCTCAGCCCCTCAGCCCCTCAGCCCTTCAGCCAGGTGCACTCAGGGCTCACGCTCCATGTACCTTCCTTCCGTGGGTAATGCTCCTCTGTGGCTTTGGTGTCTCCCCTTGTTAATGGAGCAAGAAGACTACTATTTACAGAGGAAAACGGCTTTCAGCCAAAGGAGGGTGGACTTGAATGGGATGTTAGGAAGAAATTCTGCCCTGAGAGGGTGGGGAAGCCCTGGCACAGGTTGCCCAGAGAAGCTGTGGCTGTCCTGTCCTTGTAAGCGTCCAATGCCAGGGTTGGATGGGGCTTGGGGCAACCTGGGACAGCAGGAGGTGTCCCTGCCCACGGCAGGGGGTGGAATGGGATGGGATTTAATGTCCCTTCCAACACAAACCAATCTGGGATTCTGCGATCTATGAGAAGGTGTCCTAACCCAAGCAAAGGGGAACTGGTTCCACCTGCAGGAGACTGGACATGTTGAGGATGCTGTGGCTTCCAGGCTGCCACCAGTCCTGCTGGGGCTGGAGCATCCTCTGGTAGAGCAAGGCCTTTGGGAAAGAGCCCAGTGGGCAGCGGTGCTCAGGGAGCTGCCAAACCTTTGCTGGGAACATGGGGGAGGTTGCTGCCAGCAGCCACCTTGGGAGCCTGATCACGCCAGGGTGTCCGGGAAAATAAATATTTATGAGGAAAAGCCACAAATTGCCAAGTTATTCTGCAGATTATCAGGGAACTGGAACATATTGTGGAAGGAAAAGGTATTTTCTAAAAAGACCTTTCAAGCACAATGCCTCATTCTCTGCAATGTTCATCTTCAAAAACCAAGAATGGGGAAGGATTAATGGTCCAGGACCCTGCAAATTCGCACTTCCCGGAACAAAGAACAAAGATGTAAAGCCTGTCTTCAAATGTCCCTGTTTTCTACAAAGGAATATAATTTTGCTTCTGTCATCATTTCGAGAAATACTTTCTCCACAATGATTTCTCTTCCAAAGTCAAAGAGTTGAAATCTTGCAAAAAAAAAGAGGAAGAAAAAACCCTTGCATTTTCTGGGGAAAGAAAAAAAAAAGAAACCCAGCAACACAGGCTCTTATTTTGCTGGCAGAGGCAGAAATCACTTGAAACAAGAAGAAAGAAGGAGAAGCTGAACATGTTTCAATTAAAAAAACATTATTAGCTCACAAAGGAAGAGATAAAAAAGGCTTTGCTCTTCAGGAGAGCGATGGGGCTGCCTGCTGTCAGCAGCTCACTCTGGGGGGGCCGGAGAGCCCGGGGGGACTGGGAGAACAGTGTCCCCTGCGTGCCAGGACACGGCTGGCTTGGCACTGGGGATGCTCCAGGCTGTGCCTTGGCCGTTCCCTGCCATCCCTCCCTGCTCAGCTGGGCTGGGGAAGGGAAAAATGAAACTGTTAGTCTGTCTGCATTTGGAGTTTGATTCCAAACACCTTTTCCTTGGAGGCTGGCGGGCTGGAGAAAGGCTGCGGTGCTCCTCAGGCAGCTGTGGAGGTGACACTGAGGGGTGGCCTTGGTGGCCCCAGTGCCACCGTGGCAAATGAGCCCTGCAGTGGGGAGAGGCAGAGGGCTTTCTCTGCAGAACACTCCTTACGTGGGCACAGGTGGGTGAACCTTGAATCCGTGTGGCTTTGAACCTTGAATCTGTGTGGCTTTCATGCGTGGGCAAAACCAGCTCTTGCTGCCAGGAGAGCTCCTGCCTGACCACTCCATGTGTGTCCAGAAACAGAACTATTTGGACTGACTTTCCATCTGAAAGAAAACTCAGATGAATCACAAAAAAACTTGTAAGAAATGAATCCAAATTGTTCTTACTACTCACACTAAGAGCTAACACAACATAAAGAAGATGCTCTGGCAGCATAATGCGGTTGATGGTCACCAGAGATCTCATTTTTCTGAATATCTCTTAATTTCCAGGCACTTGTTGTGGGCATATAAATAAGTAATAGCATCTCATCTGGAAACAGACACTTAGGAAATGGCATTTCTCAGGCTGTAACATTGCTATGCAGAAAACACACTTTGAGGGCAACAATCTGACAAGTTAAATGCCTGGCGATGCCCATGGCTGTCCTGGCTGCCCGTGAACTCTGTGGCCTTTGAACTTTATTTATTATGGATGATACAATGAGCCTGACTGATCCTGAGCAGTGAGGTACTGCTGAACATAATGAGCACCAGCGTGTCTAACCGGTGGTGACCTGCTCAGCTACCAAGCTGTCACTGTTCAGATGTGTTCCATACAGGAGCCACCATGTTAATCCATCATTTCGGACAGCGGCACTTCCAGGGATGACACCGTCACGGTGTCACACAACGCTAATTAGCTGTCACTGTCACATTACTCTTGGCATTGTCATCTCACGGAGGTGGCACATCCAGGAGGACGTGAGGTGTCAGCAGTCAGAGCTCCCTTGCTCCCGGGAAGGTCTGGGGTGGTGCTGGCGTCCAGGAGCACCTGAGAAGGCACGAGGAGCACCTTGTTTCTGCTGGTTTGCCACTGAAATGCTCGGCTGCCCTGGAGAGATGAAAAGCTGTGTACTGTTGCTGTTATGTGCCTTCCTCCCCAGAGCATCTCCACAGCCATCGTGCAGGGTCCTTCTGTCCTGCTGAGAGTCACCTGTCCCAACGCCTCCTGTGCTCCACGGATTGCTGTGTCTGCCTGAGTGAGGGATGGGCACGAGACACAGCACAGTGCTCGTGGCATCCTCCTTGTCTGGGGAGGGCTCTGGGGAATTCGGTCAGGAATTGTGGCTTGGTATAATAAATACAACTTAAATTCCCCTTTCCCTGTCCCTTTCCAGTGGGAAGATGTTTGGATTTTTTTCTTGAACAGTATTTTAACCAGAGCTCTGCATATTTCCTCTGTCCTTTCTTGATACTGCTTTTAAAATTTTACACTGTTTGGGGATTGCGAAAGGGTCATTATGAACTGCCACCTCAAGCTACAAGATAAATACACAATTACATATCCTACAGCTCCCTTCCTCCCTGTCTCATATAACTGACCTGGCAGGTTCAGTCTAATGCTCTTCCTGAAAAATTAGTGATGGATCTCACTCAAGTTTCACAAATGGCAATACTCTTCCAGGCAGCAAAGGTGGAACCATCTCCTGTCTAGACGATAAACAGGATTTTTTGTCTGCTGTCCAGGTACCTGGGTATAAATTAATCATCAGCCTGCGGTGGAGAAAATGTTCCCATTTGCTCAGCAGCAGAGGGATTCAACTCCTGCTTCATGAATTCTTTATTGTTAAATCTTATATATCATGTAAATTAACTATGAGTGCCTGCAGCTTACTAACAGGAACGGTGCAGGATTTCATGGTCAGTTCTCACACCTCTGAGAGCCTGTGGTCAACAGCCAGGAGAGGAAATTCAGAAACCTTTTGTGTTTTCAGTGGGGATCACTTGTTCTTCCTGAAGCTTCCCTGGAATTTCATCCAGCTGTCGCCTCTTCAGACCCTTTGCTGCAGTTGCTTCTGTGGGACCAGATGGTTCTGAGAGCTGGAATGGCCAGGGAGGTGACAGGGAAGGTCCCAGGCTGGGCTGACGGAGCTCAGGCAGGACTGAGGGTCCATCCTGGGCTGGAGGGATCTCCCAGGCCCTGGGTAGAGGAGGCGTGGGGGTGGCTTGGGGCCACTATGGTCTATTCATTGTGATCTCGGGCCCTGAGAACGTGGGGTACAGAATGGGATGACACAGCACAGCATCCCAAACTGGCTGAGGTTGGCAGGGACCTCTGACTGTCCCTGAGCTGCATGGGGAGCTGACTGTTCAAACAGAAGAGCTCCAGCAGCATCTTATAAAGTATTGCCTCCCTGAAATACAGCACAGGGTGTGATGTGTGCACTTACAGCACCGGCTCCATACCTCATTAGAAAGCCAGCATCATTTACGGATGCTGACAAACAAAATTTTTAAATGGTGACGCCTATGGGAAGTGGCAAAACTGCCCTGGATTTGGGTCCCCTGTCGAGGAGGACATGCAGGCACCTGCTGTGAGCATTGCAGGGCTTGATGAGATTAATAAATCGTCTGTTCAGGCAAGTGCCTCTCCAAGACACGGCATCCTGAGCCCCCAGGTGTGAGGCTGCTGATGGGTTTGGAATAGAATTCAGCCTCAGGAAGCCTTGGGGTGTTTGTCGATGTGGAGGGACACCTCTGCCTTCTGCACTGCTGTTGAGGCACTGCTCCTCAGATCCCCCCTTACCCTCTGGTGTGTTCTCTGAGCTTTAACCTCCTGAGGGCAACAGTTCTGAGCTAAAGCAGACTTAGGTTAGGGATTAGGGGGAAATTGTTCCCTGGGAGGGTTTGAGGCCCTGGCACAGGTGCCCAGAGCAGCTGTGGCTGCCCCTGGATCCCTGGCAGTGTCCCAGGCCAGGCTGGACAGGGCTTGGAGCAGCCTGGGGCAGTGGGAGGTGTCCCTGCCATGGCAGGGGTGGCACTGGATGAGCTTCCAGCCCAGGCCAGTCTGTGACTGTCTGAGCAGACCTTTTGCCATCTTCTCAAAACTCTGTCTCCGTGTTGCAGCTCCCCACGTTCGGATGCAGCTCCAGCTCTAGTAGGAGGACAGCTTCGAGGATGGAGGTAATAATCTCCCTCCTTTTCTCTCTTGCTTATTGTTTTTTCTAACCACCAACTCCATCTCGTCTCTGTACAGATAATTTCTATACAATAAGCTCGTGGAGCAGCGTCAAGTGCTCAGTGTAATGACGGGAGCACTGAGGCAGCTAGGTAGATAATTTATTTGATTTCAAAATGCTGCCACATTTATACATGGAAAACTTTAAAGAAAATTAAACTCATTAAAAGCCCCCACATAAATTGTTTTTGCAACAAAGCAATTAAGAAATCTTGCCTCTCCAGCACGGTGGGCAACATTCTAAATAAAATAAAGCCCAAATTACCTTTTACTGGAAACAAAGTAAAAGCTATCTCTTGTGACTTAATAAGAAATGGGGGTTTTAGAATTAATACAAAGATTTAGCAGCTTCCTCCTGTATGTGTTGCTAAGCATTTTTCTGAAATTGCCTCAGAAAAAAAGCAAACAGTGCAGAAGGATCATATCCATGAGAGAGTTTGGGGTTTTTTACCCAACTAAATTACAATGCTTTACAGAATACAGAAAAAGGAGTCAAGGATTTTATTTTCTTCCCCCCAATGCATGTGTACAGAGGTTTGCCAGGGTTTTGTTTGGATTTATTTTCATTATCTTAGATACAGAATACTCTTTAAAGCCCCCCTGTTTCTATGGGAACAAAGAAATAATGCCAAAGAAATGGAGTACCAAATGTGGGGCCTGTCCTATAAATCCTGGGGAGCAGGTTTTGCTCAGACCAAAGGCGCCTCTGAACGCCGAAACAGCTCCCAGAAAGGCTTTCAGGAGGGACCCCGACACCAGAGGGGACACGAGGCTGTGCCTGATGTCTCTGAGCTGCAAGAGGAGGAGGTGCCGAGGGGCTTGGGAGCGAGGGGATAAGGGCAGGGGGGGTGCAGGTGGCCAGGGAGTGACCCCTGCCCAGGCACCTCCTGGGCTGTGCTGGGGGCTGGGGGCTGTGCCATGGTGCCCCCGGGAGGGTCACAGAATGATGGAATCATTCAGGCTGGAAAAGCTCTCTAAGGACATCGAGTCCAAACGCTAACCCAGCATGGCCGAGTCCACACTGACCCACGTTCCTGGGGCTGTTCCCAGCCCCTCTCTCACCCTGCACAGGGCCAGGCTGTTGCTGTCAGGGTGGTACTCCATTGGAGCATCTCCCCGGGCTGTAAGAGCAAAGCCAGAGGTGTTGAGCACACCGTTTATAAATCGCAGCTACACGGAGGAAATACAGATCTACTGAGATGTTCCTCTTGGGCCGAGCTGCTCCTGCCCCTCTCGGGAAGACCCTCGTGGAGAGCCCCTCTCTTCTTGGCAGGGCCTCTGATGCTCTAGGAGGAGCTGAAGGAGGATTAGACCCATTCAGTTCCTCTTGGATCTCCACCACCAGCCCTGCCAAGCATGACGTTTGTCGGTGCTGGGGAAGTGCCGTGGGGCTCGCTCTCGTGGGATGATCGGCTGCTCCACTCAGCGCTGGGGCTCTGCAGACCTGATCCACACAGAAAAGCCTTCATCTGGCTCTGTGTGGCAAGGAAAACAGCTCCACAGGACAGGGCAGCCGGCTGTGGAGTGGGGAGCCATGCAGCCTGGGCTGCGCAAGCCTTTGGAAGATGGCCAGTCCTGTAGGGTCCCTCCCGAGCCTACTTAATTGCATGAAATAAGATGAAAAGACAGGCTAATGAGAAACCCCATCTGCCAGCCAGCTAAAATTAAGGCTGCCTTCTTCAGTGAAATGTGCTCAGATATCTGTATTCCTTTAATATCTCTTCAGATGGCCAAGCAGGTTTCAGACACGTAGCGGTGCCGCTCTCAGCTCTGATTTTTTCCTTAGTTTTCCTAGTTTGCCCCTGAACAGCAGGGGAAGTGGAAAAAATTGGCTGAAGGATTCTGTTTCAGCATGAACTTATTTAAGAGAGCATCAGCTCATAAAGCTGCCATCCAACCTGCTCATTATTACATTATATTACGTGATTCAATGATTCATGATATCAAATTGGTTACGGATGGATATAGCAGGTGGTCTCAGGGCACTTTTGAACTTGCTAGAAGAAACTGGGACAGAAATTCAAAAGAAGAGGATTTTCAGAACAACCCTGAGGGTATTTGTATGGGGAAAGGAGATACATAGGGAAAGGTCTTTTTTTTCACCCAGTCTGTCTAACGCTTTGATGAAACCTCTGTGCCCTGAAGAAGCTGATTTGTTTAGTTTACGTTTCTAATTGCTCTGCCTATGTTCAAGGGCAGATGTTTCGTGCTGCAAAGGATTGCCAACCAGGTGCCCATGCCCTGAGGGCTCGGTGGGAGGGGTCTGGCTGAGGAGGGGCTATGGCACGAAGTGTCTGTAGCAAACCGTGTCCCTCTGCGATGTCACACCCACGAGAGCGGCAGCAAAGGGCAGAGCAGAGGGGCAGGACCCACGTGTACCATCTGCAAGAAGACTGAGTCCATCTAAAGCCTGACACCTCCAGCTGGACCTGGATGTGGGCTGGAGTCGCTACCCTGCACGTGTCACCCATTTTCCTATTGAAGCCCAACCCAGCTGGCGAATGCAGACACATCTGCACTTCTTTTTAGCCACCCAGTGTTGAGCGTCAGGAACCACTTGGCAAGTTGGCAGAAGTTCCAGCGACGTGAAGCCATGGACAAGAACGGAGAATCTATCAAAACCTAGAAACAAATAATTACCAAGCAACTCCTAGTGCTTGAAGACCATGCAAGGACAAGTTCTTAAAGCAGATTGTGCAGGTCTTTGGAAAACACATATTGATTTCTACCGTGCCAATTGAGAAATAAATGTCTAATCACTGTTTCATGGATTAAGACCAAGGGAAAATGTATTTTTTCTCTCTCCACAACCTATTGTTCAAACAAAGTAGTCTCAGTTAATCAATCTTGTGATAATAGCTTTCAGGGTAACAGTGTGATTGAAATTCATCTTTCTTTATTTTTCCATACAGCAATGCAAAAAGAGTTGGGTAGGCAAGAATACAATTGCAGCAATCTATACTGAAACGGCAGTTATTTTAGGGCTGGGTTTTTGGAGGTTTTGGTGGTTGTCTTTCAGAATTCAGACTTTCTGCCACGTGAAAAAGTGTCTTTGAAAGTGATTAAGCCAAATTACCAATTGCAGACCTGACATCAAAGGTTCTGTCAGCTCTGGTGGATGACTGAAGTGATGAATGAGTGTGTACCAGTGAGTAAGGGATGATCTATCTGCCTGCCCAGGCAGTAGAAATTGACCTTAAACCTTTGATTTTATTTCATCTTGAAGCAGGACCAGAAGCAGGGAGGCACCTGAAGTCAGGGCAAACTGCTGAGTTGCCAGATTTTCCCTGGACTAATGTTGTGTGTTTCCTTTTGCCCCAGGAGGGACCTGTGCAGATGAACCTCACCTCTGCTCACCCAGGGAATCCACTCCTTGGAGGGGCTGGGCACAGGAGAGGGAGAAGGCTTGGTCCTGCAGATGGAGAGAAATGCTGGGGAAAAAAACACTTAAAAATGAAAGCTGAGGTTAAAGTGAAGAACACTGGTGGAGCTGAGAGAGCCTGCACGATATGATAAGAGCATGTTTTTAAGGAGTTCTCGTTTTGGTGAAAATTAGTTTTGGATCCTCATCAGTGTATTCAGGAGAAAAATATGACTGTAATGTCTACAGAAGAGAGATAAAAAGGAGATCTGCTGGAGGAGAAGTAATGAATTTACACTTCCAACATCCATTCTGAGGTGCAGAAGATACATTACTCTACATTATGCCTATATTAGACTTAAATAAATTTCATTATGAAAACAAGATTAGAGGAGAGCAGAGCAATTTGAAAACAGCCAGTAATTATATGATTGCTTAAAATAAAGAGCTTTCAGGGTCGTAATACATGTACTTTTGGATAATCATATATAAAATTCATATTAAAATGATGTAAAGGGACAGCATTAAATGTACTACAGTGTAGGGTTTGGGGCTGCCTTTAACCCCTCCTGTCCCTCTCTGCTGGGCCCCAATCCAGCGCCTTGTGGGAAACAGTGAGGATGAATCCCATTTATTGGGGGAAAGCAGTGATACCCAGGGAAAGGTTCAGCACAGTGGCAGATGTTGTGACTGCAGCCTGGCACCACGGGAGCACCGCTGTGTCGTGGCTCTGTGCTCTGCGCCCTGGCCGTGCCCACGCAGGGCTCGGCGCCCCTGCCCTGCTCAGCACTAACCATCACTGCACCGCGGCCCCTCCGCCCCAGCAGCAAAGCCGCTGCAGTCACAGTAATGAGCAGACACAACTGCTCCCACGCACATAATCTCATCACGGGGATCCACCATCTTCCTCTCCAAAATGTGTTGCCTTGCGGAATTAATTCAAATTGTTATTATGCAAAGTCACTTGGCACCAGTGTTGCACAGCGCTTTCTGCTTTCCGGCTGAGATCCTTGCTTGCTAAAAAAATATCTGGGATCATGTGTCAGAACGTCTGCTGTAGGACGTGCACTTGTTAGCAACACACAGGGAACCTCGTAGCTCATTTTTAGTCATCATTTAATGCAACCTGTGTGTATAAGTAGGATGGAAAACCCTACTTATAGGATGCAACCTGTTGATTCTTAAAATATTGCTCCCGGAGCGTTACAAACCTTGGCTCGTTAGGAAGGGACTGGCAGCCATGGCTGAAACAGTGGGAAAGGAGGGCAGGTGCTGGGCTGGAGCAGGGAGGGACCCGCGGGGCCAGGGCAGGGATGCTCTGTCCCTGGGGATGGGGACACGAGGGGTCCCGGCTGGGGGGAGGGGGAGGAGAGGAGCCACCACGCTGGCTCTGTGAGAGTGCCCTGCCCCAGGGACCTGCCAGACTCCTGCAGAAACCCTTTCTGCCCAGAAACTGTGGGGAGCTGCCGCAGATGAGCCCCACCAGCCTTTGCAGCTAATGTGCTTTTACAGGAGAGAAGTACAACTCCAAACACTTCAGTTTGCACTTGTGGATCTTCGAAGTGACTTAACTGGGCCTTCTTTAATTAAATACAAATTCCTATTTTCTCCAGTTTTATTCAGGGAAATTGTGGTTTGGATCACAATAAAATCTACCACTTCAGAGAAACAGAAAATAATTTAGCAAGAAGAAATAAAATTTAATTGTACTTTAATGAAAAGTAAGGAGTCTCCTGTTTGAGCAGATCTGAAATAGCTGTAGGTTTGCAGCAGGTGCTGAGCCTCCTCAGGACCAAAAAGATTCTGCATGAGATGGACACACTTCAAAGGGATGTGTTCCAAGCCTCCTTCTTTGCATCACTTGTGTGTCTGAACTGATACTTGAAAGTTTATAAATGTTGTTTATCGCTTGGTACTTTTCTATTTGAGGAGCTTCCAACCAGGTTTTTACTTTGCTAATATTTTTACTTTTCCTCCTTGGTTCCTCTTGCTCCTTTGGCCTGAAGATGAGTAGAGGCCTAACAACATAACGCTGGAGTAAAATATTGCTGGTGCAGTATTATCGGAGCTCATCTGGTTTAGGAGTTCCAGACTGATTGAGGCCTTTTAAAATAACTTTCTTGGGGTGGTGTACAATGAAATGCGCAGGCTGAGGGGCAGACATCCCACGGAGCAGAGCCGTGCCTGGCGGGACAGGGCGGGCGGTGCCGCCGGAGGGATGCGCGATGGCGCTGGGAGGGCTCTGACCTACTTAGAGCTCCGCCGTGACGTGCCAGCGAGGGATGGCATGACAGCAGCAGATCTTCAGCTCTCGCTGAATAATTTAACTCTGAAAAAAGGAGATCAACCTTCCTCCCCTGGAAGTCTGTAGTGGAGAGAGAGAGCACTGCAAGGCAGAGGGAGAGGAAGAACTGAGGTTTGAGAAAACCCAAGACACTATTTGAGGAACTTGAAGTACGTAGAACAGCTTATTTTTATAGTCTATTTAAATTTCTAGAATATTTCAGTCAATCACTGATATGCTGATGGTTTCAGAACAGGAAAATTTCAAACATGGCTTTTAAACAATTTTGGCTACACCAGACTGAGGTATTTTATTCTCCCTTCCAACTCCAAAGAGAAGTCCAAAAGAAAACAGGTACCACTCTGAGTGCAGCACCATCACAAAAAATAATTTTGTTGTTTAAGGAGTCAAAAGCCAAAGCCAGCTCATTCCTTTTCATGCCAGATGGAATGTGTGTGCCTTTATTTACAGATGAAGGTCCAATGAGAAAAGACTTTGTCTGAAGAGAGTACATGGGAGATGCCAAGGGGATGTTCTGAATGTGCACAGCACGATGCAGGCGGCTTGCTGGAGAAGCAAACTGCCTTTAGTCTGACACAGACTGGCACCGAGGCATGGTGAGAGCCTGGGCAGCTCTGGACAGACCCTGACCCTCCTGCAGGCACCAGCCCAGCCTGGCCTGGCTGGGGATGGAGAGCTCCTGCAGGATGGGCAATCACTCTGCGCTTTGCAGTGTCTCCAGACTCGGTCTGCTGCAGCCCCCCAGCACAGCCCCTCTCTCCAGCCTGCTCTGAGGAGCATCCTGCTGCCCAGCACTGTGGCTGAGCCAGGGAACACCGGAGAGACAGCAGCATCCCGCGGGGCTGGCACCGACAGTCACCCAGCTCTGACAGCTCCAGGGCTTCCCGACACTTGAGCAAAATCTCAGCCAATCCGGGGCTGAAAAGGTTTCTCCAGTCTGGATCCTCAGTGAGCCAACACAAGTATGGGTGTCCAGCACAGAAATCTTATGAAAAAATTCCATTTATTCCTTGGGATACATTGATGCAAAATGCTTGTACGAAGGCCATTTCCCCAAAAGGCACTTATAAAACAGATTCATGCCATGATGAACAAACACAGAAGATTGTAAAAATCACCCGAATGTGCGAAACTTATGAAAGTCCCAAAGAAATGAAAGGAAGATCTGACTGTAATAACGCTTCAGTCGGCTCTGGTAAGTGCACTGCCTGCAGCAAATAGGCAGTTGCCAATATTTATGTTATTGCTCTCTCTCTTATTCTTCTGGGTAGCCTACCCATCATTCCAGACTGACACCAGCAGTAAAACCCCCAAATCTGTGTGAAACTGAGAGTCACTGCAGCCAGCTCTATTTATTACCTCTGGCTGTTAGCAAATCACCTGCTCGATGCTTTGATTCACTGTCTTTGTAGGCATGTAATGTGGATTGACTGGTTTCCAATTCCCCTGGCCCCCCTTTTTAAAAATAAATACTCCTGTTCCTTTCCCAGCCCGCTGGGACGTGCGAGAGCTCTTGAAGATAATCAGGAAGGTAAGTGATTGCTTCCCTGAGTTCCCCAGGTTTGCCTGGGTAAATGTCACAAGCCTTCCTGCCTTTGATTAACATCTCATTTCATTTAAATATTTATTGATCTTTTATCTCCCTATTTTGATGTGGGTTCCTGCCACCTCGCTGCAGAGATGTGAGCGACCAGCAGCAAAGCAGGTGGCCAAAGCCATGTGTGCGGGAACGAGTCCTTCAGCAGTTCGGAAATTCACTCTTTTGTAAGACGAGCAGGTGCTGTATTTTTCTGATGAGAAAGGGAGGTCATCGATACCATGTCAGTTCAGCTCAATTACATTTTTAATTCCCTGAATGTTACAAATATTTTTTCTACTTTGAACAACTCCTCAGTTAAACACAAAAGAAGATCTTTTGGGCAGTGGTTTCCAAGCATTCAAATGTGGCTGTGACTTCATTTCAGCCATTCCATCCATATGTGAGGTAGAAATCATGTCCAACAGTGTTTCCAGAAGAAGTTTCCAGTTTCCTTTTTACTCTCACATTCCACACTAACTTAGGAAGTTACTGGTGTGCAGTTGTGAATATCTCGGTTTTACTGAATTTTAAAAAAGAAATTAATTGAATGGATTTTGGTACTTAGGCAAGGATTATTAACAAGCAAAAGGATTTAATTTTCTACGCAGGCTCTTGGCCCTTGCCCGTTGGAGAGCTAATTGGGAAGTGTTGAGCAGGAAGGGCAGCTAAGGCAGGGATTGCCAC
Source organism: Acanthornis magna (assembly GCA_036785705.1). NCBI lineage: Eukaryota > Metazoa > Chordata > Aves > Passeriformes > Acanthizidae > Acanthornis > Acanthornis magna. The sequence goes on along the minus strand of JAWUZG010000058.1, from coordinate 18,156,658 downwards.
TGAGTTTTTTGCCTCCATGACTTTACCTTCTTTTGGTTCAAGAAATGCCATCAGATAAATGACAGATTCTGTGAGTGTCCAGAATGAGCAGGGCACTTCGTGTGTGCTCAGAGGGTGGTGCTCACCAGCCCAGGTGTCTGAATCCCTTCTGCTGCAGCCTGAAAGTGCCCTTGGTCCTTAGGGCAGAAATAAATACAGTGACCGAGTCCTGATGGTGAATTGCACATTGGGACAGTGGATTTTCCTATGTACTGTTCGTTTCAATCTAAAGACATTTAAATGAAAATGAATTTTTAAAATGCTTTTTATGATCTACAGGCCTATAATTTCAGATCTGTGAAAATATCTGCTTGCATATGAAGCAAGAGCAGAAATGAGAAGAGATCTTGACCTTTTAGACTTCGATTGCCAAAGCACCATGAGATAAAAATCATGGAATCACGGAATGGTTTGGGTTGGTAGAGACCTTAGAGACCATCTCGTTCCACCCCTCTGCATTATCCTAAGACTGAATGTGCAATTAGGACATAACACCATGTCCTTTTGCTTCATGCTCATTGATGTCTTAGTTATCAGGAATCACTAACGTGAACTCTGCTTGAGTGAGGTCAGTGTTGTGGTCCTTGGCTGTCCAGATAATTTTTCTTAACCTTGACGTTATCTATGAGACTGTAAAAGGCCACAGCTCCAGGTCAAAGTAGTATAGAAAGCATTTATCTTCCCTCTCTCGGAAAATCAAAAATATGAGAAAACTTAATTTTTCCTCCTCGGAGTGTTAGAAGGGGCACTGCCCCTCTCTGCTCCCCCCATGTGATCCCACCCTGCACACCCCACGCCTTGAGGGGTCTGTGCGCAGGGCACGGCCAGGGGGCCACGGGTGACTCTGCACCTGGTGGAGGATGTCCCCTGCAGTCACTTTCATTTTTATTAACCATTTTTATTTTGACTTAGCAAAATTACCTTTCCCCTCCATTCTGAGGCTCCAATGCAGAGCAGGGCTGGGCTGTCCAGTGGTGCTGCACAAGCGCTGTCCTCGCCGATGCCCAAACCTATTTTAAATAAAATCCCAGTGAATACTGGTGTGTTAGAGCCCACAGTTCCCAGGCTCATGTTTCTGTGTTCAGCTGAATCAAAATATAAAAAACAATCCAAGCCAAATGTGCCCCCAGCCCAAAGCCTGGAATGCCAAGCTCTAGAGAAGGCAATTTAAAATTATGGCAGTTCTCCACCTAGACAGACTCATTTTCTAATTCAGACCAACAAAAGGCTCTTTCCTGATTTGTTTAGATGCTGTAATTGCAGAAGTCACCAGCAAATCAAGCGTAAAAGTGCAGAGGTGTGGGGAAAAGTCTTTCTATTGGAGAAACCCCATGATAAGTGATCTATTTGCACTGCAGCCTGGGTTTTTTTATTAGAGTATTTACCATTAACTCTATCCCTAGTGGCCAATTACTGTCCTTTTTATGTCTTTTTATTGTGAGACTTGGAGAACACTCTGCAAACAAACCCTTTCTGATATTCCTCAGCAATTATTCCTGTGATCACAGGCCTTTCTTTTGCTCCGTGTTTGCTGTGTCTGCAGAGCCCCATGGAGCTCTGTAGAGCCCCAGTGCTCCCTGGGGCAGCCCAGCCCAGCCCAGCCCCTGCTCCAGCCCCTGCTCCAGCCCCTCTCCAATCCCAGCCCCAGTCCCTCTCCAATCCCAACCCCAATCCCAGCCCCTGCTCCAATCTCAGCCCCTGCTCCAGCCCCAGCACCTCCCTCTGGCAGCTCCACTGTTCTCCCAATGTGCACTGGAGGCACAGGGCAGCCTCTGGCTCCTGGGGCACCCTGGTGCCAGCCCTGGCCAGCATCAGCCTTGTCCTGAATCATTGCCACTAGATCAGCCCAGCCTGAACTCAGCTGGAGCATGCTCAGCCAACTCCACCTGAGAGAAGCTCCTGGATTTGGGCTATAAAAGTGTTTCTTTTCCCACGATATTGTCACCCATGGGTGGGACAGTCCTAGATGGAGGTTCAAACTATGTGGCACATTCTCTTCTCCAGGTCAGTCGCCATCAATTTGGTGGCAGGATCTAAACATACTTCTGAATATCAGCAACAATGCACCATGGAGAAAGAAAACTCTCTGAGTCTTTTAAAAACTGGTCTGATACATATCAAATTAAAAAATAAAACTCCTTTTACTTGGTGCTGGCCTGACCTTTTTGCTTGGCTAAATGTTGTTTGAATCTCTATTGCTATTTCTGGGAGCACCTGGGTGCACAGTGTTCTGAAACAGAGCTGGTGCCTCCGTCTGAGACAGTCCACAGTGTCCTTGAGCAGTTTTTGGGCTGCAGAGAGCTGAGCTGGGGAATGCTGGAGGGAAGGAAATAAACGTCAGCTATGGCATCTCCCCACCTGGATGTCTCTGTCCCCACCTGGATGTCTCTGTCCCCAACTGGATGTCTCTGTCCCCACCTGGATGTCTTTGTTCCCCACCTGCTATCTCTGTCCCCACCTGCTATCTCTGTTCCCCACCTGATGTCTCTGTCCCCACCTGGATGTCTTTGTTCCCACCTGCATGTCTCTGTTCCCCACCTGCTATCTCTGTTCCCCACCTGGATATCCCTGTTCCCCACCTGATGTCTCTGTTCCCTCACCTGGATGTCTCTGTTCCCCACCTGATGTCTCTGTCCCCACCTGATGTCTCTGTCCCCACCTGATGTCTCTGTCCCCACCTGGTTGTCTCTGTTCCCTCACCTGGATGTCTCTGTTCCCCACCTGGATATGTCTGTTCCCCCACCTGCTATCTCTGTTCCCCACCTGCTATCTCTGTTCCCCACCTGCTATCTCTGTTCCCCACCTGGATGTCTCTGTTCCCCACCTGGATGTGTCTGTTCCCCACCTGGATGTGTCTGTTCCCCACCTGGATGTCTCTGTTCCCCACTTGATGTCTCTGTCCCCACCTGATGTCTCTGTCCCCACCTGATGTCTCTGTCCCCACCTGGATGTGTCTGTTCCCCACCTGGATGTCTCTGTCCCCACCTGGATGTCCCTGCTCCCCCTCCTGCTGTCCCAGCCCTCCCTCCTGCGGGCAGCAGGGGCAGTGGGTGGGAGGGAAGCCCCCCAGGTCCTCCAGCAGGCTCCTGACCATGACAGACGTGTTCAATAAAGCGGCTCAGCTGCTGCGGTGACCTCTCCACCTCGCCCCAGCTGATAATGAAGTTAAGGCACATCAGATCCACATTTAGGAAGTCATTTTACGGGAACACGGCGATGTTTCCCTCCTCCACAGGCACCTCCTGCCCGCTGCTGTCCCCGCCGAGGCAGGGAGCCCGAGTAGGCGTCACTGGGGAGGATGAGCGCTGCTATCAGAGGGATGTCTCATTTTCAGCCGCTCAGTCTGTGCAAGCCCCAAAGGCTGCACAAGAAATGAGCCGCTCAGGGCTGCGAGATGGGTCTGTCGGAGAACATTTGTCTAAAATTTGGGTTCTTGTACAAAGCTAAACTGCAAAGTACAGGAGAGCAGCAGGAGAACACCTCGCTCTCAGGGATGGGACTTAAATATTCACGCTCAAGAGCTGCTTTGGCAGATCCACTCTGACCTCATTCTAGTCTACATTCATATATGTTATTTTTGGGTTCCAAATTTTGACCTTGGTGATGGCAGGTCGTGCAGAAATACTTTGTAAAGATGAATACATATACATGAAGACAAATATAAAGTGCTGCAGCTGTTTGTCAGGCTGATCTGCCTTTTTATACACAGCGCCTATCAATTGTTATCCTTATTTTTTATTTATCTTAGCAAAAAGTATTTTTACATTCACCAGCATTCTAACACAGGTAAAAAAGACAGAATCCAGCCTAGTCCCCTTGCCCCAAGCCCCCCTAAAACCCAAAGCCCACAGAGAATCCCACCCTTGCCTATCACCATAGTTACCTGACAAAAGCCCCACCGTGTGCTCAGGGAGACTCTGTCGCTGGTGAGGAGGTGTCAATATGCTGAGATACCTTGTGGATTTAATGTGCACTTATGAACTATTCATGTTCAAAACAAAACACATAAAGAATGATAAAATACATACCCCAAAGCATTTTCCATTATGAAGTATCCAGCATTTCAGTGCTCCGGTAATGTCTGGTCTCACAGATTGCAGGTCTATTATTTACAATAGCAAATGGAATTTAGAAAAACATTCCAGGAGGAAATATGCCTTTTGCAGTGTATTGTTTTAAAATGATCAATTACTAACATGCATTTCAAGTCTATGAATTTATTTATTGTTTTCTTGAAAAGCTTTTGAAGATGGACCAAGAAAAGCAACTCTGGTGTTTGTACCCCTGGGGAGATTGTGCCGAAGTGCAAAGAGTACAGAAAATAGTGGGGCCACAGGACCAGGGCAGTGATTGTCTACCTGGGACTTCTGGCACTCCTGAGGTGTGTCAAATTCCGGGGTCAGTTCTGGGCTCTCTGAGACCTGGGTGCTCTCTGCTGGCATCAGCGTGCTCATGGCCATGGGGTCACCTGAGCACCTGGACCCTCCATGGTCCTTCTTTAAGCTCCTGGAGCATCCCGAATCCCTGTGCTCCTGACTGCAGCCTCCTGGGGCAGGGACAGGGTGCTGGTGATGCTGTGCCCAGAGCCATGGTGATGCTGTGCCCAGAGCCAGGGTGATGCTGTGCCCAGAGCTGTGGTGACGCTGTGCCCAGAGCTGTGGTGACACTGTGCCCAGAGCTGTGGTGATGCTGTGCCCAGAGCCATGGTGATGCTGTGCCCAGAGCCATGGTGATGTTGTGTCCAGAGCCATGGTGACACTGTGCCCAGAGCCGTGGTGATGCTGTGCCCAGAGCTGTGGTGATGCTGTGCCCAGAGCCATGGTGACACTGTGCCCAGAGCCATGGTGACACTGTGCCCAGAGCTGTGGTGATGCTGTGCCCAGAGCCATGGTGATGCTGTGCCCAGAGCCATGGTGACACTGTGCCCAGAGCTGTGGTGATGCTGTGCCCAGAGCTGTGGTGACACTGTGCCCAGAGCCGTGGTGACACTGTGCCCAGAGCTGTGGTGACACTGTGCCCAGAGCCGTGGTGACACTGTGCCCAGAGCTGTGGTGATGCTGTGCCCAGAGCTGTGGTGACACTGTGCCCAGAGCTGTGGTGACACTGTGCCCAGAGCCGTGGTGATGCTGTGCCCAGAGCTGTGGTGATGCTGTGCCCAGAGCCATGGTGACACTGTGCCCAGAGCCGTGGTGATGCTGTGCCCAGAGCCATGGTGACACTGTGCCCAGAGCTGTGGTGATGCTGTGCCCAGAGCTGTGGTGACACTGTGCCCAGAGCCATGGTGATGCTGTGCCCAGAGCCATGGTGACGCTGTGCCCAGAGCTGTGGTGATGCTGTGCCCCAGCATCCCCCCAGGGATGCGTTCTCAGTGCCGCCCCATGGCTGTGCAGCATTTCCTGAGGCCCTTGCTGCAGGATCCTGTCCCCCTCCCGCAGCCCCAGAGCTGGACAGTTTGCCCGGTGAGGGACAGGCAGCTCTGGCCCCGTCCTGTGCCTGGTGCAGGTGTTTCACAGGGATTCGTTTGGAATTCACCTTTCAAGTGCAGCCATGCAACAGCGCTGTGCTCTGATTTCATATCACAGCCTTGCTGCAAACTTGGGGCCTTATCTTGGCTTGGCAAAAACGTAAACAGCAGCAAGTCAACATATCTCTAACAAAGCCGAATTCTCCTGAGCTGAACCTGAAATCCCAGTGCTGGAGAAGATTGTTTTCCAAAGTGTGTGACGTGAGGAAAAGCTTTTGAAGATGAGCAGAACCAGAATTTCACTTGAAGGTAAACCATTTTGGAGGGGTGTGACTTGTACCCCTTGTGGGGATACTTTCTGGCACCCAGGCCAACAAAGAGGATGTTCAGGGAGAAGAGAAGACATGAAGCAAACTGCCCCTGAAGGATCCTGGAATCACCACAGCTTCCAGATCCTTGGCTGAGAAATTCTGTGTAGGGTAATTGTACAGGAATATGATTCTGCTCGCCCTTATAGAAATAGGTACAGAATTGGTCCTGCTGGAGAGCTCGTGCAGACAAGAAAGAAACCATTCACGACTGAAGTATTTTCAGAACGATCCCTCCTGAGCCGGGGAGGCGGTGGGAGCCGCAGTGGTCTCATCCCTGCAATGCTCCTGAGGACTTGTACCACGAACTCGTCTTCTAAAGATCATATTCTATTTCCTGGTGAAAGATATCCCATCTGCCACATCAAATTTACTAACGGCGCTATCATGACCGCGAGCATTGCTCTACATGCCCAGAATCCTGTTGTGAGCCTCTCTTGCTTGATCTCCAGGCATGAGAGGACTCTCTCCGCTTTGGTGCGCGGCGCGGCCGTGCCGTGGCTCCCTGGGCGCTGGCACTGTGGCACTGCGCTCTTTGTTCCTGCACGGTGTGAAGCCATGAAAGTGCTCATGCTTCCCGTGCTCGTATCTAAACCCGGGGGAAGGGTAAATGCCCGCCGCTTCCATGGTTTTGATTCCAGGCACTTGCAGTCTGACTTGAATCTCACAGTTTTCCTTCTTGGGTCTTGCCCTAAATCCCCTGATGTGTGGTGGGATGGGGGTGCATTTTGACCTTTCATTTTCTTTTGAAAAAAAAAATAAAAATTAAATTTCTGTGTCTGTGCACTGGAAAAAGCAAAGCTTTTCTGAATGGTTCCTTACCCAATTGCAGGAGTGGGCAGCATGGCTTGACCTCTTACACTGGAAAATCCAAGTGCAAATAATCAGCCAGAAGGACTGTGTGTGGCCAGGAATGGGAGGTGACCCCGAGCCTGTGTTTCCTCCTTCAACCCTCTCTGTGCACCCCATGGCCTGTTGGGTGCAGACCGCCGATGCCAAGCGCTCAGAGGGGCAGCGAGAGGATTCCTCAGCTGGGCTGGAGCCCCTCCTGCTGCTCCCTGCCCTGTGGGACCAGCCCAGCACTGCCAGGGGCTCCCCCAGCTTGGGGCAGGAATCAGCAGGGCTGGTGGGTCTGGTTTTTGCGGAGCTGGAGGGATGGAAGGCTGACGCTGGCCCTGCCCTCGGCTGCTGCTCACAGACCTGCCCCTCCCAGGACAGGCTCCCAGGGGCTGGGATGGGGGACAACATCCTTTCCAGGCACCATTTCCTGCCAGTGGGCTCGGGCAGGACCTGGTGAGGAGCACTGTGGTTGGGATGGGATGGTGGGGCAGCCGTGTGTCAGGGAAGGACAGGAGGGAGCAGGGAGCTGGGGAAACAGTGGGATCACAACTCCACGGGAGCATCTCGGGGCTCCCCACTCTGCCCACAGCCCTGGGCTGCTGCTCCCCACGTCACCCAGCCCGTGCCATCACTGCCAGCGCAGCTCTCTGAGGTCACACTCAATCACCAGGGCCTGAGAACTTGTTGTGCCTTCCCTGCTGCAAGAGCTAGTTAGCGACGGGGGCTGGTTGTAGTTACTGGAATTAACAATAAAAGGCATCTGAGATGTCTAAATATTGACTCTGCTTTCTGCCAGTGACATCAGAGGTCCCCTCTCCCACCTCCGAGCACAGGACTGTGATTTCAGACGTGGATACAGCATAGCTCTGGTAATTAAAAATGGCATTCCTGCTAGAGCTCTTGTAACTGAGAAGTACTTAAAAGGAGCTAAAAATCAGACTGAAGCTGTTCTATTGTTTTTCTTCTCATGTTGGTGCTGAAAAACTGGCAAGTCATTAAAGGTAACGAGACGTTGCAGCAAAGTCTGTATCTATTGCTAGTTGAATCTGCTGAAAAATAAAGTGTACATTAAAGAGCTTTAACTTTATCCTAGAAAAAAAAATTTTGGCAATGTGAAAAAATGTTCCTCCAGCCTTTAATCTTTTCCTGTTTTACTTAACCAGCCCTGCAATAACCACTGGTGGCAGAACCACCTCGTACTGTGAAAGAGGAATATGCAAATCCCCCACTGATCAATACTTTTACTGGAACAAAAATCTCTAAAGCTTACAATCAATTTAAAATATAATCCAATCCTTTTAATTTGATAAAGAGCCCTTCCCCCCATCCTTCATGCAGGTACCTGTTTCTGTTTTCCAGTAAGGATTAATCAGCTCTAGGCAGCTCCACGCTGGGGAACGCTTCCCAGAAAGCCCCACCTGCCGGGGCTGAGGTGCTCTCGGCACACTGCCCCACAGTCTGCAGGTTTTAAACAAAGCCTCGAGGGACACTGCGCTCGGTGCCTGGCTGCAGAGCTCGGCCCCTCTGCTGCCCTGCTTGCTTGCTGCTCGTTATTCTCCAAGACAGGTCTCCGAGGGCTTTCCCCCCCCGGCTCCAGGGTCTCACCTGGGCGGTGTTTGTCCCGCTCAAGTGGGAGAACACCTTCCTCAGGGCACACTGCTCCTCTCCACAAGGTCCCCCACTGTGCCTCGGAAAAACATGAGAGTGAATTGACACGAAGTGCCTTACAAATCAATGTCGACTTTTTGTTTTCCCTTTGTTTCATTGCAAGGACATACAGTTGGTTCACTTGTTTATTTTGGTATTTTCTTGGAAGCTGGGGTTGAGTTCCTGCAGATTGTGGATCTTCTGGTGACCTTTTGTGCCTGTGCAGGACTGCTTTCTCAGGAAAGTACAAGAGGGCAATTAAATCTCAGCCTGAGTCAGAGTGTCTTAACTCATCACCTTCTGCTCTTTCTGACTGATGGTCACAGAAAGTAGCAAGGAAAGTTTTCTGTAATTTTCTACTTCCCATCATTCTGAGACTCAAAAGCTGATGAGGTCAAATGGCTTCTCTTACAAAACACTGGATTAAGAATTAAGCAAGTCAGAATTATTTACCACAGATCTGTGGAGACGTGAAAGAAATATAAGAATGATCTTGCCAAAGTTTGGCTTGTAAACTGAATCCTGCAGAAGCACATTTCTGCAAAACATGCCACAAAAAATGAATTGAAAACTCTGCTGCCATGCTGTAGCACAGCACATGCTTGGAGCAGCCTGGGAATCAAGATCAAGGGTGGGGTGGGGGGAGGATTTTATTGCAAATCCCAGGAACTCCAGGGTCAAATTCTTGATTTCCATAATTTTTTCGGTTTGAATAAACCCAAAGAGCAGAATTTCAGGAAGCTCTTTGCTCCTGCAGGCTCTGGCAATGTGTCTCAGAGGAGCAGGAGAGCTGCTGGAGG